>CM038217.1:104613136-105065636 GCA_021442155.1 Cymbidium sinense | reverse complement strand
TTCTCCCAACTTTCTCTAAAACCTAGAATCCTCCACTGACCTGTTTAACAGTGCGAGCACATCCCAAATTTGGTATCCAATGTTCTTCCAAGTTCTCCCAACTTTCTAGAATCCTCCACGTTTTGTCACACCCCTTCCCCTCCCAGACTTCAATTCTCCCCAATCTCGGGGTGTCCAACTAACTTGATTAGGTGCATCCCAAGTAGCTTGATTTCAAGTTTCAAAACTTTTTCTAAATCCTTGAATCCTTCACTGACTTGTATGACGGTGTGTGACCCCCTCGTAGACTCTAGTTCTCCCATGTCCCGTGGTTTGAAACTAACATGCTTTTTGCGAGATTTTTTAAGAGCATTATACCTTATGAGATTTTGATGTACATGTATCTTGACTTTACGATTTTGATGTATTTGTACCTTAAAGCTTTTGTCTTCTAAGATTTTTGATGTACATATATCTTCTGAGATTTTTGATATACATGTACCTTCTGAGACTTTTGCCTTTTGAGATTTTTGATGAGTGGAGACCCTGTCAACCACTTGCTCTCTTGGAGTCTTTCTAATGTGGACCTTATCCACTACTAACTTCCCATCGAGGCTTCCTCAAGGGTGTGCCTTCCAGGGAAGAAATTCATAAAGAATTTTTAATCAATCCGTGGTTGTTTGTCAGTGTTGCTCGGTGACATTTAACATGTGTGGAAGAAGTCAATAGTTTTAACTCTCATCCAAGGTTATTTTGTCAAAGTATTACTCGATGACGTTAACCTGTATGAAAGAGGTTAAATATTTTGATTCTTCTTAGATTATTTATCAGAATATTATTCGATAATGTTAACCTATCTCGAAGAAATCAAATCAAAACATCTGTTTGAGGTTGTAGCCAAAGTTGCTTCTTGATCTTTGCCTTATTTTTTCATGAGCATAATTGAAGATTCACAATTTACAAAGCTATCTCTCTTCCTCTTTTTTTGTTGATGTTGAAATTACTTCCATCATTGACTTTCTTCTTGAACTGATAATCAATTAGATAATCAAAATATTGATTTTGATGATCTTTTGAGATTAAGGGTTACCCCCAGTTTCTAATAAGAACTGCATGATCGGCATTTGATGTTTCTTCATTATTCATATGTGTTATTCTTAAGTAGAATTTACTCCATCATATATATGGTGCTGCTCTGAACATGAAATCAGATTGTCAACTATTGGGAAGAAGTAAAGGGAATGTTTCCCACAGACAGTGTCAAATTGTTGCGTGCTAGAAAATTTGTTGCGGTGGAATAAAAGTTCACGCCTTGGCTTGTATGGAAATCTAGCATACATACAGATAGTTGAAAAGATAATAGGAAACCCTAGAATTTTTACGTGGAAAAATTCCAGAATTAGAGGAAAAAATCACGAGCTAGCCTAATAAAAATGTTTCACTATATATCTGCTTTAGAGTACAAGGTTAAGTCTTCCAGATAAAGGGATTACAAGATTGTATGTGAGAAATCCTGACAATTAGAATTTCAGAATCAGGTTACAACAGCTATGTAGCAGTAGTTGAACTGTAACAGTTGTTGGTGGCAGTCAGCGACGACAATAGGCGACGATCAGTGACTACAGTGGTGATGATAACTTTCAAACTTCTAGCTCTCTCACTTTCTCTAAGTTTACTTATAGCTCATTCCTTTCATGACAAGAATGGGGTCCTATTTATAGGAATCTGAGAGGGATATTTTGGTCATTGTAACCAAAATCTCAAAATATTCCATCGGATGATTTATATTGATTTATTTAAACATAGATAATTTTTTGGTAATTTAACCATTCAAATGATCTTCGATTTGAGTGATCTTAGGCTCGTTGGATTCTTCTCGTCGAACCACTCGATTTGATTATAGGCATGATAAATTTGAAAGTCATTTGATCATTTAGTCAATATTTCAAAATTTTCATTTATAGCTTTTGAGCTTTATTTGAGCTCATTTGGGCTCATTTGGGCTCGATTTGACCCTATTATAGCATTATTGGATTCATTTCACTTAATCGTTTAATTTGATTGTACATACTTTAACTTAATATTTGTGCTTGATTTATAAATTTTAAAGGAATATATTATTTGTCCGCCTAATTTTTTATGGTAAAATTTATTTCATCCAAAAATATATTAAAAATTAAAATCACTTTAGCTATAAAATTATTAAGATTTTAATTTTATATATATATATATATATATATATATATATATATATATATATATATTGATTTATTTATTTATTCATTAATAAATTACTTTGGCGTTTGAAAGAGGGGAGGCCGTGAGCCCTAGGATTATTATTATTATTATTATTTTATCATTTTGCCTTCTGAGAGTGTGTGTGTGTGTGAGAGAGAGAGTGAGAGAGAGAGAGAGTGTGTGTGAGAGAGGAGAACAGAAGATTTTTTTAATGAATAATATAAAGATTTTTTTAATGAAGAATATTAAGAGTTTCTTTTTTTTAATGAGGAATGTGAAGAATTTTTTTTAATGAGAAATGTGAAAAAAAATTTATTTAAAATATGAATAATTTTCTCTTTCTTTTTTATATATATATTTTAAAATATGAAGAGTTCACTTATTTTATTTTTATCATTTTTAAAAGAATATGAAGAGTCAATTTTCAAGTATAAATACCCCCCAAAGGGAAAACTCGCACATTTTTTTTTTGGTAGCCTCCTCGTATACGGTGTTGACTCCTCACTCTAGTTTTCACCCGATCTCGGGTTTAAAACTGAACTAGTTAGGGCACATTGAGCTCAATGTGCTTCAAAGTTTCTTTTCAAGTCTTGGTTTCTCCCACTGATCCTTATAACGGTGTCGACCCCTCTCGCAAGCTTAAGTTCTCCTTGATCTCCGAATTTTCAACTGACCTGGTTAGGCAACACGCATCCCGAATTGGGTATCCAGTGTGCTTCTAAGTTCTTCCAACTTTCTCTAAAACTTGGAATCCTCCACTGGCCAATATAATGGTGTCGATCCTCCTCGCAGGCTCCAATTCTCTCCGATCTCGGGGTTTCCAACTAACTTGATTAAGCAACACGCATCTCGAATTCAAGCTCCAGTGTGCTTCCAAGTTTCTTTCAAAACTTTTTCTAAATCATGGAATCTTCCACTAACCTATATGACAGTGTGTGACCCACATCGCAGGTTCTAGTTCTCCTTAGTCTCGAGGTTTAAAACTAACTTGTACCTTCTAAGGCTTTTGGTTTTTGAGATTTTTAATGTACGCATACCTTCTGAAGCTTTTGTCTTTTGAGATTTTTGATGTATTTGTATCTTTTGAGACTTTTACCTTCAGATATTTTTGATGTACATGTACCTTCTAAGACTTTTTTCTTCTGAGGTTTTTGATGTACATATACCTTCTAAGGCTTTTACCTTCTGAGATTTTTGATGTACTTGTACCTTTTAAGACTTTTATCTTCTGAGGCTTTTAATGAGTGGAGACATTGTCAACTATTTGCTCTCTTGGAGTCTTTCTAGTGTAGACTTTGTGTACTATTAGCTTCCCATCAAGGCTTTCTCAAGGGCGTGCCTTTCAGGAGAGGAATCCATAAAGAATTTTTGACCTATTCGAGGTTGTTTGTCATAGTGTTACTAGGTGAAATTTAGCCTGTGTGAAAGAAGTCAATAGTTTTAACTCTCATCCGATGTTATTTTGTCAAAGTATTACTCAATAACGTTAACATGTGTGAAAGAGGTTAAATATTTTGATTGTTCTGAGATTATTTGTCAGAGTATTACTCGATAACGTTAACTAATGTGGAAGAGATCAAATCAAAACTTTCGTTTGAGATTGTAGCTAAAGTTGCTTCTTTATCTTTGCCTT
This sequence comes from Cymbidium sinense, assembly GCA_021442155.1. Lineage (NCBI taxonomy): Eukaryota > Viridiplantae > Streptophyta > Magnoliopsida > Asparagales > Orchidaceae > Cymbidium > Cymbidium sinense. Next base: position 105,061,786 of record CM038217.1, on the reverse strand, counting down.
ATTTTTTTATAAGTATGATTTAAGATTCACAATTTGCAAAGCTATCTCTCTTATTCTTTTTTTGTTGATGTTGAAATTAGTCTCCATCATTGACTTGCTTCTCAAACTAATAATCAATTAGATATCCAGAATATTGATTTTGATGATCTTTTGAGATTAAGGGTTGCCCCTAGCTTCTGATAAGAATTGAATGATCAGCATTTGTTGTTTTTTCATTCTTCATATGTGTTATTCAAAAGTAGAATTTTCTCTATCATATAGATGATGCTACTCTGAACATGAAATCATATTGTCAACCATTGTGAAGAAATAAAGAGAATGTTTCCCATAGACGGCGTCAAACTGTTGCATGCTAGAAAACTTGTAGTGGTTGAATAAAAGTTCACACCTTAGATTGTATGGAAACCTAGCACGCACACAGATAGTTGAAAAGAGAATAAGAAATCCCATAATTTTTACATGGAAAAACCCAAGAAATAGGGGGAAAAAACCGCATGCCTAGCCTAGTAAAAATGCTCAAATATATATCTGCTTTGGAGTACAAAGTTTATGTCTTCCCGATAAAGAGATTACAAGATTGTAAATCCTAACAATGAAAATTTCAAAATCATGTTACAACAACTATGTAGGCTTGGTGGTGATGCTGATTGTTGAGTGGCGATCGGCGATCGGTGATTCGATGGTGATGACAAACTTCAAACTTCTAGCTCTCCCAAATTTGCTTCTAGCTCCTTCCTTTCATGACAAGAATGTGATTCTACTTATAGATTCTGAGAGGGGCATTTTGGTCATTGTAACCAAAATCTCAAAACACTTTATCGAGGTTTATATCGATTTATTTGATCATGGATAATTTTTTTGATAATTTGACCATACAAACAATCTTCAATTTGTGTAATCTTAGGCTCGTTGGATTCGTCTCGTCGAGCCGCTCGATTTGACTATAAGCACGTCAAAGTTGGAAGTCATTTGATCATCCAATCAGTATTTCGAAATTTTCATATGTAGCTTTTGAGCTTGATTTGAGCTCATTTGGGCTCGATTTTACCCAATTCTAGTATTATTGGATTCATCTCAGTGAGTCATTTGATTTGATTATACACATATTTAAACTTAATATATGTGCTTGATTTATAAATTTTAAAGGAATATATCAAGTATTATGTTAATATTAATAATATTTTATAAGTAATTTTTGATATTTATATATTTCATTTTTAAAAATTTATATATATGATACTTGAATATTTAGCTTTGTCTAATTGAATACTTTGTGGAGCCAATTATAATTTAAGCTCAACAATGAGAAATGACATGATCAAGCCATTTTAATCTCATCTCTTGAGCAAAGCTCTTTAATAAAAGTGTAATTTCTTTACACATAATTTTGGCCAAAATATATAAAGACATCTTTCATATTTGATAGTGATATGGCTCTCAAAATACCACTAGTCAAAGCACAAATCTTGATGTCGAAAGCTATGATTTTGAGTCAAACCGTCGAGATCAAGCTTAAAATATCATTGAATCTTTGGAACATCAATTAAATCCCAAAATAGCTCTCAAATATGGAATGTTTATAGTCAAATGCGTCTCGACGGATCTAATGAGCTTAAGATCTCATAATTCCGACTTCATTTGGGCATCCAAATTTTTAAAATACATCAAATGATCGAAGGAATCATCCAGCCGTCCGATCGAGGAGTGGTCTGACCACATGAATTTACAAGAATGCCTCCTCCCATCTATAAATATCTCCTAGGAAGTGAAGAAGAAGAAGAAGACAAACAAGTAAAGAAGAAGAGGAAAAACAAGTAAAGAGAGGAGGTGCAAAAGAAGAAGGAAGAGTCAGAAAGGAAGAGAGGAAGAGTCAAGCAAGGAAGAAGATGAGGAAAAGTGAAGAAGAAAAGTAAACAAGAAGAACAGAGAAAGGAAGTCAAATAAGGAAAGAAGGAAGAGTCAAACAAGGAAGAAGAGGAAGAGTCCAAAAAGAAGAAGAGTCCAAACAAGGAAGAGGAAGAGTCCAAAGAGGAAGAAAGAAGTTGCAAGGAAGAAGAAGAGTCCAAGCAAGGAAAAGTCAAACAAGGAAGAAAAGGAAGAGTCAAGCAAGGAAAATCTGAAAGGAAGAAGAGGAAAAAATGAGGAGGAAGAGAGCTCTGAAGATCCTCAAGCAAGATCGCAAAACAAGATCGTCCATATAATCAATATACACCGTCGTCACTAATTGTCGCTTGTATTAGGCCAAGTTCTCTGCATCTCCACCATCGATAACAACGATCATTGTTACATGTTATTCCTCTCTCACATGCAATTTTGTAATCCGTTATCGAAGACTTTGTACTCAAACAGATACATAGTGGAAGCTTTTACAGGCGTGATTTTTTCCTCTTTTAGATTTTCCACGTTAAAATTTTGGAGTGTCTCTTGTTGCTCTTTAATTACATGTGTGTCTGGATTTCAACAAGGCTAAAGTAAACTTTCACTCTAATGTGATTTTTTTAGCGCATAGATAGTATTCATTATAATATTTACTTCCATCTTGGTAATGAAAACCAATTGAGTATTGATGGGTGAGATTTTATAATGAAGGAGAAGGCTACATGACAAAGAATGAATCTAATATTATTTGTCACCAAGATTTTTAATAAAGTTGGATAGTTTAGAATAAGAAAGTTAAAGATGCTTGCTTGGAGGAAGCTTGAGGTTTTAGTAAAGAGCATAAATTGGATCATATTTGATGAATATAGATAGATGATGCTTGACCTTATAATCACAAGACCATTGGTTCTTAAAATAAATGAAATAGAATGATTGAATAATAACTAAAATAGAGCTTTCAAGTAAAATAAAAGAAAAAAAATATATCGAACCAGGAACTATTACATAGAGCATAATATACTTTTAATATTATAGTATAACTGATATAAGTATTGCACCATGCTAATTTTAGGCTAATGCTAGAAAAGTTGCCATGCCTATAAATTCAAGAATCTTAACAATAGAAGAACAAAAATGTCTCTCACCTTTTCGTTAACAACTCTAATATAATTATGATATTGAAGAACTAAGAGTATACAAATAATAACTTTAGAAGAGCAAAACATACAAAATCAAAGTGTTCTTTTTGAAATAATGAAGATTGGAAGCATATACCACAACAAAGATAAAAGAAGCAAAACTTTAGTTCAACTTTCTATGAATCAACAGACTATTGAAATGCATGGTAGTAAAGAAGATATTTATTGCACTCCATTAAAAATATAATATATCTTGAAAGTGTCATATAAATTTGTGAATAATTTAAGTTCATTTAAATGAACTTAATATTGAACAAAATAAATTTTTTATTTTTTTAAAAAGATAAGAATCCAAATAATCTCAAAATTTACCCCAAAAACACAACATTTCACTAATCATCACTTCTTATACTGATCCATGAAAGAAATAGATAATTTCATGAAAGCAATAACTTGTCAATAGATAGCCAATTATTATTGATTAAAGCCGCTCCTCTCATCACGTTTCATGTGTTATGATGTTTATATTCACATTGGTATAAAAATAAATAATTTAATTAATTCTATGCTAATGAAAAATGAGTTATGGAAATACCATTCATCAACACTTAATCATAGAAATCACAAGGAATCTAAACTTAGTCATTTTTTACTATGTCATATAACCTAACTTAATACAATATAAACATAGGCTTAAATAACCTCAAGGTTGTGAAAATTATATATATATATATATATATATATATATATATATATATATATATATATTATTAAATATTTGCCTCCTTGTGGTTTTATGCACCTTAATAGATTAATGAAATTTTAATGGCAATTTTTTAAAATAAGTTTCTTTATAAACTTAATTAGGGAATTAAGTATCATTAAAAAAATTAAAAATAGGTATAGTTGCCTACTAAGTGGACGACTAGGTAGCCACGCCAACTCCGACATGGCGTGTAAGCTGTCACATTTAGCTAATGTCAGTCGCCCACTTAGTGGGCAACTAGTCGAGCATTAAAGAAATAGGGTCGACCGATCGGCCCTATTCATGATCCCTCTATTCCGTCGATCTGACCCCGGTGCCGTGTTCGACGCCTCCACGCGAGCCGCCCACCGCATTTCTCCTTCCGAGCACGCTCAACTTCATCTCCAAGCTTCACGACAGCCGTCGGTCTTGCTCCAACCACTGACATTGCTCCATCTTCCCTTCTAGCCGAACCCACCTCATTTTTTTTGCCGAGAGCCTCGTCCGCTGTGTGTGTCGGGTTTCCTCTCAAGCTACCATCCCTTGGAACCCAACATTAGCTTCCGGCGACGATTCCGGCGGTTTCGTTCCTTTCGGAGAAGCTTCCTGCGGCAGATTCTACAGTTTTTAGCGCACATTCCCGTCGTTCTTCATAAACACACGGTAAATCCCTAATTTTTCTCATTTATAAATTAGTAGATTGTGTGTTCTAGGACTTAGAGCTATATGGTTAGAGTTTTGTAGTAGGATTTGATTTGTAAGTTTGGGCTAGCGTTACGGTTCAGGTAATTGAATTGTAATTTTAGGTGATAATATGTCCAGTATACTATTATAAGTGACTGTGAAATATTTATGAATTGTATGAGTTGGATTTGAGTTGTTGCAGTTGGCCTATAAGATTAGAGCCTCGTTACCTTTAGAGCTAGTCGCCTTAGATAGCGGCGTTCGCATAACGTATCGATTGATTTAATTTTTGTTTGATTTATGTAGTCTGTACTACAAATAAATTTGGAAGCGCAATATTTTTTTAGATTTAGGAAATACTTATATGATTGGTTATTCTCCACTTATTTGAGAAATGAGTACAGAGTTTGTTTTGCTGATCCTAGTCTATGGAGGCAAACTAAGTGTCGATGAGCAGTTCACTCTAAGTTATGTGAGAAGTCGAAATCGTTCAGTTAAGATTCTGCGGCACAGCACCTTACTGGAATTGAAACAATGAATTATGAGGTCCTTGCACATTGATTCAGATAGCCACTCTGTAAGTCTTACATGTCGTTATCCGGTGGGTAACGGATTTATAACGTCTATTATATCTAACGATGAAGTTTGTGACGTTACACTAGACGAAGCTTCCCGTCAGATATTAGTGTTGTATGTGAAAATGGAGGATGCTAATATTGCATCCATAATAGCTGATCCGGTAGTAAGGTCAGCAGATATACCAATGACGTATATACAGGATTTCATTGTGCATGCTCCTGTGGCGACACAGAGCAGCTTTGAAGAATTGATTCACAAGTAATACCTTGTCTATCTTTTCCTGTTTATACTTGCAATATTTAATATCAAAGTGTGATGCCCTACTTATGAGTTTTGTGGCAGCAATAATGTTATTTATCGTTCAGAGGAACTGTATGTGCCTCAGAGTGCTGCAGGTGATTATGAGTATGAGACTATGAGTAGTGGTTCAAGTAGTGAGTCTGAGCAGGATATCAGTGATGATGCTTGTTCACTTAGGTTAGAAGCTACTGTGGTTGGGAATGTATCAAGTCATCATTCATTTTGGAATATTTATAGTGAAAGTCAGATGTTGTCTACAAATGAGTATGTACAGATGTGTCAAACTACGAGAGAGTGAGACAATAATATTTACTTTGATGGTCCATCTGATGAAAATGTCCTAACAGATGATGTTGAAATCCTAGGTGACCTCGTAGAAGGAATGTGTTTTACAAGTAAAAGGAGTCATCAGTTTGCTATTATTGGGTGTATAGTGAATAATGTTCAATTCTAAATAGTTACCTCAAACCAAAAGAACTATACGGTGATATGTGTACATCATGATAGTCCTACTAGACCATGTAATTAGTGTATGCATTATAATAACAACAGACACTTAGGGGGTGCTTGGAGAATATCCATAATTGGGGAACACCATAGATGTATCAATGTAGTTAGCGCAGGTGGTCATCGAAAGTGTAGTTCTAAATTCATAACTTATTTCATTATACATATGATCAAGCATCAAATTGATCTGAAACCTATGGATATTATAGGCGGAATGGAATCAAAGTTTAATGTCAAAGTTTCCTACATGATGGCCTGGGATGCTAGGCGTAAGGCAATAAAAATAATTTTTTGGTAGTTGGGAAGAGTCTTATAGGACTCTCAGCCTTTACATGGAAGTAGTTTATACTAGTTTACCTTGTACAGTTTACAGAATTCAATCTAACAGTACACAACACTTCTAAAGACTTTTTTGGGCATTTGGTGCTTCCAGTTTTGGCTGGGGTAGCTACCGCCCAGTGCTCAGCTTAGATGACACAATTTTGTTAGGCAAGTATCGTGGTACTTTACTTACTGCTGTTGGAATAGATAAAAATAATGGTTTGTTTCCTCTTGCCTTGTTGTGGAGTCTGAGTCGATTGATTCTTGGTTGTGGTTCTTAATGTACTTACATGATATGCTGTCTGTGGTGTTAGCTAGACGTGATTTGTGCATCATATCTGATAAACATGCTAGTTTGTTACGTGAGTATAGAGAAATTTTTCCATGGGCCACTCTCATACACTGCTTGAATTTTAAAAATGTGATAGTATATTGGGAATTGGTGATGTTGAATTTCTTTGTCAGAAGATGTATATGGTAGTAAACATTAAAGATATTTGTGAGTTTAATCATTTTATGACAGATATTAAAACTGTAAAAGAAGAAGCTCACAAATAACTTGTGGAATGCGACCCAGTTAAATGGTCACTTGTACATGATGGTGGAATGTGTTACGATGCAATGATGACTAATGCATTTGAATATTTCAATGGTGTTTTAAAATGTGCATGTGGTTTGCCTATTCAAGCTCTAATCACTATTATTTATTACAATTTAGTTGCATTATTTATGAAAAGACTTGCCTCTGCAACTCAGCAACAGAAAGCCAATTTATCTATGTTTACCCAAAGGGTATCCACTATGTTACAGTATACTGAGAGGGAAGCTAGACATTTCCCAGAATCGGTGAACATGTTGGTGTTTGATAGGTCAAGCCGATCATTTAGAGTTGATTTGCTTGATAATGATTAGTATAGTTATAGTTGCAATAAAATAGTCATATATCATTGGTCATGCCCACATGTTATTCTTCTTGGGGTTTAGAAGACCACGGCGATGTGTCACAATACTACACATCTGTATATCACTCAAGTTTCACACTTTGCTTGACCATTCTGATTGACCATCTTATAGTGCTGAGCATGGTTTAATAGCATTGTAGCCACCCAATTTTTGTAGAAGGTCAGGAAGACCTCGTACCACTAGGTTTAGAAATATAATGGATGAAAATAGAGCTAGCGTAATAGAACTGCGATCATGCAAGACAATTAGCCTTCTGGTCATTGCCCACACAATATTAATAGTAGAAGGTATGTCATAGATACATTAGCATACAATATATATGTTTAGTGCATGTTATTTAGACTTTCCATGTAGGTTGTAGTACTTTTTTTTGCTTTCTTTACACAACAGTTTTCCCTTTTATCATTTATAAGCGCCGACAGCGACTCTGCATTTATTTTTTCAATGGTATGATGGTCGAGAAGCCGCCCACCGGTTAGGCGTCGGCGTGGCCATACTAGGAGGACACCCCATAGTTGGAGCGACCACCTAGGTCCACCTAACATAGCCTCCTACATGACATAGAGCCGTCACCGATCTTAAGTGTTATTTAATTTTTGTTTCTCGTTACACATATTCATTTGGTTTGGTAATGATTGATCGATCATGTTATTTTTTACGAACTTTGTAGAGGCGCTTCACACTTGCTTATCTTTGAAGGGTGGCCCATCACTTGCGGAGATTCATGGGTGGCACGGAGGTAGTAGCTTCTGATTATGCTAGTCGACTTCATTTCATCTACTAGACGGTTGAGAGATGGTCTCCACAAATCAATACATTCAACCTAGCTGTTGGTGAGATGACAATGGCGCTCCAGGACGTGGCGATGATCCTGAGATTACGTGTTGATGGGTCACCTGTTATTAGCCCATTTGTGATTGGTGAGGGGAAGAGATGGCGTAGCTGGCCAGACTGCTGCGATGAGTTATTGAGACGATATCCTATACAAGATGCGGTGTATCATGACCGTCGACCCACAGATTGACCGGGGATGGGTTGACGCAGTGCATACATGCATGCCTGGGCTTTTCTGAGAGTCATATGTGCATCTGAGCGTTGAGGAGTACTTCAAGCACCTGTGTGCCTATATTTTATTTCTTATTGGGTGTTTCTTACTATCGGATACGTCATGTTCTGAGGTCCATCTGCAGTATCTTCCACTTGAGAACCTAGATTCATTGATTGGTTAGAAAGAGCAATTTTGACCCACCTCATAGAAGAGTTGTATGAGTCTACTAGGGGCCAATATGGTTACACATCTCTTGCAGATATGATCTTAGGAGCATCTTCATGTGGGGAGGCCGACCCTGCATGTGTCATATCCGACTGATCTTGACGGTCTCAGCATTAGTTTGAGGTATATTTTAACTTCTGCACTTTTAAAATTTTAATTTATATGTTTATTTAAAATGTGTTGTGTGCATAGGTGGAACGAGATATGTTCGTCAGATGCCAATGGTGAACATTGCATTATATAGGAATGAGCTAGATGGTTTGCTGCATACGCAGGTTGGACTTGCATAGTACATTTTAATTCTAATTTTTATAATGTATATTCTAAATTAACATAATTTTTGATATGTGCAGGTGATTTGGGAGTGTACACTAAGCAGATCACACTACGCCTGTCACGTACATGCTCAATAGGCTCTAACATATGGTTGGCATGAGTCCCGCTGATCAGCTGGAAGAGGGTGGAGTGGCATTTACATGTCTTACGGTTTGGACTCATACAGTAGATGTGACACCAATGATCCTAGTTTCAAAAGGGTGATGATCGAGGCAAAGCGATGTATAGGGTTGATTACCACATTCATTAGCTTGGGAGAGGTGGAGGATTACCTAGTCGAGGGCTTGATGAAGATGAGGGCGGGTTGGCTATCGGTAGTACATGTGTTGGATCTTGGGCTTCTCTACTGCCACAGATCCTCAGACCACTTTCTTCGTGAAACGTAGAAGCATATATGTAAGTGTTAACATAAGTATTCTGTTGAATTCAATATGCTAATTTTACACTATTTTTCATGCTGTGGAGCACATCTTGGCGACTTAGGATATCTTCCATATGCCGGTCGTCGATGAGCACGAGCTATGATAAAGAGTAGATAGTGCAGGTATTATCACGAGACTTGTGATTGTGTACATATGCGACCCACATTATGGATCGAACTCTGAGAGGATGTCCCAAGCATGAGGGCGAGACCATCTATATCTTGATCCGGTCCATCATATGATGATCCAGGTCCTTACATATCGACTACGAGTCGCGATTATTTATCTTCTCATCACGGACTATCTTACCGCAGACTTGAAGATCTTGCATTGGAGGGCCACCAATTGCGTGATCATCATCCATCTGCCGACACACTGGGGAGTGTGATTCCAATTCCGGGCGTTATTTGTTTAGGATAGTATTTGCGTTTATACTACATTTGTTCTTGTCTATTTTATTTTTTATTTTGGATCATCCATTTATGTAAATACTTGTACTCACTTTTTTTTGAATGACTTGTAGAACTTAAATTCATTTACGTAATGAATCATCGAATTACTCTTTAATGTCACACTAACACTATAACTTGTACAATTTAAATTACAATCCATATATTTAGTTTTAGATCTACTTAAATGAAAACCTGTAGACTCTAAGGTTGACCTCTATAAGTGACGATAAGGGCTTAAAACTCACAAATGGAACATCCAAATCTAAAGCAAAAAATATAAGAGCTTAAAGCTAATCCTTGATGTAATAGCCAATCCCATGTGAAAAAAAAATTTTCCTCCAAGCTAGTCAACCACTTACTAGGCATTGCTTCTGATCTTCTGTTAGTTTTACTACAATAGTAACGTTGAGACTTAATTGCACTAATTGCGACTGGTACTCTTACACCTGGATTAGCTTCCCTACTACGTGAGTTGAGTACACTTATGGACTTGGTGACTATACCTATTTCTAAATTTTTTTTAATGATACTTAATTCTTTAATTAAGCTTATAATAATACTTATTTTAAAAAAATTGCCAATTTTAATTTCCAAATTCTTCTCAATAGAAACTAATTTATTTGAAATGCCACTCTTTAAAAATATATTTAAATTCAAATTATATTACTTTCTATTAAAGTTTATATATAAACAAGCTCTTCAATTAAAAATGCATAATATTTATTGCATGCCAGAAAATCATTTGCGGTAGAATAAAATTTCACTTCTTAGCTTGTATAGAAATCCAGCACACACCAAGATAATTGAAAATATAATAAAAAACTCTAAAATTTTTACGTGAAAAAACCCCAGAAAGAGGGGAAAAAATCACAAGGTCTATTTCATAAAATGCTATATCTTTCTTTTAGATGAGTTTAAGTCTTTACGATTACAAAATTGTATGTGAGAAATCTTGATAATGGGGAATAATTCAATATTATCACGCATTTGTTAAATAATGGTGTTAGGCAATGGCTGGTGGTAATGGCAATTTCAAACTTTATCTCTCTCAACTTTCTTGGTTTTCTAGATCCTTCCCATTCATGACAAGAATGAGGTCCTATTTATAGGACTCTTACAGCGGCATTTTAGTCCTTGTAGCCAAAATCCCAAAACACGTCATCAGATGTTTAATATTGATCTATTTGATCATAGATAGTTTTTTGGTGATTTGACCAGTCAAATGATCTTCGATTTGAGTGATCTTAGGCTCGTTGGATTTGTCTTGTCAAGCCGCTCGATTCGACTATAAGTATGTCAAATTTGGAATTAATTTCGTCACTTAGTCAGTATTTCGAAATTTTCATGTATAGCCTCTCAACTTGATTCGAGCTCATTTGGGCTCTGCTTAACCTGATTTTAGTGTCATTGAACTCATCTAGTTTAGTCATTCAATTCAGTTGTATATACATATTATTTTGTGATTCATATTTGATTTGATAAATTTTAGTGTGATATATCTTTTGCCCTCTTATTTTTGATGCTAAATTTAAATTCATCCAAAAATATTCTAAAATTTTCTAAGTCCATAAACTCATTGATAATTAAAAATTATAAAAATTTCTATTTATTTATTTTTACTACAACTTTGCTCAAATTAATTCATTTTTTTTATTTTTTTTATTTTTAATTATGATTGGGTTGTCGTTTCTAGAATATGGGGAGACATTATGATCATCCTTATTAATATTTTTTTGTCTGCACCATCATTTCGGAGGCTTGAGCTTGTATGGGAAGGTCCCTTTTTATTAATTAATAATTTTTAATAGAAGTTGAATAGATTTTATTTTATATATAGAATTTGAAAAGTTATTTTTTAAGAGTTTTTTTATTGGAATTAAAATTTTTAAATGAAATTGATATGATCCTGAAAATTCCACTAGTGAGCATCTTGATCTTCAGCGTCATATCAATTAATCAGCCTTAAATATCATTGAAAACTTTGGGACATTAGTTAAATTTTTAAAAAGCTCTCAAATATAGAGTATTTATAATCAAATCGAGCGTCTCAACGAGCCGGATCTAACAAGCCCAAGATCTCATAATTCCGACTTCATTTGAGCATTCAAATACACAAAATACATCATATGATCAAAGGAATCATCATGAGCCATCCGATGGAGAGGAATGGTTCGGATTTTGCATGTATTCTGACGCCTTCTCGATCTATAGCTCTCATTCCTCATATGAAGGAGGCCAAGAGAGAGAAAGCCAAAGCTTGAAGATCCTCCAAGCACACCATCGACTCGTCGGTCATTATCACGCATCGTCACATCGTCTTGACATTATCAAATTCTTATTACTAGCAATGTTGTTCCTTCTACATACTACGTAATCATCGTCGAAGATCTGTACTCCAAAATAAATATATATGAAGCTTTTCTTATAGGCCTTGGTTTTCCTCTTTTGAGATTTTCCATATAAAATTCTAGAATTTTCTTGTTCACTCTTTCAATACACTGTATTGGATTTCACAACAAGGCTAAAGTAAACTTTACTCTAGCTTCGTTTCTAGCACGGTTTGGCATCGTGGAAAAGAATCCCTTAATCACAATTTATGTGAACACATGCATATGGCCAATAGGTGCAATACTCGTCACAACGGAGTCTCCCGCTCCAACTCCCGTCACTCTCAAAACCAATCCTTGAACCGAGAACACCAAGCCGCACTCCCACGATAGTGTGACCATGTCGATGAAGGAGCGAGGAATCTCTTTAGAAGATGGGTGTCGAATGGAAGAGTCTCAAAATGAGATGATCCGACTTTTGCGAGGAACACAATAGCCACTACCGCGGCAAACACATCTCTCCCAAGATCGATCGTTAGCCGTGGGAGGTCAAAATGTTAATCTCCCGACAGTTCCTCCGCGTAGACCGTGATGTGATCTCGCACCGCTAGTTCTACTCATCCATCACGTGCGGCTCAACCCATAATCCACCAATTATTGCGGTAGCTTGACATTCTCATTTTGTTATCGTCATGTTATATTGCGAATTATGAATGCTTAATGCAAGATGAATTTCACCTTCAAGGCAATCATTCTCCTCTCACGCGGTATGAGAAATCATCACCTTTAGGCATTTATATTCAACATCCTATTCAGTAGGTTTCAAGCTTAGCATTGATTCTTATGATGGGCAACGACCCATATGAACACATCGACCATTACAGGACCATCATGCATATCCAACGAGCTCCTGACACACTGCTTTGTCAAGTCTCCCTCGTTACCCTTAAGGGGCAAGCTCGCACTCGGTTCTACTCCCTTCCAAGGGGATCCATCCATACCTTTGACGAACTCGCCAAGATTTTTGTAAAATAGTTCACTGCAAACCGGAGGATCATTAAAGATTTCTCCCATCTCTCTGGCATTCGTTAAAATGATGGTGACACTTAAAGAATACTTCCAGAGATTCTCCTCAGAAGCTCGCCAAATACAGGTAGACCACGATTATTAAGAGGAGTTTTTCTTGGAGGGCTCCATCACGGAACTCTACTACTCAGCTAATGCGAGATACGGTCCACTCATATGCTGACTTGGTTCACCGTGTGGAAGCACAAATTTTTGCTGATGAGGCTATTAATGCCCATCGAAAATAATTTGAACGATCCACAGGAAAATATAAGAGTGCTCTATGAAACATAGATCAACAATCCCATCAGAAGAAGCAACAAGACAGTCGTGATTTCCCCACGGCCCTCACATCAACGATTGGAATACTTGAACACATCTCGTACGCTTGATGGCCATTCGAGATGAAGAGACCATTAAGTGGCTACAAAACCAAATTCGTGAAATCGAGCAATATTATCACTTCCATCGAGTTGTGGACATACTACATGTAAACAACTTAAAGAAGAGATTGAGAGGCTTATTCAAGAGGATATCTCGTCAATTTGTGCAAAACCAACCAACTCAAAGAAAACATAGCTCCAAGCGGGGCAGCAAGACAATCATCACGCGAAATACATAATAGTCAAATAGTTGGAGAAATTGAAACGATTGCAAGTGGTCCACTACTATCTAATCAAATCTTCATCGCCTTTGAAGAGCCAGAGTTAAAAAAATTTTGTATTAATCATCCCATCACTTTTAATAACTCAGACTTGGAAGGAGTCCAAGTTCCACATCAAGATTTTCTTATCATCAGTGCGGGGATTGGTGACTCATGTTATGTTGTTAAGAGAATTTTGATTGATAATGGGAGTTTCGTTGATGTTTTATTTTACTCCACCTTTCTTAGCATGGGTGGTTAAGAAAAACTTCAACCCGCGGGGACCGTTATATGGGTTTGATAATCATGCATGCAGAGGGACAATCACCCTTCCCGTTGTTCTGGAGAATTTCTCAACAAGTCACTCACTCAGTTCAATTCATAGTGGTCAAGTCAAATTCGCCTTGTATATTTGGAAGACCCTCTAATCAATCTTGATCTTTGTCACTTGGTACCTCATCTTAAGATAAAATTTCAAACTCCCATTGGGTTGGAGTGTGCAGAAATCAACAAATACAATTATGTTACCTCAAATAAGCTCAACCAAGCCCTTCTGACCTTCAACATCAAGAATTTTAATCTTCAAGATAAAGAAGTACCTCGGAGGGTTTTTCTTGTAAAGACCGCTCCCCACTTCGTTATCGATGACCAACCGTCAAGCTATAATAAATCGAGAGAAAAAATCGTCCTTAGAACTTGGAACATGGAGGTCTAAAAGTGTTATATGTAATCATTGGTATAAATATTATAGTCTTTAATTTATCCCGTTTATCTTTTCCTCTCCACCTCTTGTCATTTGTTAACTCTCTCTAAAAATGTATCTCATCCCTTTTGTTAAGTTATCTTGTGACAATATTGTATCACCAACATTATTAAAGTAATGAGTTTATGGTTTTTTCAGCTTGTTTCTTCTTCATTTAATCCTCCCACTTGAAATATACAACTCACGTTGTATCTCAATCAGGCATGATCAATCCCAAAGGGACTTGATCGGACCTCTTCCACACAGGTTAACGTCATCGAGCAAAGACTCTGACAAACAACCTCGGATAGGTCAAAAATCCTTAGCGGATTCAATTCGACCTCTTCCATATAGGTTAACATCATCGGGTAACACTCTGACAAACAACCTTGGATGGGTCAAAATCCTCAGCGGATTCAATTCAACATCTTCCATACAGGTTAACATCATCGTAACACTATGACAAACAACCTCAGATAGGTCAAAATCCTTCATTCATTAATTCTTCCATACAGTTAGCGTCGTCGGGTAACACTCGACAAACAACCTCAATAGGTCAAAATCTTGGGATTAATTCGACCTCTTTCATAGTTAACGTCATCGAGTCACACTTAAAACAATACCGGACCAAAGATCTCGCGCCAACCACCATCACCGGTCACCGCCGGCCATCTTAGCTGGTCACACCATCATCGCTGGTCATCCCCACCGACTAAGACGCGGTCTCCCGTCACTACCGTCGCCCGCATTCTACCGCCCCGTCGGCGCAACACCGTTTGGTCACCACCGCCGACTTCTGTGCCGGTCACGCTGACCATCGTGGCCTCTCCGCCGGTCATCACCGCGTCACCGGTCATCGCCAACTCGTCGCGATGCCGGCGCCATGTCGCGCGTCTCGGTTATTGTGCTAATGATTAACCTCGGGCATCAATCGGTCGGTTTTAACACCTCTTTCGGAAAAACTGAGCTCTTGTATGAACTACGGTCTTGATCGCTCCGGCGGTCGATCCGGCGAGGTCGTTCTTTTTCGGGAAAAGCGGAGCCTTGTATGAACTACGGGTCTTGATCGCCTTGAACCTCGATCGGCGAGGTTTTAACACCTCTTTCGAGGGCGGAGCTTCTATGAACTACAGTCTTGATCGCCTCAACCGGTCGGAGGCGAGGTTAGTTAACACCTCTTTCGAGGAAAATTGAGCCTGCAGATGAACTACGTCTTGATCGCCTCAATGACCTTCTCAAGAAGAAGAAGGTGCCTTCTCCGCTCAGGGGTTTTATAGACCATAAAGATAAAGATCATCAAAATCGCCAGCGCGCGCCAAAAACCACCGCTGCCGTTTGGCCGGTGGTAGCGATCGCCAGCATGACCTGAGCAACGTTCGGCCGCATGACAGCTCCGTCGCGTCCGTTCGGGCTGTACGCTTCGCGCGACCATTGTTGCGATCTGACCAGCTTCTCGCGACCCTTCGCCCGACGCGCCGCCTTGCCATGATCGCCCAGGGCCCAACATAACCGCCCGAACAGCAGCATGCTACATTACCCGCGTATGCCGGCGCCTCATACTGAATAGGCCAAAACAAATCTACATACACACATCCGTGGCCCTACATCCGCTTTCGTGGTGATAATCTTGTGTTCTCATGAAGATCTTTTCTTTCAAAATGTACGGTTAACGGACCCGCAAATTTCATTGAAGAATCTACTATTTTCAAATATTCGGCATATATATTTTTGGAATATTGAGATAATATCATCCAAAAATAGGGGGCAACTGATATGATCCTGAAAATTCTACTAGTCGAAGCACGAATCTTGATGCTAAAAGCTAATCAGAAATTGAAACTGGTCGAGTTCAAGCACTTAAAATATCATTGAAAACTTTGGGACATCGTTAAATTCTTAAAAGCTCTCAATATAGAGTATTTTATAGTCAAATCGGCGTCTTGGCCGGATCTAACAACAAGATCTCATAATTACACTTCATTTGAGCATTCAAATACACAAAATACATCATATGATCAAAGGAATCATCATGAGCCGTCGATGGAGGAGTGGTTGGTTTTTGCATGTATTTAGAGATCCCTCCAATCAGAAATAGCCTCATTCCTCATATGAGGAGCAGAGAGAGAGAGCCTAAAACTTGAAGATTCTCTAAGCATAATCGTTACCACCATGACGATCGTCAACATCGTCATTACTTCGTTGTTCCCTTCTTACATATTATTCGTAATCCGTCCATCTGGAAGATCAGTACTCCAAAATAATATAGTGGAAGCTTTTCATTTGCTAGGCCTCATGGTTTTCCCTCTTTTGGTTTTGTAAAATTCTTGAGTTTTTTGTTCTCTTTCAATACATGTAATGTCGATTTCACAACAAGGCTAAAAAACTTTTCTCTCATAACTGATTTTCTAGCACGCAATAGAAATTTAATAAGTTTTTTTAACGAGAAATATGAAATTTTTTTTATTTAATGAATAACTTTTCTTCTTATATATATATATATATATATATATATATATATATATATATATATATATATATATATATATATATATATATTGAATATAAAGAGTTTTCTTCTTTTCCTATTATGTTTAATAAAAGATGAAGGATTTTTTATATTATTTTATTTTTAAAATTTTTTAAAGAATTTGAATAGTCAATTTTCAAGTATAAATATCCCTAAAGGGATGGAGAAAAATCACATATCTTCTTTTTCTCGTGGCCTCCACTGACCTGTATGACGGTGTGTGACCCATCTCGCATGCTTCAGTTCTCCCCGGTCTCGGGATTTGAAACTGACCTGGTTAAGCGGCAGGTATCCTAAATTCAGGCTTCAATGTGCTTTCATGTTCTTCCAACTTTTCCAAATCCTGAAATCCTCGACTGACCTTTATAACACACCCCTCAGAGGCTCAGTTCTCCCTGGTTTGGCCACTTGTAGCAGTATCCCAAATTCAGGCTCTAGTGTGATTCCAAGTTTCTGTAAATTCTGGAATCCTCCGCTGACCTTTATGATGACGCGCAACCCCCACGTAGGCTCTAGTTATCCCCAGTCACGGGGTTTGAAAGTGACATTGTTAGGCGACACATATCCCAAATTCAGGCTCCAATGTGATTCCAAGTTTCTCTAAATCCTGAAATCCTCCACTGACCTTTATGATGGTGTGCGACCCCCTTGTAGTATAGTTTTATTCTTTTATGCCTATTAAGGTCTTTGCCCCCTAGTATAAAAGATATATATTTTTCTATAAAATTTTTGCCCCCCAATGACGACAGTAATCATATAACCTTTTTCAGACTTTGATTTCAAAAGATTATGATTTATATATATATTTAGATTTTGGTATACTTGTATCTTCTGAGACTTTTGTCTTCTAAGGTTTTTGATATATATATTTCTTCTAAGATTTTTAATATACCTGCACCTTCTGAGACTTTTGTCTTTTGAGGTTTTTAATATGCTTGTACCTTCTGAGTCTTTTAACTTCTGAGATTTTTGATATATATGTATCTTGTGAGGTTTTTACCTTCTGAGATTTTTGATGAGTGGAGACCATGTCAGCCACTTGCTCTCTTGGAGTCTTTCTAATGAGGACATTGTCCACTACTAACTTCCAATCAAGGCTTCCTTAGGGGCGTGCCTTCGAGGGGAGGAATCCATAAAAGATTTTTGACCTATTCGAGGTTATTTGTCAGAATGTTACTCAGTGACATTTAACTAGTGTGGAAGATATCAATAGTTTTAACTCTCATTCGAGGTTATTTTGTTAAAGTGTTACTCGATGACGTTAACTTATGTGGAAGAGGTTAAATATTTTGATTCTTCCGCTTATTTGTCAGAGTATTACTCGATTATATTAACTTGTGAAAGAGGTTAAATCAAAACAACCATTTCATGTTGTAGCCAAAGTTGCTCCTTGATCTTTACCTTACTTTTCCATGAGTATGATTGAAGAATCACAATTTGCAAAGCTATCTTTTCTTAATGCTAAAATTACTTCGCATCATTGACTTGCTTCTCAAAATGATAATTAATTAGATATCCAAAATATTGATTTGGATGATCTTTTGAGTTTAAAGGTTGCCCCTTATTCCCAACTAGAGTTGAAGGATCGAAGTTTGATGAATCTTCATTCTTCATATGCGCTCCTCAAAAGTATGAAGTGTTTCACCTGGCTGGTAGTTTCGATCATGTTGGAAAACTTGATTGTTTGACATGATGAAGTAATGAGAATCTCTTTTCATATACGGCGTCAAACTGTTGCATGCCAGAAATCAGTTGCGATAGAAAGTACAGAGTTTAAGTCTTCTTGATAGCGGGATTACAAGATTGTATGTGAGAAATTCTGATAATAAGAATTCTAGAATTATGTAATAACAGTAACGGTTGTTGGTGCAGTCGGCGACGACAATAGGCGGTGATCGCCGACAATGGTGGTGTTAACGAATTTCAAACTTCTAGCTCTCTCTCAGTTTTCTCTCGAAGTTCGCTTCTAGCCCCTTCCCTCATTCATGACAAGAATGATGTCGTATTTATAAGATTCTAAGAGAGACATTTTAGTTATTGTAGCCAAAATCTCAAAACCCTCCATCAAACGGTTTATAGCGATGCATTTGATCATAGATAATTTTTTGGTGATTTGACCATTCAAACGATCTTCAATTTGAGTGTTCTATTGGATTCTTTGTCGGCTTCTATTCCATTATAAAGCGCGTCAAATTTGAAAATTATTTAGTCATCAAGTCAGTGTTTCGAAATTTCTATGTATAACTTTTGAGCTTGATTCGAGCTCATTTGAGCTCTCCTTGACCTGATTTTAATGTCGTTGAACTCGTCTAGTTGAGTCGTCAATTCAATTGTATATACATATTTTTTTTATTCATATTTGATTTGATAAATTTTAGTGAGATATATCAATATTATTTATATTTTGGTTGGAAAATGAATCTCAATTATTATTTGGAGCAATTACATATAAAACATTCAAAACATAGATATTTACAAAACTACCATTCTTTTATTTTATTTTTTAAAATTCTTACTCAAATATTGAAATTCATGTTAAAATCCCAACCTAAATTTTTAGTTTTTATCAAATTTCAAATAATTTGATATAGCACTCATAAAAATAAGAGATTGTTAGTTCAGAAATATGAAGTAGGTGTCAATTCTTTAAATATATGAATTTTGAGTGCTAAGTATATAATTATTCCTTATTTTTTATATTTAAAATATAATATTACTCATAATTAATAGATTAGACCGCCCTGAAAGGTATTTATTAGTCAACATCACAAGTTTATCAGCATTTCAGACGGTAAGGAATTGAGCGATGCATTTGAAAACTGAAAAGGACACTTCGATGGATTATTTCTTTTGGGTCGATATATTTTTTATATTAATAACACTGATATAAAAATAAATATTTAGCCATATAATTAAAATAGTTAAAAGGCCTCTTTATTTATTCGAGGCTTCAAGTGGTAATATTTTTATGGTATTGATCAGCATAAATTGATATTTATTGTTTATAAAATTAGATAAATTGGTTTATAGATATGTTGCTTACAAATACCAAGTCATGAAAAAGATGCATGTAAAAGAATAATATTTTATCATATATTTTTTTTTAGCAAATTAGATACAACAACAACACACTTAATTAGGGTGCTATGAATCCTTCGCTCCATTGGTCCTATTATGTGTCAAATTCTCATTTAAATCAAGATACTAAGATCATTTTTATACATCTTAACCAAGTCTTTTAGGTATATCTCTACCTTTCTAACATAAGGCAAATCTAATGCATCTACTCTCCTGACGGTCATCTTATTGGACGCTTTATGTAAAACCATCTAAGCACTCTAATCTTATCTACCACCTGAGCTACTAATTTTTTTTTTCCCGAATATACTCATTTTGCATTATATCTCTAAGAGTAAAGCCACTCATCCACCTAAGCATCCTCATCTCCGTAACATTAACTTAGTCTTATGCTTCTTTTATTGGCCAACATTCTACACCATAAGTTTTGCGTCTTACACCATCTTATAAAATTTTCTGTTTAAGTTTAAACTTTTCTATCACATAAAGCCAAATGCATTCCTCCACTTCAACCATCTAACTAATAACATCTTCATCTATTTCACCATCATTTTGAACAATAGAGCCTAAATATCTAAAATGCTCACTCTTATTAATGACTTGTTCACCTAATGTCACAACTTCTACAACTAAAATTACACTCTATATATATATTTAGATCTACTTAAATGAAAACCTTTAAACTCTTGACCTCCATAATTCAAGTTTCTTGGACTCTCTAATCTTATCATGTCATCAAGAAAAAGCATACACCAAGGTACATCTTCTTGTAAATGCCTAGTAAGAACATCCATAACTAAAGTAAAAAAGATAAAGGCGATCCATGTAATCCAACCCAAAATAGAAAATATTTTATCAATCCTCCTTGTGTTTGGACACAAGTAATGTCTAGTATACATATCCTTAATGACTTGAATATAACCAATATTAACTCTTTCTATTCTAGAACTCTCCAAAGAACATCTCTTGAAACTTTATCATAAGTTTCCTCTAAATCAATAAATATCATATGTAGATCATCCTTACTTCCTCTATGCTTCTCCATCAAACCCCTTAACAAATGTATAGCATCCATAGTAGATCTACCTGGCATGAAACCAAACTGATTGTGAGAAACTTCTATATCACGTCGTAGCCTATGCTCAACTTTTCTCTCATAATTTTAATGTATGACACATTAACTTAATTTGCACACTCTTGTGCATCACCTTTATTATTAAATATAAGAACCAACAAACTCTTTCTCCACTCATCATCTTTTTAGTCTTTAAAATGACATTAAAAAAGATTTGTAAAAATTCCATCTTGATCTAAACATTTCCACACTTCTATTTGAATATTATCCGGTACCGCTTTCCACATTTCATTTTCTTTAAAGCTTCACTAACTTCGATGATAATAATAAAATGATTTTATTTAGGGAATTAAGGTTGCTAAAATCAATCGTAAATCCTTCCTTGAAAAGTTTATCAAAATACTCATCCACCTATTTTCAATATCCTTTCTAAAAAAGTATTTTATTATTTTCATCCTTAATACACACCGAACTATATTTTTTTACTTCTCCTCTTTGGTTAGCTAACTTATACA
Source organism: Cymbidium sinense (assembly GCA_021442155.1). Lineage (NCBI taxonomy): Eukaryota > Viridiplantae > Streptophyta > Magnoliopsida > Asparagales > Orchidaceae > Cymbidium > Cymbidium sinense. Next base: position 105,040,215 of record CM038217.1, on the reverse strand, counting down.
TATATCTTTCACCATCTTTTGGTATCTAATCTATTGTATAAATCACTAAAAGCTAAACTTTTGCATCATATATACGCTTTAAATCTCTACTTTTATATCTTTCCCAATTCTCCGAAGTTTTACTTATAAACCAAGTTTTATAACAATACTTCTTATTTTTTATCTTTTCGATACACCCAACCACCAACTATTCTTATTAAAAGAAGTTTTTCCTTTTGATTCTCCAAGCACATCTTTAATAACTTGCTTAATTTCACTTGCTATTTTTTTTCCACATAATGTTAGCTTCCTCATGAACATCCCAAATTCTAATCTCTTCTAGCTTGCTCTTAAAAATATTTTTATTTGTGTTCTTTAAGTGTCCCCATCTAATTCTAGATAATAATTTGGTTTATTTTTCTCTTACAACCTTTCATCTTAAAATCTAAAACTAACAATCGATGGGTACTTAGATTTTCACTTAAAATGACCTTATAATCTTTACAATCCAATCTATTTTTCTTATCGTAAAATAATCAACTGTTTTACTGATCCATTTTATAAGTAATAATATGTTCATCTCTTTTCTTAAATAAAATGTTAGCAACTACAAAAATCATAAGCAAAATCTAATATACCATACCTTCTTCATTAGTCACTCCAAATCCATAACCACCATGAATACTTTTAAAATCTTCTACCACTCTACCAACATGTCCATTTAAATCTCCTCCAATAAATATTTTTTTCTTCAAGAGGTATTTTGTATTAATCCTCTAATTCATTCCAAAAATTTTCTTTACCTCTAAAACCTACTTGAGGAGCATGCATAATTATTGATAATCTTAAGATGAATAATCTTTAGAGCTAATTCTATCTCCACATCTATTAATATTTATAACATTATCCTTCAAACTTTTATCTATAATTACACCATTTCTAGTTCGACTTTTACCGAATAAAAGTTTAAAACATAAACTATCAATCTCTTGGCCTTCTCCCCAACCCATTTAGTTTCTTGAACACATAAAATATTTATCTTTTATGAACCATAATATTTATTAATTCCATTCATTTACCGTAAGAGTACCTATATTCCAAGATCCTAATTCTAGTATCATGGACTAACTTCTTTGCCCGATCCGTCCATAATGTGGGAACCCTGCTTATTTAACATCATTTACTTTATGCACAATTTAGACATTTTTCACAGATTCTGCATACGCTTCCGGAGACGCTAACACAATGATTTGAAAGATTCATGATTATTTCGACAATTTTTACTTACCTAACACAACCCTCCACTTTTCACATACAAACTTAGGACTAGTAATGGTAGTGTTTTTTTTTTTTTAGCAATTTAGATATAGAATTTAAATTTAAAATATTAAATAATTAATTTTATTTTATTGTATTTAACCTTTCAATTATTTTATTTATATTTTGATTCAAATTAAAATATATTTAATAATAATTATTATTTTTTAAAATATTTAAAATTTATTTTAAGTATATTTTTTTAAAATATTATTCATTTCTAAAAATAAAAAATAAAAATGTGTCTCAATCACCATAAAATATTAACATAATAAACTATATTTCATTTTAAAAATTAATATTAATAATATATTTGATATGATTTAAAATTTTCTATTTTATAAATAAATTATATAATATTCAATCTAATTGACATCTTAATCAGATAGAATTAGCTCAATATCCAATCAAAGATTAACAATATGAATACATCATTTACAAGATATAATACTAGTAATATTGATCTCATTTTGACACATCTAGGACCTATGACCACCATAAAGTCCCATTTTGATTCTTTTCTACCAACTTCCGCAAACCTTCTTAGCATTATTTATCCAATTTAGGCACGTTTGAGAACACCAATATCATTTAAAATACTACATTCTATCTATATTTTAACAGTATTTTAAAAATTTATGATTAAAAAAAATATTTTTTAATCTGATCAGCAATATCGATCAAAAAATTACGATTTGATTTTATAAAATAAAAAAATTTACATACCCATATAACTTTTAAAAAGAATAATTTCTATAATATCTCCGCTACTACTTTTTATATAACAATGACTATCCTAAAAAAATCATAATAGTAGGCCCATACATTAAATTATAGCATCTTAAAGCAATCCAAAATGAAATTTCAGTCTGAATTAGATCGTTTCTAGTCACTCAATTTTTTACTTTTTTTTTAAAATTACGTTTTGATTAAATTATTCATTTAGATCGAACTCAGTTTTGACTTGAACAGCTGTTTTGATCGCTCAAAGAGTCCTAATTACATTTGAGTGTTTGATCCGTCGGGTTTCTCTGCAAGAAGCACCACGTCATAAGCTATCATTTATAATGCAAAAAAAAAAAAAAAGATAAAAGACCACCCAATGATCGTTATTATTTATTAAGAAGTTTACAGCTTTTCGAAAACAATTTAAACGCGATAGATGGTCGATTTGCAAATTTAATAAAAATTATTTGGGAACAAATTGCCCCTCGACAGGGGTCCGCGTAATCTAGTTTTAACAACTAAAAAAAATCGAATCGAATAAAAAATTTTGAGCAATTTAATTTGATTTTGAATTTAAATTAATAAAATCTTTTTATTTTCACTTTTTGGATAGATTTATTAAATAAAAATTTAAATGAAACCAAATAAACTAAATTTATTTATTAACTTGTCAAAAAAAATTAAAATATTATAAAACTTTTAAATATTGTCATGAATATATATATATATATATTTGTAGCACCTCACATCCATAGTATCTTGATAGTATAGCATGAGACAGAGAAGATAGCACCTCAGCCCAAGAGGATAGTCCCATGACACAAGATTTGTGAATTTGCACTAGAAAGATAGGGAAGCCAACACCTCGATATTATAACAGATAGTGCCAAAGTGCTAAGATCTGGACCAAAGATTTAAAATAGAGAGGCCAATGTTTGGCGATATAATAGCAACACCAAGGCACTAAAATCCATGCAGAAGAGTCTAAGAACAACTATACCAACACTTAGGTGTTTGAGTCGAAGGTGTTATGACGCTATGACAGTTCGTATTTATGCAATTTTCTACAATTTTTCAGAACTACTAATATTTTTTTTCATTCTCTTGAAAGTGTAAGTGAAAATGCATGTCTTAGAATGTGAGATATGTGAAAAGGCTTGAGATAAATATAATTTTTACTATTTTCCTTCTTTTTTTATAGTTGATTTCTTAGTATGATATAACTCCATAATTTATGCATTGATTACTTCTATTATAAGTTTTGCTTTAGATCTTTCAAATCGGTTTCTGCAATTTGATCTCCTAACATACAACAGACATAATCAACCATAAGGGATTGCTCTTATGAAAAAAATCCAACCACTCAAATTAAAATAAGCTAAATTTCAATTTCCATTATATTTTACGTCACAACGTCACAATTGGTGTTTCACATTTGACTCAGATATAATCAATATATGATAGCATTTATCCAAGAAAATGTAAGCAAACATCACTTTCCATTCACAATTCACTACCCAATCTTAGTGCAAAATTAGAAGACCAAATCAAAACCTCTCTCCAACCTCAGAACGAAAAACGTAGAACAAAGAATCATGTGTTTCACTAACCGAATCCTCATAAACAAATAAATCAATTTCTCAATAAATAAAACATTTTTACTCAATTTCTCCAACCAAATAAGTGACAACTAATTTCAATTCAATTCCTTTCCTACTTTCATTTCCTCCTCACTTCCTCTATTGCAATTCCTTCAAACCAAAAAAAGCCTAATTGAAAAAATAATTTTTCATTTTTATTTAATTGAAAAAATAAAATATTCTTACCATATGAGGGGACATTTGAGCCAAGATGGTTTGAAATTTATTTCTTCACATTTTTCAATAGAGTTGGGTTGGAATTCATCAATGAAAATAAATACATTTGCTCATATTTACTAAGTAAACCCAATTACATGGGGTCGGCTACATTTGCTCATATTTACTAAAACAAATTGCACCAATTTCTTCAAATCAATAAGATGCTTGCCACATCATTTCCGAATGCAACTACGGTTAGACCTTTTGATGAACTTAGCAAAGCCTCCTTGATTATTATTGCGTTTAATGTTAATATCTTCCTACGTCTATTTCTTGCATACAAAGGAATAAACTAAAAGGTTATGCACCATCATAATTTTCCATAAATACAAATAAAAAATTTCTGGAAAATTTATGCAATCCTATTATTATGTTGCACTGCCTTATAAAAATTAAGGAAATAAGGGAATGTGAATGCAAGCAATCAAATAATTCCTACAAGCTTGCATCAATAAAATCACCTTGAGTTACATGTAAGCTCCATCATACCATCTATAAGGTCAACAACTCTAAATCAAGACAGATTAGACAGAAAAATTTGATTCAGCAACACTTACATGATAAATAGAATATTGTTGGTCTTGCCGAGTCTCAATCACTAGCTCTGGGTCTTCTCTACAGCTTTCTTTGGCTGTAAAAGAAAAGTAAGTTGTCCAAAATACTCATAACAATGTGTGAGGCAATAAGTAAAACGAGTGATAATATGAACTTACAATAGTGCATAATCTTATAACTATAAGACCACACAGAAGTAAGCTATTGGACTACAAAAAATTGCAAATAACAAATTTAAACAGGTGTACATAGGATTTTCTATCAAATTATATAATTTCTAAGGTGGAGTTCAAAATAGCTTTCTTGCAAAAGAAGGCAACGATTCTTTTCACCAAAAAAGACCCACGTAAGACTATTGATATGATAGCAACTGGATCTTGAAGAGGATATATGGAAGTGCCATGCAAAAGCAATTAGGTGGTTCATTTCATTTACAATCAACTCTGTCCTAGGAAAAAACTCCTAACTTTTCTGCGAAAGTGTCAAATAGGATAGAATACCATGAAGCAAAAAAACAATAACAACAATAACAGCAAACCTTTCTGCAATGTGGGATAGGCTACATGAAGCACAAAAATAACAAAAAAGTGAAAATCACAAAGAGCATTAAGATTTATGTGGTTTGATAAATATTTACATAGGTTCATGAGAGAGGAGAGAAGATTTAATATGCAAGATAAAAAGCCACAATTGGTGCATAAATAAAAAACACTCACCAACCATTCTGCAATGCCCGAGTACACCACTTGTAAAAATGAAAAGAGAAACACAATATCTTTAAGCCAAATAAGAAAGAAAATGCCTATAATAAAGAAAGAGTATTAAACTATGACCAGAAATTACCCACTTTAAAATTCCTCAAAAGGGTGCCTTTATACTACTCTATAAACTCAGCTCGAAATTTCTACAATAATGATACTTATTGCTCATCGAGATTACACTCCATCACAAAAATGGTTTTTCTTTAATTGTTCCTCTTTGTCTCTCTCACTTTTCTCTTTTGCTCTTTCCCTTCTCCAATTAATTAATTCACTCTACTCTTCTTTTTCTCCTCAACGACAAATTCATGTCTCTGGTAGCTTCTCTCACGCAGCTTTTGGCATCCATGAAAGCCCATATCTGAGTCGATTTAGCTCATTGTGAGATTCTTAAAACTCATTTAAAGACTTATGTAAAGTTCATATAATTCTTTTTTTCTACTGAAAAGTTGAGAATACTGTTTGGATAAAATTAGCTTTTAAATTAAATTTTATACAGTGAGACGATAGAAATGCCAAAAAATGCCTTCATCTCATTATGAAAACTATTTCTACAAAAGTTACAATTACAATTTAAGAAATTTATACTATTCAAAAAATATACGATCGTATTTTATTGACAAAAAAAAATTTTAATCATTCTCAAATTAATTTTTTTCTTCAAATGTTTATAAATTATTATTTGAATCCCACTCTCTTCTAAGATGTTTAATTTTTCTTTTACTATATATATGTATATATATATATATATATATATATATATATATATATATATATATATATATATATATATATATATATATATATATATATATATATATACATATCATTAAACAAAACTCCCAAAATAATATATAAATATATATGACTTACAAACAATACTATTATCTTCAAATAGCAAATTTCTTAGCTTAAATTTACTAAATATGATATATATGCTATATTTGCCATATTGCAATAATTTTATTAAACCGCTAAATTGTAATTTTATGAACATATTAAACCTCTTCAAATCTCTTATAAATTGACAATAATAAATTTGAATAAAGAATTCTTATAATTTTTTCCCTATGCAAATATTAATTTCCAAACAATCCAAAAAAATTTACCAAATTTTCCTTTAAATACAACGAGATCATGATAAGGATCGTGGGAGAGGAGTGGGAGAATGGGGCAATCACGACAATATTTTTCCCAAAACGACGGTCTGTCGAGAAACGGAGGTAGGCGTTCGCGTTTTAAAACCGAGCGTAAACTCCGTTTTTTATTAAACGGAGTTTACTAAAACCACTATTCAAACACTTATAAAAAAAAATATACCCACTCCCAAAAGCAAAAAGCACCAAATAAGCTTAAACAAACGGAGCCTTAATTAAAAGCCTAAGCGTCTTTAATGTTCTCCCATTTATAGGACTTCAAGGGGTAATTTTAAACTAAATTTGGAGTAAAAATTAACTTGATATTATCACACAAAATAAATTATCCTAACAAATTTTAAACTCAATTTTATCCCAAATAACAAATTATAATTTGTTATTCTACTAAGAAACCTCCTATTTAAAATCATGGATTATCCTAATAAATTATTGGGTCAAAAATCCTAAACAAAGTCAGAAAATCACTAGTTTGGTTGATAAACACATGACAAAAATGAAAAATATTCAAAATTTTAAGTCAAATTAAAATTGACTTGATTCAATTAGAGCTGCCCCCTTTTCATGAAAGAACCCTAACAAAAATCCTAAAAAATTCTACGAAGTAATATAGCTAAATCATCTTCAGTTACAGGTCTAAAATTGTAAGTTTGCTAGCAGGTTTCCATACCAACTATAAGCTAAGACAAAATAAATCCCATAACATCTATGAATTTCATCATATCCCCCATTATTTTCAAACAAGGATCTACTGGTAATTCCATCTCCCTCTTTCATTGATATTGGAAGATATTCACTGGTGAGGTGAATGTTTCTAATAGATTGGGTATCAAGATCTTCGATAGTGGCACAAAACACTTTAATCATCTGATTCAAAGATTGTGTGCCATTATATGCCTTCTACAAATCATAATATACAATATAAATAAAACATAAAATAAACAAAAAAGGAGTTAAAAACAAAATCAAAAATAAAAAAAATAGGAAGATTTTCAGGGCAATATATAAAAAGGAGATTTACATGCATACCACACAATTCTTATATATTTATATATCTAATACCTAAACTTTAATATTTACATAAATAATATCTAAATCTCTCATATCATATCAAAAATATCACTATCATTAATTTTTCTAGTGAAATACATAAGAATTTGTAGTATATTTGTAAATCTTCCTATATAAAAACATAACTATCCGCAACATCTCTCAACTTAGAGGTTTCAACAATACAACAACAACAACAAGCCTTTATCCCACTAAGTGGGTTCGGCTATATGAATCCTTCATCTCCATTGTGTCTTATTACGTGCCAAATTCTCATTTAATTCAAGTATATAAGGTCATTTTTTATACATCTTACCCATGTCTTTTTAAGTCTACCTCTACCTTTCTTAACATAAGACAAATCTAATGCATCTACTCTCCTAACAGGGTCATTAGACGGCCAACGCTTTATGTGGTCAAACCATTTAAGGCGACTATCTCTAATCTTATCGGCCACTGGAGCTACTCCAGCTTTTTTCCAAACATACTCATTTCGCATTTTATCTATAAGAGTAAAGCCACTCATCTACCTGAGCATCCTCATCTCTACAACACTTAACTTTGTCTCATGCTTCTCTTTTATTGGCCAACTTTCTACACCATAAATCATTGCAGGTCTTACCACCATCTTATAAAATTTTTCCTTAAGTGCATTTTCTATCACACAACAAAGCCGATGTATTCCTCCACTTCAACCATCCAACTTGAATTCTACTAATAACATCTCCATCTATTTCACCATCATTTTGAACAATAAAGCCTAAATATCTGAATCGCTCACTCTTTTTAATGACTTGTTCACCTAATATCACAACACTACCACTATAACTTCTACAACTAAAATTACACTCCATATATTCAGTTTTAGATCTACTTAAACGAAAATCTTTAGAAGCTAAGGTTGATCGCCATAATTCAAGTTTCTCTTGGTCTCCCTCTCTAGTCTTATCAACAAGAAGAATATCATCAGCAAAAAGCATACACCAAGGTACATCTTCCTGTAAATGCCTAGTAAGAACATCCATAACTAAAGAAAAAGGATAAGGGCTTAAAGCTGATCCTTGATGTAATCCAACTGAAATAGGAAAATATTTTGTCAATCTTCCTTGTGTTTGGACACAAGTAACAACTCTAGTATGCATATCCTTAATGACTTGAATATAACTAATATTAACTTTTTTCTTTTCTAGAACTCTCCAAAGAACATCTCTTGAAACTTTATCATAAGCTTTCTCTAAATCAAAAAATAGATCATCCTTGCTTTTTCTATACTTCTCCATCAAACCTCTTAACAAATGTATAGCATCCATAATAGATCTATCTGACATGAAACCAAATTGATTGTGAGAAACTTTTGTATCACATCGTAACCTATGCTCAATTACTCTCTCCTAATATGTTGATGGATAATGTAAGCATTACAAGAGTCCACATAGAGAAACATAAATGAAACAATTATTATCATTGAACCTCTTTGACCTTTCCTTAGCTAAGGCAATACCTTTCTGATGGCAAAAGTAAGGGCTTCAATACTTACCATTAGTTCTAAATCAAAGACTCTCACATCTTTTATGTTTACGATGCTTTTTCAATAAACAATTAATTCCAATACAAAATCCTTTCTTTCAATGCAAAAAAAAAAAAAATGTGAAAAGACTCACTCTTTTATTGTGAAGGGTTTTTTTGGTGACTTCATGCTTGGCACCTAGCTGAATATTCTGCTACTCAAAGAAGTGGCATCTTCTTATCGTGCTGCTAAAATTCATCAACCAAGTCATCTCTAATTAGTACATGTTTAAACAGCTCGGAACTCTAGCAAAAGTTGCTCAACAAATCATATTTTGATTGGGTGAATGGCTTACACTAGATCATTTTTTGAAGTGAAATATAATGGTCGCCAATCGGTTGGTGGGCTCCGAAAATTCGTCACCGACCTCTCACATTGAAGAGAGTATGATTTAGTTATCAGTGAAATTTTCAGAAGACAGATGAAATAGTAGATAAGACATTATCCAAGATTTCACCCTCATTTTGTGAGGACTTTTGATTTGGCTCGAAGTTTTCTTAGGCGCAAGCACCTATAGTTAATTACCCCTCTCAATGCTGAGAGAGAACTTTCGATGCGCTACCGTTAGATCATTGAACGATAGCGATATAGAAGAAAGAGATCGTTTAAATTTTAATCTTATGAAATTCATTATATTAACTTAAAGCGAATGGTTGGAGGAATGATGACGTGTCCGATATAGATCTCATAGTTCCGTCATCTCGAGCTGTCGTGACCCCTAATCTACTTAGACCTAAGAAGAGACACCAACCCGACAAGAATCCTTGCCAAATGAGTCAGGTCGCCCAAGAAATCGTAGACTAAAGACGATGTTTTGCTGAGCTTTAAGCTACCCAATGACATACTTTTTCCCTATCGATATACTATGATTCACATCTCAAGATGCAGAGTAATATAAGGCCGCGATCGTAATATAATTGTCATTTGGAAAGAACCATCCATCGGAGGACTGTCAGAATCGCATTAAAATTTTAACGACCAAATCACGCAGAGTAAGACATACACACCCTACCTGCATGTGATTAAGAGAATGAATATATAAATATATTTGATTTGACATCGACTCATTTGTGATCTTAATTTTCTTAATTCACATTTAACAAACAACAAGAAGAAGGATTGAATGATTTAAAGTATTTAAGAATTGAATTCATTTAACCATTAATAACTTAGTGATATATTAAATTTTGCATTTAAATTGATACTCAATTTAAGTTAATTTAATTTGAAATTAAAATCACATTTTGATGAAAATATCCCCTCCGGTTGAAATCTCCATGTGGGCTCCAAAAATTCGCCACCGACCTCTCGATGAAGAGAGTGTTTTAAGTGTCAGTGTAATTTTCAGAAAGCAGATGAATAGTAGAGAAGACACTACCCAGAGATTTCCTCATTTGTGAGTGACTTTAAATCTGTTCTGTTTCCTATAAAGCAAGACCTATAAGTAATTACCCCTCTCATAATGAGAGAACTTTCGATTAAGGTGTTAGTCGTTAGTAGCGTAGAAGAAGATAGTTGTAATTTAGATTTATAAAATTCATTATATTTAACTTAAAGGATGGTCGTGAACGACGCCTGATCTGTAGAGATCCCATGGGCTCCATCCCGAAATGTCATGGCCCTGCCTACTTAGTTAGGAGAATGACTCAACCCGATCGAAGGATCCTTATCAAGAACACATGCACGCCATCCTAAATCAGACCTGTGCGTTCCTAAGGAGAGACGTTTTAAATCTACCTACCAAGAGAATTTTTACCTAATCAAATATACCCATGACTCACAACTCAAAGAAAGCATCGGAGCATACAGACTACAATCGTGACCGTAATATAATTGTGTCATTTAGCGACAATCACCCGAGGACTCGTCATAATCGATCACGCTGCCGTATCAAAACCACGCAATGTGAGGACACCTGACACATCCTCGCCGACATGAGATTGTTTGAGAAACATGTACTTGATTTGACTTTGGGTCCTGTGAACTAGTTTAATTTGTCATCTCCGACAAATTATAAGTGCATTGAATCAGCTTTTAAGTTTTTTGGGATTGAATTTCATTTAGACATTTGTAGCTTAACAATATTTTAAATTCTGCATTTAGATTGATATTCAATCTAAGTTAATTTATTTTGAAATTATAATCATATTTTGATGGAAGTATCCCCTCCGGTTAAAATTTTCATTTAATACGGCCATCATCGAGGTGATTTATTATTTCGCTGTTTCAGATCCTGTCAATTCTATTAATTTAACAATGAGACGATCTGGCCATATGACGTAAATTTTCAAATATTTTATTAGATTAAAGATATTATAATAACATCATTTGATTTTAAGTTTGTTAACTCGATCCGGCCCCAAGACCCAAGTAGAATCACCGCAAAGATTCGAAATTTAAGTATTCAGAAGGTCCACGCTGCGTATTCAATTCAACATTAATTTAAACTTAAGAGATTTGTATAATATTACTGCTTTTAATCAATTTCATCAGTATAAATTTTAGATAAAATTTTCGACAAAGATTTCGACAACCTCCGGACGTCGTCCCCATATATAACGAGTGGCCACCATGCCAAAAAAAGACATGTATGGTAAACACCACTGCCGAATGCACCATCCCACCATATCAAGAAAAGACATGGGTCTCGCGTCCTCAGATGAAGCGATATTTCTCACGCCAAGAAAGATGTGTATAGATACTTATAATTTGCAATGTCAATTTAACACATCAATTTTAGCTTTGTTGTTGACTTTTCATTAAGCGGTTTATTAATCATAAAAAAATTTGGCGATTTCGACAACATCCCTGATCGCTCTTATACTTCAAGTATCGTCACCGCCGAAGAAAGACGTAGATGCGGTATAAACCACGCTGACGCCTTCCCACCACGAAAGGCGTATGGACTCTAAGGTACTCTGAACATATTTTCCGCCGAAGAAAAGCGATACTTATACATCCGCAGTTAGCTCAAATAACAATTTCATATAATATAGCTTATCGTTACGCAGTGTCCCCGTCGATAAGTGGTTATTTCGATATCCCGACGTCGTCCCTCAGATAGTGAGCTACTGCGTATGTTCGCTCACCACGCCAAGAAAGGCGAGATGAGATAAACAACTGAATGCACCTTCCCACCAAGCCAAGAAAGACATGAGTCTCGCACCCATCGAACAGATTTCTACCACGCCAAAAAAGGCGTGTCTGTGATACTTATACACAAGCAAGTAAAGTAAATTTTCTCACACGCTAAGCGCCAGACGGTACTTATAAATAACAAACAAACACAGGTTTCCACACCCAAGAAGAAAGACGTACGCACTTATCAAAACAGCCGACGAGACGAGCAGTGGCACGCTGCACGCAAGAGCGACACGGCGGACGGACGCACGCTGGCGCCGCTGGTAGCGCCAGAAGGCTACGCCGCCTGTGTGCAAACGCAATGGTCGCCTACATGTCATTCTCCCACATTAAAGTCGATAACCTTTCAAGAAAACCCGCAGGTAAAGACTGAACGGGGCTAAGAGAGAGAGAGAGGGGGATGTGGAGGGAGAGACCGCAGAGGGTTGTCAATCAGGGAGGAGGAGAATAGGACAAATTTTGGTTGGGGTTTGGAAGGGTATTTATAAGATTTATTTTTATTATTTTATTCCTTAATTTGAATTTTATGCCGACATCGTCATTATGACAATATATATATCGATTTTGTACATGATTCCTGACGCCAAAAGACGCTTTACGATCTTCATTGATTCAAGTCGATGTCAACGGGGTCAATTTCATAAATTTGTCGTTGCTTCCCTCACTGATATTCTGCGATACTGAGCCGGAGCCATTTGATAGTTTTGACGCTGACGCTAACGAGCGATCAATTTCGAATGGAGATCGTTTTGAACGCCGCAGCTTCCCTCGATATACGTCGGTCAAGATCGCCAATCCTCCTTATCTGGCCAACCGTCGAATTATGCAAAGATGCCTATTCGATCAATTTCGACGCTCAACGCGATACGGAGCGCTCGGCCGACGGAGGTCATTATGATTGATTTTCTGCCTTCGAGTGTATTTCAACTCTGATTTGCGTGTTGCCAGATTCGATTTCGATATTCACGATACCGTCCGAATGGGTACAACGCCTCATTTAATGTGATTGACATTTCAACGCTAACGACACAATCAATTTCACAACGGCGTCATTCGCAATATCAGCCTTTCCCAACCTCGATATGCAATGCGATTGACGCACTTCTCCTTCGATCAATCGACCGAATTACGCAAGATTCTATTCGATCAATTTCGACGCTCGAACGCGATGATGCTCGGTCGACGAGATCATTTCAACCGATTTTCGACTCTATGTTTTCACCCGATTACGATCAAGCTCGTCGAATTCACTTTGTAGTTCGATTGACTTATGGCGCTGCGGTAATCCAACACACGCCTATCATCGTGATAAGCAATTTGATCAATCAATATATTTAAAAACTTTGGATTCTCACAACTCGCTTAGCTCCTACGTAAGATCAAATCGTTAAAGCAAAGTATATACATGACTTTCAAATCAATTTCAATTTTGTATTTTGAAAAATTTAATGATTAATTCTTTCAAAATATTTGGATTCTTCGATATGATTATGAATTTGCAATGTTTATCAATGCAAAATAAATAAATCTCAATTTATTTATTTTAACCCAAGACAAGATCCTCGACATCAATCTAAACATTCAAAGATTGGCGTACCTACGCGTATTTAATAATTCAAATAATTTTATTTCTAAATCACGCAGATCGACTTTATATTTTTATTTAATTCCAACGAGATGCCCTTTTCATTAAAATTAAAATTCACTAAATTTCTATATCTCGACACGCAGTATTTATAACTTAGATTATTTTACCAAATTAATGAAATCATTAATTTTAAAAATCATAATTAAAATGAAATTCTTTAATTGTTAGATTGAAAGAAGCTCCATAATTCATGAAGAATTTAATTTAACATCGCCTTCTGTCTGCTTGTACGAAGAATTGCAGATCCGGTGGCATAAAAAACGTTTAAACTTATATTGCAATTTGGAATAGCATATCACAATTCATATTTACTTCTTCAGTAGTTGAGCTTGAGAGATTCATATCTATAGTTGAGCTTAAAAGATTTATATCTATTTCTTATGCTTATTAATAAACCTTCAAATTTATCGCAAACTTCTAATGAATTTTTTGACTCCTCTCAACTGGATTAAAATGAATTATGAGAAAGTCTATTATTCACTGGAGAACTTGTTGCACTCAATAATGAGTCATTGAGGCTAATGTAAGTCTCTGTATAGTTCAGTCATAGATTCAACTAAGTTTATTCCAATTCACTCAATGTATGATATGGTTCAACCATTTATTAGGAAGCAACACTTATGATTTGTGCTCATTGATGAACCACTTAATAAACCTCCTTAATTTATGAATGCACATTTAAGCTTCTTATAAACTTCAGATAGCTAAACTATATACTCATATAAAACCTTTTTATTTATCTCAAAGTGAATCATAAAATTATCACAATGATCAATGATGACTCTCTATTATGCTTATTAACAACCCCTTTAAATTCATTTCAAGCCTCCTACAAAACTTTTCCTCTCTTCCGAATCATTTGAAATGAGTCATGGTAGAGTTGAGTATTCATTATGATAACTTGTTTATATCCAATGGTGAGTTATTTGGCCTAAATATAAATCCTCTGTAAGTCTCACTTGAACCACATTTGTATGCTTATAAATTATGTTTTAATCCCACTATAAGTCTTCAATGATTCACTAAGATTCTCCTTTTGAATTATTTTAAGCAAAATATTGTGAGATTTGATTCATGTATATCAAAGGAATTCAAATTTATTTCAAGTTTTATAGGTTCACTTGAGTTTGATTCCTATTTTATTATTTGAAATATGATTTTCAATTTTATTTATAATCAAGTCCTTTTCAAATTCATTTCAAGTTCATTTATATTTAATTTCCAATTCATTTCTTTAGAACTTCATATTTAATATTTAACTTAATGTTAAATTATTTTTTATTTGTTAAGTCCCAAAAATTTGACGAAATTTCGACAACACTTCGATGATTCCGACATCACCGCATGTGGGGCTACATCTAACGTTGTTTATCGTCACGCCTCGATGAGCGTTGGGTTTTAAGACATCGATCTAAGTTCAATCCCGTCATGCCCTGATGAGCATAACAAGGTCTTTAAACCTATAAAAAGAAACCAATACGATGCAATATATACACATTCAAGCCCCTTTTTTTGTTTAAGTCTAAAATTCAGCCTAAATTTTGATAACATTTTGACAATATTCCGACGTCATCCCTGCATAGGGGGTTGTATCAAACTGCTTGTTTATGCAGCTTTATCGTGAATGAGTTGACAGGCCACAAATGAAAGTCTTCACGCACTAAGCATTGAGCATTAGTGGTCTTCAAACCTACTGTTTTAGAAACTTTGATCACCTGTATAGAAATGAAACAAACATATACAATTTTTCATACATTCAAGCCTCATTGTGTTATATTTTTGTAATTAAAAGCAAGGTGGTTGTTGCGGGTACTGTAGCAGAAGGGATGGAAGAAAAATTTTTTGGATCTACAGTATTTTGCTACAGTGTTTGCTACAGTAAACGGGAAGAGGGATCTCGATTTTACTGCTAGATTTTTTTTGTTCTTCGGCTTCGGTTTCGGCTGCGGACTAAAGAGAGAAACGACGGATGAGGGAGGGGAGGGAGAGAGAGAGAGAGAGAGAGAACAAGAGCTTTTGGGATCGTCCGTGTGAGAGAATCGTATGAGGGAGACAACCAAAACGGGTATTACCTATGCAGCCGTAGAAGACGAACGAGACGGAGAGAGAGAAGAAGGGTTTTCGACGTGCAGGAAGAGGAAGTCGCAAGGGGAAGGAGAAGAGGGCAACGAACATACCGAAATGAACGAACGAGAAGGCTTTTTGATGGAGCGTGCGTGCGGTTCCTTGCGGTTTGCCCTAACGGTTCCTTGCAGTTAAGGGAGACGGAGAGGGAGCGGGGTTCGGCTTTTCTGGAAAACAAACTGAGGTCAACACAGTCAATATTTAGTTCTCATCCAATTATTCTTGAATTCAATCCTCATTACTTCTAAGGTATACTAATGCAACAAAGAAATTGCAACCGTTAAGTATGTGTTATTAACTCAAAGAACAATTGGATACTTACCTGACAAAGGAATATATTTTTCATAGGTGCTATTACATTTTCCCTTAGGTATTATTATACTAATGTAACAAATATTTTTCACTAGAAGCTAAAAACTTGAAGTATAAGTTATTTTGAAATAGATATTTTATTCCCATTTATTTATTTTGACAAAAATGTACGAATTTTCAAAAGAGCTCTTTGAAAGTGTTTTCCTTTGAGTTAAATTAAATTTTTTTATCAATCTTTAATTATTAAGGTTTAGAGAGAATTGATGTAGGATGACTTAAGGTCTTTGGCTCACTCATGCAAATAAGATGATATGTAAAAAAAAAAAAAATACGAAGATCACATTTCACAATTTCTTAACTTCAGTTTTAACAAATATTAGTATCTTTTGATGAAAAACTAAAAACACATTTAATTCCCACGAAACAATGATCTAAATCACCAAGATTTGAAATTTTGCAAAAGATTTTAAAACAAATAAAACTATTGCAAGAATTTAAAATTCATATCCAAAAAAAAAAAGTTATGTAACAAACTTAACTAAATTTCAATCATGCACGCAAAACAAATCACAAAATAAATAAATGAAAAGAACAAGGAGTGAAGTGGCCAATTTTAATATCCAAGTCTCATTTCATTGCAATAGAGGTATCCCCGAGAAGTTGTTGTGAAGACTTGCACCAAAATCACAAAATTTGCATTCAACCAACGAACAAGAGTTTGAGAGAAAAAGATAAAGTTTATTCAATAATTCATATTGAAAAGCATGCCATATGGATCTTATTTATAAACCTAAAATCAATAGCTTCTTAGAATCATTCGAGATTTGGCCTACTACAATTGTAAGCTTCAATTCAGACCAGCCACAAAAGGCAGATACAATAGGAAAGAGATATAAAAGATAAGCACCATGCAATATCAACTACAGAGAATATCTCAAGTCGGTGGATGCAAAACAACAACATAAGGAAAGACCAAAACAATAAAGAAACTCAAGAGACACATTTTTCACAAAGTAAAGCCAACAACAATCAGTAAAGATCTAATCCCTGTTATAATACTGACAACTGCAGGCCATTAAGTACCATACAGAGCTAGAATGCAGTAACTGATAATGGAAGAACAAAAGGAGAACTTTTCAAATCAACTTTCAAGGATAGCAGAGGGAACTAGAAACAACCGATTGAGAAAATGTGACAGCTCAATTGCAAAACTTTGTAACAAGCTACAAGTGACCAAACGCAGCATGGTACTCAAAACACCAGAAAACACATCTTGTTGTCATAGATACCAACATCATAAACAAGTTATATTTAAAAAACAAACCATAAAACAGAAAACTAAGACAGCTAGAACACCACCAAATAGAATGTCAATGTCCTCATCATAACACTTAATAATGCATCTATCTCCAAGAGTATAAACTTCCATATTTCCATCAAGAACACTTTCAAGAATCCTTTATTTGGTTAGTTTGATCATTGATCTATTGCCCCCCATTTAGCTTTTCCTAAAACAAGAGGACAAGAACTCACTGAAGATAGGATGAAAGCACACTTGGATAGCATTGCATGCATGAGAGCAAACCAACTGTAGCAAGGCACTTCAAGCTGAATTAGACTTTCTAAAAGAGTTCCATGAATGAGGCTAACGTACATGGAAAAAAAGGGGAATCCATAATGCTAGACATAGAACTTGAAGCCAACAAAAAAATGCAATAATAATTTGGTCACTAATTCAAAGCATGAAGATTCATGACAACTTCAACTTAATATTTTGATTTCCAATGAATGAGTGTGTGTGTGTGTCAACATTATATCAAATTGTTATGAGCAGTGTTAGAGTTGAGGTTAAGGAGTTAATATAAAATTAGTTGTTAAAAGTTAAGGGATGTGAAAGAACTGAGTTGCTAGTTTGACATCTCATATGCAAAATTCTAGATCACTTGTTACCTCTACGTTTCATCTACCTCCTTCATATCACAGTCAAGCATCATCTTCTCTCATTGTCCACCACTATCATAGATTGAGCATCTCAACTCTTTGGCCACCTCCTTCATTTTTTTTCCTCTCTTTCCACTCCTTCAAACCTCAATCATCATATCCATGTCTTGATAGTCTACGCCAAGAAGATCAATGTATATCAAGCTAGTACTAATTGCAATCTTACAAAACATTAAAATAGTCATTATAAAGATGACATTATAGCTATTGGATCGTCTTTCAATTTTTCTATGCCAAAATTCTATCTTCTTCCTAGTTTTTTAATATTTATTATATAGGCACTTTTTTCCTTTTCTAAATTATTTCTACAAACAAATTTCACTAATTTTAACTTTACTTCAACTTGGTAATTCATATAGAGTGAATCTATGAATGTATTAATATTATTCGGTTCATTTATCTTCCTCTAAACTATATGTATTAGTCAAATGTGATAACATAAAATAAGACAATTTAATTTTTTCTTCAGCATAATTAACTTGTTATGATTTGTTTGCAAAAATACCTTTAATTCATGATATATATTATGTTTTAAATCACATAAGTCATATGACTATTGGTCCTAGTGATCTCTTATTTCAAATAGACCTAGAATGATTTTGCTTTGATGCAAAATGTATGAATAACAATATGCAAACCTATTGATTCGTTCATTCTACTTAACATATTTTTGGACATGAGAATTTTTGTAGTCCATGGGTTTTAATTTCCCTCTCGGCATATAAACAACCCAGTTGGAATAACAAGAATAGCAGAAGGCCGCAATTAGTCAGGAAACCACAATGAAACAAAGCCAAAATCATGAAATGGCATGACAAAGTTTGCCCTTACAACAAAAAAGTGAATAAAAGAGTAAAAGTATAGCATTTATGTAAGAAGTTCTTTTAACGGCCTTTAATTAGGGCTGATATCACTTGAGTTCAAGTGAGTGATGCTCCACACGAAATTGAAGACTTTGATTACTAATCGACTCATATTTGACTCAAAGCCGAAATTGGCTCCAATACAATAGATTTGACTCAAAATCATTCCATTCCAAGTCAAGTGGAAGGCAATTTCGAGTCCACTCAAAATTATTTTTTATTTAACCATATATGTGATACACTACATAGATATTCTACGATCAAAACAAGGACCTCAGAAAAATTTCCCCGAAATATACATGTTTACAAGTCTCGTATATATCGCTTCTTCTACAGTTGGCATGCTATATCTATATGATATACTATAGTGACCATCATAGGGGTGTGAGGAACATCCTCAATGCAAAGCCTGCACCTAGCAATAGCACTTATTGCAGATTAAAACAATGTCCTGCCGAGAAAACAATACTGTAGTTTTATAAACACGTAACAATATTCCGAAATCCCGTAAACCTTCTAACTTTCTGACCAAGCATCCTTTCCCAAGAACTCAAAGTATTCTCAAAGGAAAGAAACACACCTTCGTACCGGCGAATTGCTGTTGGAGCTCCTCAGCAGGAATCATTACGGGCCACGGCTCACCGGCCTCACGGAACATTTGCTCGGTCTCAAGCTGGCGACCACGTTCGAGAATTCGAGCTCGGATGTCCTGAGCTGGAGTGCAGGTGGCATCGATGACCTCCTCAACGCCATTCACATAGGTGACGGTGATCTGAGGCGGGTTGTCGTCTGTTCGTCGCTTCAGGACAACTTGGCAGGCCGGATTCGACTCCCGGGCCTTTCCCGCGTTGCACTGAGCAATGAACTCCATGCAAGCAGCCGTCCGCGAGTCGAGAGCATTGAATTCGATCTTGACCTTGGATAAAAACTTCAACATCTTATTGCGCGATGTCGTCCAAAACCAGCGGAGACGAACCCTAGAATGCTGCAAAGCTCAATAGGGTCAAGACCTTGGCTTCGGTCAGGCTCCAGCAGCTCCATGGATCATATATATATATATATATATATATATATATATATACATTACATGCTAGAAAATTAATTGGTAGAATAAAAGTTTATCGCCTTAATTTTATGAATAATAGACATGATGTTTGAAGAATTAATAAGAAAACTAATTTTTTTTATGAAAAAATCTGAAAATAGAAAAAAAAATCGCGCCTGCAAAAATTTTCTTATATATATTTGAACAAAATTTCCCAATATGGGATTACAAAATTGTATATGAGAAAGTCGACAACCGTCAGAATATGCAGATATATTCGTGATTAAGTTGTAATAATTCGAGTAGTAAATAATACGTTGTCCGACCAAAAGCGGTGATGACCGGCGAAGATAACTGCGATGGTGGCCGCGATAGCCGGCTATGATCGGCGATGATAACGCGGTAGTTGATGAAATGATGATTGATAATTTGGCGATCGACGGCCGGTGGCCGATAATCGGCAGCAACGGCAGCAGTGGCACGGTGGAAGCAGCGTCGGTAGTCAGCGGGGATATGGCGGCGATGGTTGGCAGTGATAGCCATTAGACCGCAGCGGTTTAACGGCAGCGACCGGTGGTGGCCTGGCGGCACCGGCGATGGTTGGCGGCTAACGAGGTGGAGGGAGGCGAGTGCACGATTATGCTTTGAGGATTTTCAAGCTTTAGAGCTCTCTCTTCTCTTTAGTTTCGGCCTCTCCTCATGTGAGGAATGATGAATTATTTATGGATTAGAGGAGTGACGTTTCTGTAAATACATGCAAAATTTGAACCATTCCATTACGCAGACGCCAACCATCGCCGCATAAACCGCCAGATCGCTTGCCGTGGGTACCGGCCGCCGTCCTTGCCGCCCGTCGCCATCGTCGCGGTCATCCCCGCCGACTGCGTCGATTGCCACGCTGACCCGTCGCCGGTTGCCTTCGCCGTCACCGTCGTCGGCCGACCGCCAATTATCATTGTGCCGACCCGCGTCGGCGTCATCGCCGCCACCATCGCCGTCACCGCCGCCACCCTCGCCATCTCTTGGGTCATCACCGCCATCATCTACTACCTCATCTACTAAAGTAGCTATAACCTAACCATGTATATACATTGTCTGACTCAAGATTATTAGGCTTTCTCGTATACTGTAATCTCAAATTGGGAAAATTTTACTTCTCAAACAGTGGAAAATTTTTTGTTGGCAATTTTCCCTCGGGGTTTTCCGTAAAATTAGTTTTCTTATTAATTCTTCAACATCTATGTTTTGGATGATTTAAAACAAGACATAAACTTTATTCAACCTGATTTTTTTTGCACTCAACATATATATATATATATATATATATATATATATATATATATATATATTACTATTAAAAAATACTTATATTTCTTGTCAAAGTAAATTTTGGCCATTCATTTCTAATATGAGTGATGTGAGGTGAGATTTTTATAATCTCGATGAAATAAATAGTCAAAAGGTGCATGTGAAATGTGAAAGAATAATTTGTGTTATTTATATACAAAATATATAATTCATATATATTTACATATATAATATCTAAATTTTTATTTTATTTTATACTTGAATAGGAGTCAAATACCTATTATTATATCAAAAATAATATCATCAAATTAATTTTTAAAATCAAATGCGTATTTTTATGCATAAAAATAATAAATGTTTTAAATATCAAACTTGATTGATTGGGTATGTAAATGCATAACAATTATGTACTATAAATGTTTTAAATATCAAGAAATTTGCTATATTTACAAATTAAGCATATATTTCTTGTATATTTACATAAATATCACATAATCTTTTATTTTTTTACTTAATGTCACTCAAATCTCTATTATTACATCAAAAATAATATCATTATTATTTTTTAAAGGCAACTACACTTTTTAATTCATAAAAAATAGTCATTTTTGTACATATATAATTTTATTGGTTAGATATATAAATACATGAAAATCTTATGCTAAGTACGTGTCTTTGAAATTTTTTCAACATATTCATTTGTGAAACATTGTATCTATTTATCTATTTCAATTCTTGGAGTTCATAACATCTTCATCTTAAGATTTTTTTTTTCTCTTGTGAATCTATTTGGTTGTGCGATCCTCAATAGTGATAACTCTCTCATAGACGTAGGTTTTATACATAGGTAATTAATATATAAAGTATACTTTATTTTTACATTTTGCTTTAATACTATATAATGAGATCTTGTGCATGTGTGTATGAGATAATTTGACAAAGATTTTATTCTATTTAAATTTTTAATTTTTTATAATTATTATATCATTTTTAATACATAATTTGAAGTTTAATTTATTAATAATATAATTAAGAATATAAAAAATGCCTAAGTTTTTTTCATTTGACGATTTCTTATCTTAATTTTTTTTTCTTGGACATCTTTTAATTAATATAAATTTATTCAAACAAAGTAACCATTAAAAAAATTATATATTACATATCTTTTTTTTGTCTCTAATATATTTTTTTCTCTATTTTTTACAAATAAATCTTATTCTGGTCACACTATTGATATTATATCAATTAAGTATATATTTTATAAATTATTTTTTCATTTTTATAATATATTTTTCTTCATTTGCCACTTCATTGTCATATTTACAAACTAAGCATATCTTTCTTATATATTTACATGTATACTATCTAATCTTTTATTTTTCACTTAAATATCACTCAAATCTCTATTATCTCCTACGATCAGTTTATATAGAAGTGCAATGACTTGCAAATTTTAATATTTAAATAATCCAATTATATGACTTTTTTTCAGGTTACATATTCTAGAACCACCCAAGTATGTCATTAATTCTATCCTAAGATTGTCGTTTTTTGTGTTTTTTTTCTTTATTTCTTATCACATTATGTTTACCATATTATGCTATCACTGGTCATAATTTGCATCCATTGTACATTCACTTAGCATCTCACACTATCTTATTTTTATGCATTTTGAGATTTGAAGTATAATTACTCTTTCTCTATACGTTCATTTAAAAATTTCTATTTTTTTACCACACCTTAAAATCTTACTGCTCTTTTTCAGTTTCGGACAACTATTTGCATGAGCTATCTTTGTGATATGGCTGTTGAATTTACATGAGATTGCTGGCCATATGAGTATTTTACAAAATGTGTCTTCTTTCTATAAAATTTGTTTATCAGGAATCAAATTTGAAATAACCCACCCTCAAACTTATTAACCACGATCTTACCAATCTATCATTCCTTGATATAAAAATTCTAAGAAGCTGAAGGTGCTTCTTTTGACGTAGCAGATGATCGTGCACTATACATGCTACAGTCTTCCTTAATTATTCTCTATTAATTTGCATTGCCTATAATTTTACTTCATTTGGTTGATGAAAATGTATTCTTTGCTGATCAGATACATAAATATTAGAAGTTGCTTTCTTACAATCAATGGTAGTGCTAATTTGAGTAGTAAAGTTTCATGCTGGCATCGCGAGCTGTCTAGTCTATGCCAACTTTGTATATTTAGTATAAAACACATGTTATTGATGATGAGTAGCTTATATCTTAAAAAACTCTCAAGCGTTGGAGATGATAATTTCACATAAATTATGATCATCACATTTGTCATAATAAATTTGGGTTTTATTTTATTAATTATACTTCAGTCATTCTTAAAGAGAGTTATTTAGGTTGTTTACTCTACATACTGAAATTTGCAAATATATATTAAATAATATTGAATCCTTATATAAATTAGCTATATTAAGAAATTACCAAGTTTAATAATATTTGGAAATTATAATACAAGGGTAAATAATAAGATGATAATACTTCAAGAATTAGAATTATATTACCGTTAGCTAATATATATATATATATAATCTATAATAGCATTATTAATAGATATGCATTTTAAAATTTTTACATATTTGTTGAAAATTTTTAATATTTAATTTTTTTATGACTGAGAAAAAATATTAATACAATTAAGATTAAGTTGGACTTTAAAACCCTTCAACCAATAATAATGCAAATAGATGTATGATTATATTCAATAAATATATTTCATTTTTTTTTCTTATTTATTATAACATATACATTACAATCAATTGACTTCTACATTTGAATTTAATTCCTTCTATAAACATTTATTATTTTATTCAATATTTTTTAAAAAAATATAAGATAAGTCATACTTCATGCATTAGAAAGATGATCAACTTTTCCTAACATAATATATATTTACTGCTATTGTCAATAACTTATAATATGATTATTATATCATTTACATTTTAACATCAACTAATAACTTATAATTATGCTTAGAATAAAAACAAATATATCTATTTGATATAAATTATCAAAGAAAAAGAAAATACCAAAGATGAAAATATTCCAACATATCTGTTGAAGCAAAGCAAATAAAAATAGAAGCTATTATCTCAGCTAGAAAGAGAAGAAAGGAGAATTCAAATCTTGAAATTGCATGTATTGCATCAGCTTCAAAATTATCAGGTTAAATAAACTATAAGTTACATTCTCTTTGTATATATTGCATATTTATGAGCTATTTAATTTATATAAAAATGTCTTAAACATATGTACAAGTGACAAATATCGATGATATCATTGTAGATTATAGTTCAAGTTTTTCATATTTACATATTCTTGAAGAACCACATCTTTGTTCATATTGTAATGCAATAATATTTCAATTTGAACCACCAATACTTTATTTTTATGATGGAAAGGCCGTACTAGCATCTACTAATATTCCAGAATAGTTGTATGAGTTATTATTTACCTCAAATTCAAGTGAATCACATGGATTTAGAAGTAAGATGAGAGCATATAATAGTATATTTTCATTCACATCATTTAGAGCTCACATAGATCGAGAATTAGCAAATTCAAGACAAGGAGTATATACATTTAGAGCTCAAGGACAAATTTAAAAATAATTTATTGAAAAAGTGTGTTTATTCTATAAGACAAATTCATCAAGTCAAAACACTTAATTTTCATTACCATTTTCTTAGTTACATAATCTTCTATTGGATCTTTTATTTATGTCCTTAATTACATTAATTGTGCATAGCATATATCATAGTGAATAACATTTTATCAAATGTAACTCTTAAGTAGAAGATTAATGATAGAACATCATGAGGATCAACAAATTAAAGGGCCCATTTACAAAATCTGCTAATCATGAGGATCAACAAATTAGAGCTCAAGGCCCATTTACAAGATCTCAAGCTAAAGCCCAAGAAAATTCAAGAAAGAAAGACTTAGCCCATTAAGCTAAGGCCCATTTTATGATTTCATCTTTTTTTATTTTATGTAATTTTAATTTTCTTCTAGAAACTCCATGTTTGAAATTTTGCATTTAAAATTCAAAACATGACATATATTGAATCCACATAAAATAATAGATGTTAAATAAAATAATAAGGTAATTTAATGCTTCACATTAATGTGGCCACCCACCTTTCCCTCCATGTTTTGAATTCTTTTCTTTTGAAAGATACTTGTAATGGCTATAAATAGCCCTCTTATTAGAATGAAGGAGATCTTTTGGTAATTACAAATTTTTGAGTTATTCTTGTGGTTTGAGAGCTTGGTGGCCAAACCTTGGCAATCCTGGGGAGCGCTAGTTATCCAACATATCTTCTTCCTTCACCTTACCCACATTCTCAATCTCATCAAAAGAAACAACACCCACCTCCATCAAATTTGGTATCGAGAGCTGAAGGAGCAAATTTGGTCAAAAGTTTGCTTCAACAAAGGGAGCAACTCAAGTGTTGGACTTGTCTTCAAACTTGTGAGTTTTTCTTGGACTTGTGAGGTTAATTAATTTTCTTTATGATAGTTTAAAAGCATATTAGTAGCTGGAAAGATATATATTGCTTGTAAGTTTATGGTGATAGCATAAAATTTTAATTAGTAAGCTCCATTATATATTTTAGCCATTTTCCAAGCACCTCCTCCTCCAAAAAAAAAAAAAAAAAAAAATTAGAGAGTACCTTGGTGAGGTAGTTCATCACCTAAAGCAACCTAGCCATTAGTGCAAATCAAAATCTAATTACTTGCTTTATTATCTTTATTATTATTTATGGTTAATTTTAGAAGTTTCTTTGATTAACTTATGATAACTTGCTTTCTTAAAAGAAAAAAAGAGGCTTGATAAATTTGAGCATTTTTATTTCATTGCATTAAAAATATATATATAAAAAAATATGCATGCATAATAATATAAGGGTGTTAAACTTGGTGATTTTGGAAGCTAAATAGAACTTTGTCAAAAAGACCTAAATAAGGAGAGCTTGGGAAGTGGTCTTGTACCTCCTCACGGAAGTTCTCTTAGCTTAAAATTTCTTTTGATTGCACAATTATATTATACTTATTTATTATTTATTTATTTTTCATTTTTTTCATTGATCCCTTTTCATATATCTTTTTTTTTTAAAAAAAAAAATCTCATGGCACCAAAATCTATCTCTCAAGATCAAGTTGAAAATTTGACTAGATTAGTTGATGCCTTAGATCTTAGGATCCAAGACAATGAATTAAAAACTCAACAAATATTAGAAGAAAGTAAGAATCAAATGCAAGAACTTAAACAACAAATGCAAACTCTTTTAGTGCATCTACAAAATAATAGAGTACCAACTCCTCCAATACCTACTCAAACTATGCCAATAGGGATAGATGAAGAAGATTCATATCCAAACCATAGAGAAAATCAACCACTTAGAAGACAATCAATAAATGGTGGAAGGGGAGAAAATTATTTTAAGACTATAGAAGACTCTAATGATCCATCTCAAGAGTTAAAGTAGAAGCCCCAACTTATGATGGTATACATGATCCAAATAAATTTCGATTGGTTAGTTCAAATGGATGACTTCTTTGATTGGTATAAAATGGATGATTACCAAAGGGTTACTTTTGCTAAAATGAAATTGATAGGGCATGCTAAAATTTATTGGACAAATACTTTAGCTAAAGAACAAAGATTAGGAAGGACAAACCTCACTTGGATAGAAAAAAGAAATGTTAAAAAAGTACCGCCCTAGGCATCATGATAAGAAGCTACTAATTATTAACTTTGAGACAAGGTAATTATCTTGTAAGAATACTTGAACACTTTTGAAGATCTAGTTTCTAGAACTGACAGATATGATTGATTAGCCAATAAATTTGTTATTGGACTTAGAAATGAAGTTGAATTATTTGACCCACAATCTTGAAGCATTTCATTATGCATTATTGGTTTGAACAACAAAAAAAATTTGCCTCCCTCTCTAAAATTAAAAGTCAAGTACCTTCCATTTCATCCAATAGATCTATCTTGTTAGACCGCCCCATCCAAATGGCCCATCCCTTGCCTAAAACTTCAATTGAAGGGAGCTCTAAGAACATGGGGAAGTAATATGTTTTAAATGTCATAAAAGGTCATATGCAAAATCAATGTAAAGCTCAAATCTTATTTTAGAAGAAGTTGAAAATCCAATAGATGATAATCTAGAAGAAGTTTATGATGACCCCATTATTTGATGAAGAATTGAATTAATTGATGACCCTCATGTTAATGTGATGAGATGTCTTCAGAATAAAAAAATGAGAGAAGATTGGAGGAGAAAGAACATTTTTAGCATGTATGTTTTGTGTAATGAAAAGAGATGTAGTTAGTTATAGATGGAGTGCTATGAATGTCATTTCAACACATACCTTAACTCGAGCCAACCTAAAATAACCCCACCAACCATTTCATGTTAGTTGGATAAATCATACATCTCTTCCCATCAAATCGGTTTAGTTCTATTAAAATAGGAAGCTATGAGGATCAAATTTGGTGTGATGTTCTCCTATGGACATTGCTCATATTCTCTTAGGACGACCTTGGCTATATGATATGAATGTTATTCACTATGGTAGGAAAAATACTTATGTTTTTAAACATAATAATAAGACTATTAAACTCCTACCAATAAAGCCAGAAAAACACCTCCATAACACCACACAAAATAACTTGACTGCAACCTAAGCCTCTATTGAAAAAAATGTCAAACTTCAATTAATTATCATAGAAAATCCTACTATTTAACACTATCATTTCGATCCTTATTTAAAACCTACTTTTCTCCTTTGACCCCAAAGATAGAAATAATAGGTTTTGGCGCTTTAAAAGAATTTTTTGATCCATTTCTTCTTCACATATTACATGTAAAAGAAGTCATACTGACTCTAATGAGACTCACATACCGCTGTCTCTTTCTTCTTTCTGATTTTAACGATATTGCACTGAGCTTCGATGAGCTACCTCTAAGAGACATTCAACATGCTATTGAGTTCTTACGCTTCAACTTCCTAATCTTCCACATTATAGGATGAACCCTACCGAGCATGTTGAGATTAAAAGATAAGTTGAGGAATTATTAAGAAGGGTCAAGAGAGTTTAGCCCTGTATCCCCAAAGATATTAACCCAATTTAGATGATATGTGTGAGCAAATTTTCAAAGATTGACAAAAAGTGGATATCATCAAAGATTAGATCGAGATGGAAGACTTTAAGACGATGGACTTTATGAATGGCTTGTCATCATGCCCTTTGGACTTTCAAATGCTCTAGCATTTATGAGATTAATGAATACTTCTTAAACCATATATAGGTAAATTTTTGGTGGTGTATTTTGATGATATCGATTTTTTAGTCCAAGTGAAAATGAACATCTACAACACCTACAAAAAAGTCTTTGAACTACTTAAATAAGAGAAATTATACATTTAAAAGTATTTCTTTGCAAGTGAGTAATCTTTTTAGGCTTTATTGGGCTTAAACTAATCCTTCTAAAGTGAAAGCAATCTTCCATACCACCTAAAAGTTTTAAAGTTAGAAGCTTCCATGGTTTAGCCACTTTTATGGATTTATTAAGAATTTTAGTACCATTGTTGCTCAATAACTGATATACTAAAATTAGATAAATTTTGTTGACTTTAATGCACAAAAGGCCTTAGAGCAAATTAAAGTTCTTATCACTTGCACCAATCCTTAGGCTTCTGATTTTTCTAAAGCCTTTGAAGTGACATGTGATGCTTCGTGAATTGGGATAGGTGGAATTTTAAGTCAAGAGAATCATCTATAGCATTCTTTAGTGAAAAGTTAAATGAAGCTAAACAACGATATTCCACTTATGAGAGAGTTTTATCGTAATTCAATCCTTAAGGCATTGGCAACACTATCTCTTACATAGAGAATTTATACTTAATTTTGATCACCATGCCTTAAAATTCATTAATACTCAACGAAAATTAAGTCATAGGCATGCAAAATGGGTTGAATTTTTACAAGACTACTATTTTGTTCTAAAGCATAAGCCCTGAATTGAGAATAACCGATGCTTTATCCAAGGTAAACCTAATGATTTCCTCTTTAGAATTGAGAATCCCAGGATTTGATAGAATCAAAGATGATTATATTGTATGCCATGACTTTCACCTAATTTATCTTGAACACCTAGATAAACCAATAACTTTACAAGGGACATTCTTGATAACAAATGGATATTTATATAAAGGAAAACAATTATGCATTCCTCGATCTTCTTAGAGAATTCCTTATCACTGAGCTACATGGGGTGTAGCTGGTCATTTTGGAAAGGATAAGATCATATATTTATTAGAAAATAGATTTTATTGGCCTTCATTAAAATGAGATGTTCAAAAATTAGTGGCTCAATGCTTTAATTTGTAAACAGCTAAAACTATCAAACAAATACAACACGCTTTACCGTTCTTATAGCCTTGGGAAGACCTATCAATGGATTTTATTCTAGGATTACCTGGATAGCTCGAGACATGATAGTATTTTTGTTGTGGATAGGTTCTCAAAATGGCTCATTTACCTTGTTCAAAAAACAAATGATGCTTCTTATATAGCCAAATTATTTTTAAGGAAATCTGACTCCATGGTCTCCTTTAACCATTATTTCGACAGATGTTAAGTTTGTCTCATATTTTTTGGAAAACATTATGAAAATTATTAGGTACCAAATTAAAATTCTCTTCTGCCTTTCACCCACAAACTGATGGACAACCAAGTAGTTAATCACTTAGGAAAATTTGCTTAGATGTTTGGTAGGTAAAAGTTTAGAAATTGGGATTTACATTTACCAACCTCTAATTTGCCTATAATAGTTATATCTAGAACTACAAAAAATCACCATTTGAGATAGTCTATGGTCAAAACCCACGACAACCAATAGATGTAGAAAACCTACCATCTCATGTATTTTCTGATGCGGCATTCTCATTTGCTAAAGATTTTCAAAGCCTCCATGAAGATATAAGAAAGAAAATTACCATAAGTAATGAAAACTATGCTTCTAAGGCAAATCATAATCGCTCAACGAAAGAATATAAAGAAGATTGATTATGTATTGATTCGATTCACGAGCTATCAAACTACTAAATATAAGAAATTACATGCACGAAGCTTGTGGTCCATTTAAAATTCTCAAGAAAATTGAACTAATGCTTATCACCTTGATTTGCCTGCTGATATGTTCATTCATCCAGTTATTAATATTGAAGATATTCTATCATATGAAGGAATTAGAAAATCTCCACTTGTTCAGTCTAACTCTTTAGCGAGATATAATCAGCGTAAGCCCTCTTCCTTTGAAGTTGACTATATTATCACCGGGAAGCACCCATTAATCCAGCTTCAACATCATTTTCTAGTTCAGTTGGAAGAATAAGCCACCAACAAGACATGGTTGACCCAGTGATTTGGAGACTTTAGCCCCACAATTAGTAAGACTTCTTAGATTTCAACTCTCCTGAGCAGTTCAATTGATGAGAGTGATGTAGAACATCATGAGGATCAACAAAATTAAAGAAGGCCCATTTACAAAATCTCAAGCTAATCATGAGGATCAACAAATGAGCTGATTTACAAGATCTCGCTAAAGCCCAAGAAAATTCAAGAAAAGAAGACTAGCCATTTAAGGCCCATTTTATGATTTCATCTTTTTTTTATTTATGTAATTTTAATTTTCTTCTAGAAACTCCATGTTTGAAATTTTGCATTTAAAAATTCAAAGCGACATGTGAGGTGGTTGAATCCACATAAAATAATAGCATGTGAAATGGATGACATAAAATAATGACAATTTAATGCTTCACATTAATGACCACCCACCTTTCCTCCATGTTTTGAATTCTTTTCTTTGAAAGATGCTTGTAATGGCTATAAATACTCTCTTATTAGAATGAAGAGATCTTTTGGCAATTACAAATTTTGAGTTATTCTTGTGGTTTGAGAGCTTGGTGGCCAAACAAATCCTTGGTAGCGCCAGTTATCCAACATATCTTCTTTCTTCACCTCCAATACCCATATTCTCTCAATCTCATCAAAAGAAAACAACGCCCACCTCCATCAATTAATCAAAATAAATTTTAATGACAACAATTATTTCAAAATAATTTATAAATTAATCATAAAAATGAAAATATTTTTTTGCAAATTTAGATAATCCTATCTATAATCATCTATATAAAATAATTTAAAAATGAAGAGATAGAAATTAAGAGCTATATAATGATAAAAAAACTAAATAATAAAAATATATTTGAGAAAAGTTTTTAAATTCAAATAGATTAGCTTATAAAGCTGAATTAATCTCATAAATCTTGAGAATATGCAACTTTAATTGAAGAGTTATGATAAAATTTTCTAAAAGTAATGATCGAAAATCAAATTAAATTATAATCTTATAACTCTTTGTATATTTCATAAATACATAAAATATTATTTATTAAACTATAAAATTTTGAAATTGTAATGTATAACTTTTTTATAAAGAGAAATATAAAATTATTACTTTGATCTTTTTAATAAAAATAAAAATTAAATAATATAATTTAATATTTATAATATTATCTTTTATTATTAAAATATTATTCATGTATATTTGATGCACGTGCAATATTATATATATATATATATATATATATATATATATATATCTCTCTCTCTCTCTCTCTCTCTCTCTCTCTCTCTAACATTTAAACTCTTTTATTTACAAAACTAACTGCTAAAATCAAAATCGTGAAAATTAGATCGAACATAAAAGGGAAGAAAAAAAAAGTTCATAATTCGAGAGGCAGAAAAGACAATTAAACTAAATAATATTGATATGGCTCTCAAAAT
Source organism: Cymbidium sinense (assembly GCA_021442155.1). Taxonomy (NCBI): domain Eukaryota; kingdom Viridiplantae; phylum Streptophyta; class Magnoliopsida; order Asparagales; family Orchidaceae; genus Cymbidium; species Cymbidium sinense. The sequence continues at coordinate 105,007,896 of CM038217.1, read as the reverse complement.
ATCACCATGAAGACAAATTGACGAAAGCATGATTTTGAATAAACCGAATCAAGACTAAAATATCATCTAATCACATCAATTAAATCCCAAAACAAATCAAATGTGGTGCTTATAGTCAATGAAATCGACGAAATCTAATGAGCCTAAGATCTCATAAATTTCATTTGGGCATCCAAATGCTCAAAATACATCAAATGATCAAAGGAATCATCAGCCGTCCGAGAGTGGTGATTACATTTAAGTCCTTATAAATAGGCTTCATTCACATGAAGAAAAAAAAGCCAAGTGGAGAGGAGTAAAACAAGTGAAGAAGAGCACCGCCGATTGCCAACCACCACCACCGCCATGCATGATCCTGCAACCAAGCAAGGAAGAAGAGGAAGAGTCCAAGCAAGGAAGAAGAGGAAGAGCCCAGCAAGGAAGAAGAGGAAGAGTCCAAGCAAGGAAGAAAGGAAGAGTCAGCAAAGAAGAAAAGCTTGAGGGAGAGAGAGCTCTGTTTCAAGATCCTCCAAGATAACTTCAAAGATTGGACTCTCAACCATCGCCACCTCATAATAATTGTATCAGATTCTAAAGTTCTCAAGATCTCCACCATCGCAATAATTACAATGATCATAGTTGATCTCTCTTTCATAATTGTAACTTATCGAAGATTTTGTACTCAAATGATACATAGTGGAAGCTTTTCTATATTTTTCCCCTCTTTCGAGGTTACGCTAAAATTCTGAAATATTTCTTTCGCTTTTAATTATGTTAGGGACTCACAAGGCTAAGGCGAACTTTCACTCTACCGCTGATTTTCCAAAGACAACAAATATAATAAATATTAAAATTATTTAATATAATCATAATGATGTAAGAAGCAAATATATTAAAAAATAATATAACACAATCATAAATAAAGTATTTAATTATTTAAAATTTAAACTACATAATTTAAACGATTATCTAAATCAAAAATATGAATGAAGTTGGGATTATTTTGTTAGAAATCCATACTAAGGGGTTGTTTGGTTGTATTTAGAGTGTAAAAAGAATGCAGTGTATTTGAATTACTTAAACTTATTTGGTTGAAAGTTCTACAAATATATAAAATTTTCTTTTTTTGTTTGGCAAAATAATATAATGTAAAGTATGTTTGAGATTATCGAGCAATGATCCCGACGAATAAGCATACCGCTGGTGGCAAGCGCTTAGCTAAAGGCGGCAATGGTCGGTCAAGGTGGTCGATACGGCCAAATGACGACGGCCGACAACGTGGTGAATCGATAGGCAAAGTAGAGGTCTGGCGACGGCAAAGGCGATTGCTACATGGCTCGATGGCCGGCGGTAGGGGGCGCCATGATGCGGTGGCGTGCGACCAACTGGTTGGCGGCTAACACTTTATCGCCGTATTTGAATTCACACCAAATTCCAAATACACCCAAAATGATCATTCTATTGCATTTCAATTACACTACAATACATTAAAATTTTACTTTGCATCATACCAAACACTCAAAAAATTAAATTTTCTGTATTTGATTTACTTTGCACTCTAAATGCAGACAACCAAAGAGCCCCTAAGTTCATAATTTATATATCATAATCTCTAATTTATCACTTAATATGAACTTTAGCGCTCGCAAAATACAAATGTCAGTCCATTGCTACTGAGATAGAAATAATTTATATAAGCTCAATTGAAAATTGCATACTAACTCAATAACAACAATAAAGTAGAAAGTTTAAGAACAAGGATCTCAAGCAAACCTCAACTCTCTCCTTTCTGTGATCCTCATACATCAACTATATTTCACAAATAATTATGAGATTTTATCATTACAAAGTATAAATCCAAAAAAAAATAAAATAAAAAAAATCAAGCATATTGTCTGACTTTGTAAATTCAAAAATCAAGTATATAATTTTGACTATAAATTCAAAAATCAAGCACATCTAGTAGAAACAAAAGCTAAACATTTGAGTGAATCAAATTGCAAATCAAATAGTCAATGGATTTAAAGGTTTTCGATCAATACTAGCGAAGAATATGGTTAATGTAATGCATTGGTGAAATATAGCCAAGCTCCGATGAGGCCCTAGTGGCTGGTTAAGCCTTAAGGGTTTCGAACTTACTCGATTCACCTCTCTAGCTTCCTTTTGCAGCGGCTTGCACAGGCAGCGGTGATTAGAGATGCAACGGTGAAACTCCAATGCCAATGATCTCGACTCATCGTCTCCATTAACGTCCTAAACTACAAATGCGTCTTCAAACTACTGCAACTGGACCGGAGTCGAATGTGGACTCGTGTCAAATTTCGACCGTCGAGTTATTCACCTGAATCTCTCAAACAAGAACCTTTGGGGTTCTATATCTAATTCAACCGAATCTTTGAATCAACTTATATCAATGAATCTTTCACAGCAAGCCACAGCCAGAGGCTTGATTCCTCCCTCCAGTTCACTCCACACATCACGCACAAATTTCCAGAGGAGTGCTTGCAAGAGAAATGAGAGGTTGCGTATTGATATATCACTGAAAACTTTATTAAAAGACTAATTTTGATATCGAAGAATCGATTCAGTGAGACTGCATCAAACACATAAAATATAATCAAAAAAACATCAGATATCGAATTCTAAATAAATTATAAATATGGATGCTTTAGTCAAATCGAAAGGCCTTGACGAGCCGGATCTAGCAAGCCTAAGATTTCTTAATTATGACTTCATTTTAGCATTCAAATACTTAAAACACATCAAATGATCGAATGAATCATTTTGCCAGTAAATTGGGTCCCATTGTCGGTGATGATCTTTGCAGGAAGATCGAATCAGCATATTATATTCTTCCAAATAAATTGTTTAGCGTTTGGCTCCAGGTTCAGCCTCCACTCATTTAGTGAAGTAGTCAACAGCTAAAATGATAACTTTCGTTGCCCTGACGCTACTGGAAAAGGTCCCATGAAATCAATTTCCCATTGAGCAAAAGACCATGAGCTTTGAAGGGATAAGAGCTCTGTAGGTGATGTATGAGAGAGGTTAGAGTGCAACTGATAACTCGCATATTTTTATATAAAATCCAAGGCGTCTTGCCTCATCTTGGCAAATAGAACTATTGGCTCATGATTTTAAAGGCCAGTGCTCTTTCTCCAAGGTGTTCTCCATATATTCCAGAGTGAACCAGTCTTAATGCATAATTGGTCTCTAATGGTGAGAGGTATTTAAGGCATGACCCAAAAAAGCTCGCTTGTAGTTCACCGATAATAAAGTTTGTCGCTTCTCAAAGACAGTAGTAGTATTCGAAGGGTCCCTTCTTATAGAAAGGATAGAATGAGGTTTATTCATGAAGGTTCATTCATCTCATTAATTTCCTGTATTACCCATGACCCTTAGATACTAGGAAAATATATTTCCTTAGTGCACATTCTCTTAAATAGATCTATAATCGTTGAGGTAGCGAGCTTAGCGAGAGGATCAGCTCGAGTGTTCTTCTTTCGAAGTATGTGAATATTTTAAGAGCTTACAGGTAATAACAATCTTAATGACACACACTCACGCAAAAAAAGCGTAACCGAGCACAAATGATGGAAATTTTGAATTTTATTTTTATTTTTTTTGATATTTTCTCCGATTTTTTCTTATTCTCTTTTTTTTTTCACTTTTATAAAAGGAAAGATATATTTGAGTGCAAGAATTTCAAAATCTATTTAAATATTTCTAAATTTATTCTCAAAATTTATTCCTTTTTTTCCCCCTATTGTGGATCTATAACCCTCCCCCCTTGGGGTCAGGTAAGGAGACACAATTTTCTCCCATATGCTCTAATGTTCTTTTGCGGTGGACGAAAAATTATCTAGCATAAGTTCAGGGGCTAAGGGTAATAATTTTATTTTCCTTTTATTAGTAAGCCTTTGACTTCTTTCTGAAAAGAAGGTTATTTGTTTTGTTGATTAAGACCCATACCATAATGACGAGGTTCGATTTTTCCTCGAGAGACGCCAACTATCCTCGCCGATCGACTGGTCAGAGGCATCATCGTAGTTCATACGACGAAATTTTTCCCTCGAAAGAGGCGCAGCTCTCCTCATCGGACCGATCGAGTTTGGAGGTGATCAAGGCCCGCATTTTCTACTTTTTCTTGTAGGAAATTGATTTTCATAAAACTCCAATGGATGGCTCAATAGTTGACAACTGCTAATGTGGCAGGGAAGCATCGATTAAGAACCATTCCTCAAAAAACTCATAAAATCTAGCAGGTAATTTCGGAGTATCATTAGAAAAATAGCTTTTTTGTGAGCTTATATGTATACGTATGTTTTTTATCAAATCGTAGGCGAAAGATTATATCCAAAACTGTCTGTGAAAAATAAAATCAAGAAATAATGTGCCCAAATATTGAGTTAAGTGAGTTACTTTACACATTTCTCAGACCTTTGTCTTCTCTCCTTTTTTTTATTTCATATTTATTATATATTTTCATAGGATGATAGCCGGAAGAAAACTAATAGCATAACAGCTACATATGATATATCATCCACTATCACAATTGACAGTTTAATGGTGTAGGAAATTTTATTTCCCAAATGAGTTGGTGGCTCTTGTTGCCAAAAAGTCTGATTGGGCATGTTTTCCTCCGCAATGATACATTATCATTTCTGAGATGATTCTTTGTGCGGGACTACGATTTCCTTTGGCTCCCGAATTAATTGAGATTTTTAAAATATGGGGTGTAGCTTTATCACAATTTGCATTTCGAGCTCTAGTGATCATTGTTGGTTTGACCGTCTTCTTTAGAGAGCATGGTGTGACTTTAAACATCAAGTACTTATGCAGAATGTATAGGTTCACATGTAATGTTCAGGGACATATTTCATATCAAGGTATAAAAAATTGGATAGAATTTTCAGCACATAATCCATCTAGAAGTTGGTCTAATGGGTTCTTTTTTGTGAAAAATGAGTGAGGTCTCCCTAAGAGATGGGGAAGATTGAATGACAATCCAGATCAATTACTGATTAAAGAGAATGAAATCCTAACAACGCTCAATGTTCCTGATGTAGGAAGCTGCATGACTTACGTCACATTGGTAAGTATATAATTGAAGATAGAATGTTCAAGATTGACCTTTCTATTCAGGTAGGGGGATATCATACTCTTTCACTGAAGAGATCAAGTAAAGATAATGAAAGGTCTCCTCATATTCACAAAATTCTTTCAAGAAGCCTATTACGAAGTCATGGTGACAACAATGCTTCTTCTCTAAAGAAAAAGAAGATATGTGTCCAATAATTATGCCAAATAATTATGAAGATTACAGAGAAGATGTTCTCCCCCAGTTGGCATCTGAGAGTTTGACTATCTCAACTCATAATGAGGGGATTCATCTCTCGAAGCCGCATATTCCTGAAGAGGTGTTAAAGCACGTATGCACTGGACGTCGTTCAAGAAATCTTTGTAGACCTGGGGTGGTATTTGTCTAAGAAGATATGTCTAAGTCTACCTTAGCTGATAGATGATTTTTTGCCCTATCAGGTGTACCCTATAATTCACAACTCAAAGGGTAGAGCCATTGGGAGCATACAGGCTACGATCGTGATCGTAATATAATGGAGCCTTATTGGCCAAACCACCCAATCAGAGAACTCGTGAATCGCATTATCAGGTACTACCAAGCCAGCAGAGGACAGCCACGCCCCAGCGAGATTGATTGAGAGTGAACATAGTAGAACACTTGATTTGACTTTGGCTCCTTTGTGAGCTAGAGTTTTCTTAATTTGTCACATCCGACAAACAATTACGAAAGGTAGATAGATTGAGTTTTGCTTTAAGTTTTTAATGATTAAATTTTATTTAAGTAGTTTTTAGATTGATACTTAATTTGAGTTAATTTGATTTGAAATTAGAATCACATTTTGATAAAAGTATCCCCTCCATTGAAATCACCATTCAACACAGCCATCCTTGGGGTGGTTACTTGATTAATTTGAATATATTTGAGCTTTAGATCCACAACTCTATTTAGCTTAACAGAGGATCAGATCTCGTGATATGAATAACTTCTTTATTTTACTAAGCTGCAATTTTATAATGATTTTTAATTTTGTTAATCCGGACTCGTCTTAAGATTAAACCGAAGCAACCACATCCTAACACTTGAATCTAAATATTGATTGTGTAGGGCCATGTGGTGTATTTAAGAATGCTTGCATAATTTTAAGGCATTGAATTTGAGTTTTAATCCTACTTCATAATATGTGCAAGAGTTCAATTGAAGCCTTAATTAATACATTCTGTTTGCTTGTACGATATGTTGCGAATCTGGTGGCGTTGAAGGCATTTTATTTTATTTTTATATTTGAAAATATCACAATTTTGTTTGTATTTAATTTATTCATTGCATTCTTCAAGTATCATTGATTATTTAGCTTACAATCATTAATAATCTTTTAAATATTTATCAACTCATCATATTCAACATTTGCTCTTGCACAGATAGTTTATTATGCATATTTTAAGCAAGCTTACTTGAATTCAAGCTTTTTTTTGAATACAAGCTAATTATTCATTAAAGAAGTTTTGCTTATACTTGCTAATAGGCTATTCAATTATAGTGAACAACTCTTATGAATTTCATCTGGATCCTATTAATTTTGAAGATAAACACTTATATATATCACATATCTCATTGTGTTTCAAATTCAATTTTAAATACAAGACTCAAATGGTTCATTTAAAAGCTACATTCATGAATAATCACAAGTTGTCTAACTGAATTTGTGTTTATAAGAAAACCACCAAATTTCTTACACACTTTATTCTTAATTTGGAATTGAATATTTAGACTCATCATTAATCGTTTATCATTTGGTATTAAATCAAAATCCTTATAAGTCTTATATATATATATATATATATATATATATATTCAATCAAGACCCTTTAACTCTTCTTATCTAGATTCATCTTCCATTAATTTCAATTTACAATTGCCTATTATTGAGTTGGCATTCTCTCATACTATTATGTTGAAGTTATGAAAAATAAGGTTTGTACATGTCATACCATACAAATATTTTTTAAATACTTCAATTGAATGTAAGACTCACCCACTTCTATAAATTAGAAGTTATATCAAGTGAATGCAAGACTCACTCACTATAAATTAGAAGTTATATCAACTTATTCATATTCACCACTTGGGGAGAAAGAGATGTAAAATTATTCTTGTACTAAAGTTCAAGTATACATTCAAATCTTTACAATTCATTGTAAGTTCTTTTCCCTCCCCTCTTTTTTTATTTGTTTCTTTTAATTTAAATTTAGTTTTAGGTTTCTTTGTTTAGTGCTCTTAAGCCAGTTTCTTTTTTTGATTCCTCTATTTCTTTCTAAGTCCAAAGATTGTGAAATTTCGGTAGCATTTGACGGGGAGGCGACATCGACAATTTTGGGCTACTTCCCCATGAGCGGTTGTATTTTGAACACCTTTGATTTTCATCTCGCTCAATGAGAATGGCAGCCTTCAAACCAAATAAACAGCATATATATACACATTCATCACATGTTTTTTATTTTTTCGCTTGTAATGATCTGAAGAGAGAGGAGATGTGAACCAAGAAAACCACGATGTGATGTTCCTCTTTGACTTCTGGAGGAAAGGTCGAGAAAAGGAGAGAGAAGAAACATGACGTGTTCCATGCAGGAAATGGAAATCTGAAATGAAAGAACCCTTGATGATGTTCTTCTTGGTATAAAGAATGGAAAATGTAAAGGAGATTAGAGGAAGCGATGAGGTATCGAGAGGAATCCATAATGATTTCTCATTCTCTTGAAAAGAGATTCTTAGTGGAGATAAAATGAGGGAAGGAGAATTTCAATAAGTGAAATTGAGGAAAAATGGAGAAGGATTTTTCGGTTGAAAATGAGGAATGGAAGGGGATTTTCAGTTTGAAATAAAATGAAATTTCGATTTAGAGGAAATGAGGGAAGAAAAGGATTTTCAGTTTAGGAAAGAAAAAAAAATGAAAATTTCATTTTGGGAAGAATAGGAAAAATCGAAGAGGATTTTCTTTGATTTTGGAGGAAGAAAGAAGAAGAGGAAGAACTCTATGATTTTGACAGGAGATGAAAATGAGAGAGGAAGAAGCCGAAGATGAGTGCCGTTCAGTTTGAAGGAAGAAGAAGCGTTGGAGGAGGGCTCGCCGTTTACTTGAGGAGGAGGAAGGAGGAACTTGCGAGATCCAGCAACCAGGTGCGAGCCTTTCGCGTTCTTGTTCGAACAAGGAGAACGGTTGCCGAGTTGAGCGAATGAGCGTGTGAAGAGGGATTGGGGCTCGGGTCGAGCGGACGGGGAGCCGGTCAGGTTGTGCGAAATTAGGTATTTAGGGCTATTAAGTATTAACCCTTTTAATAAAATATTTATTATTTAATCAATTTTAATAATATATGATATCATTATATAATATATATATATAATTCAAGATTATTCTAATATTTGAATACAACTTTATACATTCAGATAGATTTTGTTGAATTAAGTGGTCAGCTCAATCTGCGTTATCATTTCAAGCTCATTTTTCCGCCTTGTTTGTGAATTATGCGAAACGATCTTGATATTTGAAACTACGGCGCAATAAATTTCGCGAATGATCGTTTGGTTTAAATTGACTCCTATCGATATGTGCGTGTTAACAATCGATTGACGGTTGATCATCAGGTTGTGCAATATTTATATTTTGACCAATTTTGACATTTTGAATGCAATGGCGAAGTCCGTTCATCGATCAGAGATCATTTGGGCGATTTTTGGCATCATTGTATTTTTACCGATTTACTGTCACGATCATTCAACATTTGCACAAACTCATCCGAATTGAGCGTGAACAGTCTCATTTGGTAGTTTTTGACATTTTGAAGCTAATGACACGATCAATTTCATGAACGGAGGTCGTTTGGACATCATCGACTTCTTCCGTGATGCGTCAATGCGTTAAATGCTTGATCGGTTGATCTTTATATTATGCAATATTTATATTTTGACCAATTTTGATGTTCACGATGGCAATCCGTTCATCGATTAGTCATTTTGATTTGTTGATGTTTGGATCTATTTCGATTTGTGCTATAAAGCATCCAAAGTCGATCTAATTCACCTTATAAGCTAGATTCGACTTGCGTAGTATATGTGAAGGTCAACAAATACCCCCAACAAATGTGATTCGCGCATAGAGCAGATCATGTTTGTTGAAAACTGGTTGACCCTTTGGGCTTACCATAGAACTTGGATTACTTTAGCTTCAATTACAATAGTTTACAGAGTTTTGATAGGATTTGTCATTAGTATGATGCCTTATTTAGGACATGCTAAATGACGGGATCGATCGATTTGTAAGACTTGACTTGTCGAATAGATAAGAGTTCTTACACCATCTACTCTTTTGCTTCAATGGCTTTGCTGAAGATCTCTTTCTTTTGTCATTGCAAATTTGAGTTTCCTCCAACCCTAGCTTCGTGCTTGGTTGGGTTTGATGGAGGAATTGATTTGTTTGTTTTGAAATTTAGAATTCCTTATCTTAGCTTTAAGCTTGACGAATTTGATGAAGGATTGACCTAATTTGTCCACATTGACTTGTCAGGAAATGTATGTACACCCTAAGTCTTGTGCTTGCTACGACAGACTATTGAAGGGTACTGAATGACCAACCTTCCGACATATATTAGGTCTATAATATCGAGTTATCAGCCTAGTAATGTGTGATGTAATAGACTGAATAACTACAAAATTCCTTTTGTTCGGCCATCGGCTTTGTATTAATTATGAAATTGTTCCCTCGGTCCTGTGCTTTCTACTTTTATAGACTTGATGAGAAGATTAGTTTTGATCTGTGCTTTGAACTTGCAGCTCATTTGAGAATAAATTGAAATATCACTCTGTAGGCACTAAGCTAAATCTGACTTAAGATTGAACAACTATCATCATTGGACTGACAAGCATGGGCTCTTTCATTGTGGCATTTTCTTATGACTTGTTGAGTGAGGAGAGCGTCAGCAACTCGACTACATTTGAGCTTGTTGAGTTCGACCTTTAGAACCTACTCGAGTATTCTACTTAAGCTGTAATGGGTTGGTGATTTGGTCATCAGACTAACAGCGAAGCTCTTTCTCTGGCTTGTTGTTGAGTGAGGAGAGCGTCGGCAACTCAATCATTTTCAGGCTTGTTGAATTCGACCTTTAGAACCCATCCGTGTCCTATACTTGAGGATGTAGAGGTTGATGTTTTCCCAACTTAGTTGATTGAAGCTTCCAAAATTAGGAGTTCCTCTGACTTGATCTTCGACATTTGACAAATCTGGGAGATTTTTTTTTTTTGATATTTAGGCCTGTCTTTTCATGCGTAGCAATATATTCATTTGTTCTTGTAAGAACCTGCAACTTAACAATGATAATTATGGGTATATTCAGGGATTTCGGCGTAAAGCTCGATGTCGACCTGAATGAGAATATATTTGAGGATTTCGTCTTATGACACGATGTCAACTCAAATAAACTTGACATAAACTAAAAAATACCCCATGTCTTGCTGGGGGAATTCTAAAGCACATTTAAAAGAACTTCCAAGATGAAATTACACAAATACATCAATATTTGAGTTGATATATTCTTAAGAGGGTTTTAGCATGTAACATTGATTTCATCTATGTATAAAAATCTAAAATGCCCCCTGTGTAACAGGGGAATTTTCACGGAAAGTTTTTTTCATATTGAGTAAGTATATTTATTTAGGAATCTTGACATGAAGCACGTTGTTGACCTGAATAGATATACTAAAAAAATGCCCCTATCTTGCAGGGGGATTTCTATTGTACCTCAAGAATATATTCGTCATGTATAATACTTTTTCAAGTACCGACCATTAATTGACGCCTTTAATCTTTCACCCTTTAAGCTAATGAGTTGGTATGCCCCTCCTTGGTATACTTTTTCAATGACAAAAAGACCTTCCTAATTAGGCTCAAATTCGCCATCAAATTTTTGATTAAGAATAATTGGTCCTCTCAGCACCAACACCAATTCCCCTTTTTGGAATGTTTGAGGCCGCACCATATGATCAAAAGTCCGAGACATCTTTGCTCGATAAACTTCTAAATTTTGATGAATTTGGAATATAATTTCATCAAGCGCGTCAAGTTCCTCCATTCTCAAACAAGCATTTTGATTTTCAGTTAGATTGTATTGGATATCAGTGAAGGCAACTCAACTTCAGCGAAGAATTGCTTGATTCAAATACCAATGAATAGAGAGTGGCTTTAGTCGGCATCTTGTAGGTAGTTCGATGCGCCCATAGTGTCTCTATTAGTTTGGTATGCCATTCTCTTTTATTTTTAATGAGAATCTTCTTGAGCAACTTGACTAATGTCTTGTTGAAGGCTTCCGCCAAACCATTTGCTTTTTGATTGTATATTGAAGAGTATCGCCAATCAATTTTGTTTCGATCGACGAAACTATAAATCTTTGTATTTTTGAAAGCTGTGCCATTATCATAAATTATTCGGCATGATACTCCAAATTGATAGACCATATTATGCGTAAAGAAGTCAATCACTTGATCAGCAGTAACTTCTTTAAATAGAGTACCTTCAACCCACTTAGAGAAATAGTCAGTTGCTGCTAAGATAAAGCGGTGTCCAGCTGATGACGATCAATTAGTCCAATTACATCTGCATCCCAACATTCAAATGATCAGGATGCTATTGTTGGGTGTAATGGATTTGGAGGTTGGTAGATTATATTCTCATATACTTGACATTCATGATACTTCTTAGCATGATTGATCTCTCACCTCACCATAATAATAATATCCGGATCTTTGCCATCTTGGGACTTGACTGATGTGCACCACAAAGTCCATCATAAATTTCAACCATCACTTTACTAGCTTCATCTATATTTAGGCATTGTAGCCACATTTGTTCAAATGATCTACGATATAGAGAGTTGTTGACGAATGCATAACGCAACATTCTCTTCTCAATTTGAGTGATTATTTGGTTGTCATCTTTAAAGTAGATGAAGGGTTGCCTCCAATCATGTGACTCTTCTACAATAAAAGCTTCCCACAGCTTCTCTAAAGTGATGTCATTCTTAGCTCTTCTAGGTATAATTCATTGTTGATTTTGAGGAGTATGAGGAGCAACCTGAGTCGCATCCTATTGTGTCGAATTTGATAACCCCTCTACCTACGGGGATTGATACTTTGGTCAAGTAAATATCCCGATCATGACATAATCACCATTCTACTTGTCATTTCCTTAGCGAATTTTGCTAAGCAATCTGCTTTGCTATTCTCAGATCGAGAGACTCGAGTTAATGTGATATTTGATATTTGCTTCATAAGCTCGAGAACTCACTTGTGATAGAAAGCTAACTTAAGCTTGATATAGATGCAAGTACTTGATTTATAATAAGTAGAATCAAAAACATGCAAGTTTTGAATGCCTGAAAATAGCTTCTTCAAGACACAATGCTTCATACTTTCATTCATTATTAGTTCTTAGCTCGATCAACCCATATGATCATTTCATTATCCCTTCTTCTGGTGTTATGAAGACGATGTTGATTCCTGTTCTTACCTTTGAGAGATTTGGAGGTTGGATTTGTTTGATCGATGAGGCTCCATCAAAGTACATTTCCTAAATTTGTGATTTTTTTCTTTCAAGAATGAGCATAATTTGTACATCTAGCAAATCATCATTCAGAGAAGAGTCCGAGGGATGGATGTGCAGCAAGAAAATATGCTAAGACTTGTCCCTTTACTACTTTCTGCGGAACGTATGTGATATCAAATTGTAAAGCACTTGCATCCATCTTGCCAAGCGACACATGCGTTATGTCATCAAGTACTTTGGATCGATCCTTGAGATGAATAATTTTGTGAGATAACATATAATGAGAGCTTTTGGACTACAAAGATCAATGCCAAATAGTGCTTCTCATCAGAGTATCTCATTCGCTCTATTAATCTTGATATAATAAAGAGCATTTTCTTTGCTTTCTTCATTGTGTTGTGCCAATAATGTTCCAAGGGACTCTTTTAATGTAACTGTATATAGAATGAGGGGCTTTCCAAGAGTAGACATTGCAAGGATTGGTGAATTTAACATATAACTTTTAGTGCTATTGAAGGCTTCTTAGCACTCCTTATCCCATTTGAATGGAGCATCCTTCAACGGTTGACAACGCCCTGATAGGTTTAATATAAATCGACGGATGAATGCAAGCTGTCCTTGTAGAGAATGAAGCTGACGCAAACTTTTCTGTGGAGGCATCTCTGCAATTGCCTTGATTTTAGCAGGATCGATCTCAATTCCTTGATGACGTACAATGTACCCGAGAAATTTTCCAGAGGATACCTTGAATGAATATTTTAAAGGATTCATCTTGAGATCATATTTTCTAATTCTCTCTAATACAATTCTCAAGTCTTCAAAATGATTTTCATGATTTAAGCTCTTCACCACCAAATCATCAATATAACATTCCGCCTTCTAGTGAATCAACTCATCAAAAATATGCGTCATGACTCTTTGGTATGTAGTTCCAGGATTTTTCAATCCGAAAGGCATGACTATGTAGCAATATATACCAATTAGCATCCTAAATGATGTGTGCTTCTCATTTTCAGGAGCCATCTTGATTTGATTATATCCCGATGATCCGTCCATGAATGAGAACATGTCGTAGTTGAAAGTATTATCTACTAGTAATTCTAATATTGGAAGCGAAAAGTCATCTTATGGGCATGCCTTATTTAGGTCCGAAGTCAATGTAGATTTGTCCATTCTTCTTCATAACTGGGACAATATTGGCTATCCAATCATACTTCTCCTCGGATGAAACGCTTTGATCCTTCTTAGTTTTACAATTATCACATTTGTTGAATCTTCAATCTCATTCTTTAGGAGCTTGCTTAACGACATCATCTAGTTTAATAGTTTATGAGCTACATCGGGGATAAGCGACATTTCGAATATGTCCAAGCAAAGCAATCCACAATTCAAAATAGCATTTTTAGCTCTTTAACTTTCTCATCGGGTAGAAGGCAGAAAGTTGGATGGGGATCATCCAGCTCTAGGTTGATTTCTTTAAGTTCATCCATAGAGTTTGTCCTCCATCTTGAGTTCTTGAGTGCGCTTGTCTTCTACTTCTTCATTGTTTTAAGAAGGATTTCATGGAGATCCTTCTATTATTAGTTTTCGATCTATTATATTATAATAAACTTTATTTTGATGAGACTTGTGGATAAACTCAAGACCTTTAGTAATAAACTTATCACTTCTTCGTGATGCTTGAGGACTTCTTTTGCTCCACATCTTGTTAAAGATTTAAGTTCTATGTTTAATAGTTCCAATATGAATTCCAAACTTATGCATCATTCTTTGTAATTTCTGTGGATGGTATATTGATATTTTTGTTGACATTATCTCATCAGCATTTTCATGTTGAGCAGACTGATCAAAATTATGAGGCTGAGATTCTTCATATTTATAAAATAGAATTCTTATTTCACCACTCTTACTCAACAATAACATATAGACTGTTATCAATTCTTCAATGTTATGAACCTCCAGTAGAGTGATTTCTTTGAAGTACTGTTGAAGGATGGGTATAATTTTGAAGGAGTCTTCTGACACTGCCAAATGAGTTATCCTTCTTGATGCGACCATCTGAACTCTATTTTCATAAGTAGATTCAAAGTCATAGTTTGAATTAGAATCACTTATTTCGTACTTTGTCTTTCTTGAAAGCTTATAAGTTCTCTTAGGTTTGACAGAAATATTTTCTTCTTCTTATGTGTCACTTCCCAAATGAGGAACCGATCCTCTTGATTTAGGTGTAACGTCAAGTGCTTTAGAGAAAGTCGGCATGACCTTCTTTCTTCCTCTTTGCTTCGGCTCTTTCACATTGTGAAATTTCTTTTTAGTTCCTGAAGTAGATGCTACCACTTCAAGAGGCTTTGTTGGCTTAGGCTCTTTAAGGATGAAATATTCTGCATCTTTATAGATCTTTGCTTCATAGATGGAGAATGGTTGTAGGTTGCCAGAAATTCTAAACTCTTCTCCCTCTTTTAGATACTTCATACACTGATGCATAGTTAATGGGACCATGTCATACTCATGCAGCCATGGCCAGCCCAAGAGAGCTTTAAACATCGTATCAGCATTGATTACATAAAACTTGGCTTCTGTATATAAATCTTGAAACTTGAGCGGGAGAATAAAGGAACCCAGGGTTTTCTATCATTTCTGATTGAAATCATGAACCATCAACTTATCTCTCCCAAGATGTTGGATATAAAGTGATAATCCTCTTAATGCCTTTAGACTCATGAGATTGATAGAAGAACTGGATCAATCAATATTCGATTGATCGAGATGCCATCACTCTCTCCGGTAACATATAGAGGACGGTTGTGATCAGCTGTTCTCAACATAAGATCTTCTTCAGAAAATATATTTATTGAGAGATCTTGAGTTTGTAATGATTAAGTCATGCATTTTTCAACAAAATAAGCTTCATAATTTTCCAGATCTTTGAGAGCCTGTATCAAAGTTTCTCGAAGATCTTTTGACATCAAAAGAGCCTCATACACACTTAATTATGCAGGGATCTTTCTCAGATGTGATAGAATATTATAATCTATCTTTTCGCTTGATATAGGCTTCATTCTAGGATTTTTGGGAATGATATCTTCATTGACTTCAATTTGTTTGCATTTGTCTTTATTTGCATTTCCCTTCCTTGATGAAGGTGGTGAGACTTTACCACTTCTCAATTGAACTTGAATCACCTTGTCTTGCTCAGATTCCTCTGAAGATGTAGTTTCTTCGAATTCACTCATTATTCTGGAGGATTGACCAAAAGAGCTAGACTCACTTTTCAACTTCATACATTTCATACGTGATGATATCGATGAGTCTGACTCGTCTCCGTCGGAAAAACATAAATCTTCATAGTCATTAAACAAAATTCAGATGTTAACTCTTCAGGCACTTCTTGCTTCCCTAGTGAGAATTTTGATGAGTTGGTCAAGTCTGTCTGACTACCCTTATCATTTTGGAGTAACTGATGTTCATGAATATCTAATATCACATAAATGATTCGACATGTCTCTATTGGACAAGATTCGCCATTATCTTCTTCATCCGATTCAACAATACGAAGTTTAGGCATAAAGTGCAGCCAAATGGTTGTCTTGCCGGTGTGATACTCCTCTAAATTGTTAATAATATTTTGAGTTGTAGTTCTCTTCTTGATCTTCTTCTTCTTAGCCAACTTTTTTGATTTATGAGACCTGCATTTAGTAGACTGCTCTTCATGCTGTGATGAAGTAGTCCTATCAAAATGCCATTGAGAAGCTCAAATACTTGGATTAGGTATCTCTTTTAAGTCCAATATAGGTTTAAGTGGTGATTTCCACTTAGCATTGGGCGTCTTTTAGCTGCTTCAATATTTTCACGGTCTTCTTAGAGACTATTGTTTTCCATTCTTCAGTCTGAACTGGTTTCTCCTTCTTTTTATCTTTAATGGATAATACGAAAAAGGATGTAATCATCCTTGTAGACTCTCTTTTCAGGTTGACTAAAACACTATCAGATAATGTAAATTCTCCTCGCCGATACTTCCTTTCTAGCCAATCTTTGAAGATATAATAATCTTCAATAAGATAATTGATCATCCTTGTATAGGGACAGTAATTTGGATTATTGACTTGATCAACTTCTTGACCTTTTAATTTTAGTGTAGATTTTGGCTTTTCAAATAATTTAGCACCGTCCTTCTAAAGGAATATTCTTTATTCATTTTTTCTTCAATAGATGGCCGCATTCGCTCATCATCTCTTGTTGCTTGTTTTGGACGCTCCCCACCACTTGGAAAGATCTGAGATTTATCATTGCCTCCTAATACTAATTTTGGCTGTGGATTAGAATAGATAGGTTTCTTTCCCTTATCATCATTGTACACTAGTTATTTTCCTTTATCCATATTATATATCACCGGCTTTTCACCATTTGAGCTATAGGAAGTGGTATGAGTTTTGTTTCTTCTTGAGTCTGAAGGTTTGTTTCTCTTTGCTTTATTTGTATAGATTTCATACTTAGAGCGATTCAGCTTTTCAAATTTGGTCACCCTATCGAGCAAGTCTTGGAATGTTGTAATTGACACCATATATAAAAATGGTGCCATTTTATCATCTATATTTTCCATTAGCAATTGAATCACACATTCTTCTTCCAATTGTTGCTCACACTTCATACTTAGGTTACGCCAACGACTTTTGAATTTTATCACTGACTCATTTTTTCTCATTTTCAGTAAGCCAAGATTAGCTATTATGATTTTCTCGATTGCACTAGCGAACCTCTTCATGAATATTGTCTCTAACTCAACAAAATTTTAAGCATCATTGACAATTCTACATACACTCGGCGGTTTGATGACTCGATGAAAAGCGGCATCATTCTCTCCTATATTACCACAAGTAGCCTTAAATTGGGCTAGATATTGCTTTGGGTTACCAAACCCACTGAAAGTATTAAATTTCAGCATTGAGTAATCTTTCAGGTACGACACTTAATCATAATCGGCTGGGTAAGAGCGACCCTTTCTCATCAACATTTTAGCTTGCTTTGAAGCTATAATTGCCTTTATCTTTCCATTGATTATTGTTTCTAGCTGAGCAGCTGTTACCGCTCCAGGCATGCTAGCCATATTTTGAATTATCAACTGAAGAGGTAGTTGGTTAACTTCATTCCTCCCTTCAAATATAGCATGTACTGTAAGAGCTTAAGGTACTAGAGCGAGTGGTGGTATAGAAGTTATATTATTAGCTGATGTTAATTAGTAGACAAAATAAGTGTTAGAGTTGATGTGATATTCTTCTGCAACATATCTATCATAATATTCATTTGTACCATCATGTCATTCATCTTGGTACCAAGCTATGTAATTTTCTTATCTTTGACTTCCATTTGATGTTGCATTTGTTATTGCTCTCTAGCTAACGTCACAGCGTCAACAAGTATAGACTCTTCTTCTTCCTCTATTTCTTGTTGTTGATATGCTCCTTGCTCATCTCCAAGGGAAGAACTTGACTGTCCTTCTCCTTGTGTATTTGCGGGGCAGTTATTGCTTGGGCTGAATGACAACGCTGATTATAAAAGCTTATACCAGGCTGATCATTTTCTGGTTCAACCATATAAACAGCTTTAACACCCATGATCTCTTTTTCATTTTGATCTTCTTCTTCTTCATCTTCATCTTCAGAAGAGATTGAAGATCCATCTTCTACTTGCTTCTATGAATACTCTTTTTCATAAACATCGAATTCGGGTTTAGGTTCCCTAGATCCATGTTGCTAATGGTGCTGAGCAGAAAGTTCATCTATATCTCTGACCATATAGACGACTTTCACTTCCATAGTGTCCTCTTCATTATCTTCTTCTTGCACATGAATTTCTGATCGACGTTTCCAGTGGATCTCTGGTTCAATGTACGAAACAAACACTTCTTCCATTAAAGGACATCGATCAAAGTCAACCTTCTCTTGTGGGGGTGAATCTGATCGATGATGAGATCCCCTAGAGGATTCTCCAGGGTGTCGACCGTCATGTCTTTCATCAGTGATATCCATTTTTTTAGGTATCTACTTTTGATGAGTTATTTTTTTGGATTGGTATATGTATTAGATGTCACACCTCTTTCTTTCTTGAGTTTCATTCGGGCCTTGGCCTCCATATCTGCTTATCCTTTTAGGGACCTTTTCGGTGATTCTTGAACACGGTCCAGTGTCATGCTCCATGCTCACCATGAAGCATACTTGGCTCGATGAATGGTTACCATAAGAGATGACAACCTCCTTGGTGGAGCTTTAGTATTTTCAATCACCACAAACCTATGAAATTTTCTTTTCATTAAGCTTATGTACTTGGCAACTTTAAGGATGTTGTGTACTCTGGCAGACAGTGTTTCAGGTTATCTCCTCTGTGGTGATGGAGCTTGACATTGTTGAGTCCAGAAAAATTACTTTACCTCACAAGTAGAGCTATTTCTTTTAGCCATTTTAGATGATCAAAGTTGTTATGGGTAGGAATACTACTTATGGCGGCAATATTGCTTATTCACTAGGTCATTTGAATGAGATATGTTGAGCCCTCAGCTCAACATTTCTTCTTCTTCTCTGTCTTCTGGTTAATTTGCTTCTTGATAAGGAAACTTCATGGTCATACTTTCCAGGTACAAAAGGTTCAATTGGCAAAATAAGTATACCATGAGGCATTAAAGACACAATTTGCCCAGTAATGATTCTTTTCATCATGAGGGTTTCAGATTGACCTAGTCTTTTAAAAACTAAAGTTCTCTGTCTGGAGAACTCCTTAACAGCGGTTTGTTGCTGAATTGGTTGACGAGCATGACTAGTAGGAGCTTCAGTAACTTGAAGCCTTCCAGCATGGCCTCGGACGAGTGTACCACGGGTGGGTACTTCAGGCATTGCAACTATAATAGCTGAGAAATTCAGGCTACCAAATTGAATGGTAGCTCCAACATCTCCTGTGTTGATGACGGTGTTATTTGAGATGTTCCGCATACTAGGCGATAGTGAAAGTACTGTAGATCCATTCTGCGCAAGTGAAAGATGAGGATTAGTAATTAACAATTATTATTTCACCTCATACTTTCAAAATGCAGATATACTACAGAACAAAATAAAAGTGTAATAAAGATATACTCTATAGAATAATTCATTCGACATAAAAACTCATACATTAGTAATTTGAATTTATTACACATTTAATTCACCATTTTTTGTTTTGAATTTTCAAATATTTTATTACTACTATAACACATATATGTAATATCAAAAAAAAGGTAATTTAAAATTCCGCATTTGTACTTGGTTTTTCTTTTAGTCATGTATATTAAAATATACTCCAATATTTTTCACATCCCAAAATCATTAGACAGATAGACATATTCTCCTATACTTCTACATTTTGTTCTAAAATGAATGAAAATATATATATATATAAAAAATTTGTATTATCATTTATTAAGTAAATAGCTAATTTACTCTCTAAGCTAATTCCTAGTTAATTTCTATTTAAATGATCTAATTAATCCCGAGTACTATAGCACAAATTAATAACAGTGAAAATAACTATATATCTTTAAAACAAAGCTATGAAAATAATGTGTAAAATTATAATATTAGCATATTAGCATATTAATAGAGAATTTAAATATGTATGTATATACAATGTAGTAGAGAATTTAAATGTGTAATTATGAAAATAATAAATTGTATTAACTTTATGTTAATTTAATCAGGTAATTAGTATTGACATTAGTTAAGAGTACTTGAATGTGCTCGTGTTTGAAAGATTATGAGGAGACATCAATTTGGTAAGAATGAAGTTTAAGCTTGTCTTCTCTACTACGTTAAATTTATTTATGAATTTCATATATTCAGAAGAGTTATTCAATTATAGATTGTATACTCAAGGAAGCGTCGAGCACATCACGACACTGAGGTGAGACATGTAATTGCTAATTTAAATTCAGTTTCTATAGTCCTAATGTATGCCACTGTTCCTACCAATTTTTACTAATTTTATTAATATTGTATGAATGACATATAGATATTTGTGTCATATTTTATACAAATACAAATGCTTATTACCTGACATATTATATATTACTGATTTACAATGATTATAAGCCAATTAGTCAATTGTCTTAATATCATATGATCTTGCTGTGCATATTAAAATATTTTAACACATGCATTATTAATTGTTAAATGAAGTAATATGATAAACATAGCAATGTCAGAAAAATAATGATAGGAAGACTATGTTATAAAAATCTGCGCAGATAGGCAAAAGTTCTGACGAGATGAGCCTTTAACAGGGGATCTTAGCATTCCGACTCTCACATTGAGGTTGGGGCCTTTGGGCAGACCAATTGGTGTCAGATGGGCTATTAGGCAAATAGTATGGTATCGACCCTGCCTTACCTTGACTTTAGTAGGCAGGCGGGTGACGACACTTATGTTATGAAAGTCAAAACCTATGCAATTATAAATGACATTCTAGGAAAAGATTTGATATAGGCGAAATTGCTTTCATTAAATAACTGAATAAATAATCGACTCCTATGAAATGATAAATTATTTATACAATACTACTTTACAGAATATTGTTCAGTTACATTTTGCAGCATATTTACCACTCTTACTTTCCTGCAAATTTCAAATGTACATGCACGATTATTTCTAATGTCTTGTTCTGAGCTTACTTTTAGCATTTGTCTACCAAGTTTTAGCTTATATGATACCATTGATAATTTCAGGATGAGGTGGGTAGAGCTAGTCGGTTTGTTGATTTGTATAATTTTGGGTGTAATTTTGGAAGACAGATGCGTACAAAATTTTAACACTGATGCATTTAGTTGCTCTGTATTTGTGTACAAACTTGAAGATTCTCATGCTTACAATTTTGTGATATGAATTAATTAGTTAAGAAAATCAATATATGAATTTGTTTGTGATGATTTGATGAAATACAAATTTCACTTGCTTGTTCTGCAATATCACATGTTGGAACGTGTTGGTGGAATCTGCGTCTAATCGAGTCATCTTATTCTGTTACATCTCAAACTGACCCTAGAATAGAGGGGTCATTTGGGGTGTGACAGAAAGTGGTATCAAAGTAAAAAGGTTAATGAGCAATAGTAATGGAAGTATGATTTGGATTTAGAATAAGTATTGAATTGATCAATACAGAGTTATAGAATTAATTTTGGGTTAGGAATCCATATATTCTTACCTTCATGCATACATGATATTTAATAAATATGTATCAAATAAATAATTTTTGTAATTATATATTAATTTGCTCAAGAAATGCCGAAAGATGGTCATGACTAATGCACCGAACTACATGCCTGAGATAATAACGTGAGTGAAATACAACCTAGAGCAAGTGGTGAAGGTAGATCCGATGAATTGCAAAGGGTAGTTCAATTGATTTCTCAGGTAGTTGATAAGCTAGCATCTATTAAAAAATCTGTGACTAGTAGGCCCAGATCTGAGTTTGGTTCAGAAGTGGATCAACATTTGAGGATATTTCAATCGCTGCCACCAAAGATTCGGGAGCCGTGATCCCATATAATGGAAAGATTGGCTGCTTAAAATTAGAAAATTCTGGATGGGATAATTTGCCCTGAAAACAGAAGAGTAGTACTTGCTACTTTTGTATCAGAAGGGGAGGCATAAAGGTGATGGCAAGCTCAACATAGGAAAATGTTTGAAATGGTACCTATTACACAGATCAAATGGATGAATTTATCAAAGTGTTCAAGGATTGGTTCATTCCACCATCAGTCAGACTTGCTTTACAAGACAAATTTTTTAATCTAATTCAAGGATCAAAAATTATAATGCGATGCGAAGTTCACTTCTCTTTTCTAGATATACTCCACATTATATCAGTACACAGGAAGAGAAATGTCATAGATTTTTGCGAGGCCTCAGAGATCAATTAAGGTTGGCACTAGGACCATTTGATATCATTGAGTTCACAGTGTTAGTTGAAAAGGCTAGGAGAATTGAAAATGAGTTGAACTTTTCCAAGCAACATTGAGATTCGCAGGCGAGCAAGCGCAAAAGGTTTGAAAGAAAGCCAGATTTCTCTAGCAAGAAATTTAAGTTTGATAATAAATAGAAATAAATTCAGTTGGAGAAACCTATTTGTGATAAGTGTGGAAAGAGATATTTTGGACAATGTTTGGTTGGATCAAGAAAATACTACAGATGTGGTCAGGTTGGACATCGTGCAACAGATTGCCCATTGAGAAGAAGGATATAAAATCATTCAATTATCAGGGACAAGGTCAACAAAGAAAGTTTTTAGAAGCCAGGAAGTCAGGTAACACAAAGTTTATGGGGAAACCTTCAATTCAAGAAAAATGAGAAACTTCAGAGCGTAAAACCAACCCTATAATAAAAGCTAGAGTTTTTGCCATCACCCCGTAGGAAGCGAAGGAGTCAAATGAAGTGGTGTCAAGTATGCTTAAAATTTCATATCATTTGGGTTCAGTTCTGTTTGATTCTGGTGCTTCGCATTCGTTCATTTCTGATTCATTTTCCACCAGTTTACCAGTTGATACTATTTCACACCTGTATTGAATGTGGTGATGACTTCTGGTGATAGTTTGAGTACAAATAGAAAATGTGTTATTGACTTTAACATTCAAAATAAATAATTTTCTACGGAACTAATTATCTTACTAATTAGACATTTTTGACATTATACTAGGTCTGGATTGGTTGATCAAATACTTTGCAACAATTGAATGTTGGAAGAGGAGAGTGAAATTTAGGTGTGAAAAATCATTTTATTTTTCTTGTGATAAGAATGGTGTCTTCTTTAATTAGTGCAAAGGAAATTGAATAAATATATTTAAGAAGGTGAAAGTATATTTAAATAAATTATGTTGAATAAGAGGTTTGGTGAAAAATATTCCGTTGTTTGAATTTCGATGTGTTTCGAGGAATTACTACCAAAATAAAGTATAGAGTTTGGGATCGACAACCCGGTACAAGTTATACATAAATCTCTTACATGATGGCTCCTAAGAATTACATGAATTGAAGTGCGTGAATGAATGTGACAAGGATTTATTACCCAACAACTCACTGGAGTGCACGATCTATTTGTTAAGAAAAAAGCAATACGTAAATTGTGTATTGATTATGGAGTTAAATAAAGTGACAATCAAGAACAAGTATCGACCACCGAGGATTGATGATTTATTTGATCAGTTGGAGGGAGCTATTGTATTTTCCAGAATTGATCTGAGATCTAGATATCATCAGGTTAGAGTTAAATATACTGATATTTTTAAAACAACTTTTGGAACCAGGTATGGCCATTATGAATTTCTTGTTATGCCATTTGGTTTAATAATGCTCCTGCAGTCTTTATGAACTTAATGAATTATATTTTCAAACCTCGGTGGACGCTATTATCATCTTCATTGATGATATTCTAATTTATTCTAAAACTGACGAAGAACATGCAAATCATCTGAGTTTTTTTGAGTTGTTAAGGTAGAATCAATTGTATGCCAAATTTACAAAATGTGAGTTTTGGATGCGTAGTGTCAGTTCACCTCACTTTTGGAGTGAGCTCTTAACATCTTCTTAGACTTAGGACTCTTCTAGACACTAAGATTTTCTTAGTCATAAGACATATCTAGTGATTAGGTGAACACCTAACCTAAGCCTAGAAACTTAGAAGGGTTAATCATAAGATTAGGCTATGCCTTAGGGTTTAAAGAAATTACATATCCCATAGCCTAAACCTAATCTAGATATATTTTCTCAAATTAAATCTAGACTCAATTCTCAAATCAAATCTCAAATTCAAATTCAAATTCAAACTTCAAATCTAATTTCAAAATTTGACTCCAAATGATTGAAATCGAAAATCAAATTCAAATCCTAAAACCCTTTCTAAGCCATATGAATATATTCATGTTTAGCCAAATCTTTTCTTAAATCAAATCAAACTCAATTGATCTCTTCATAAATCAATTATTCCTTCATTTATATTCACAAATATAAATGAAATATAAATTCAAATGACCAAAATCATATTGAAAATCAAATCCAAACTCAATTTAAACCCTTTAAGCCAATTCTTTGGACTTAGCCAAATTCTATTCAAATCAAGTCAAAACCAACAAATTTTCTCTTGAATCAATCATTTATTCAATTATCTACCCAAATATAAATGAAACCTACAATCATCAAATCAAATCAAAACTAAACCAATTGACCCACTTAGGTGCACTTGACCTAAAGTGACCTGAGCCAACTTCTAATCCAACCTAAATTGGATTGAACCAAGCTCACCAAAATCTTACACCATGATTGCACCCTAGATGATCAATTGTAATCATCAATAAAACCAAGCCCATATTGATCCAAATTGACCCAAATTGGCCTAAAGAACCAAATCGGTCAAATCATGATCTAACCCAAATTGATTGTAACCAATATCTCAAGTTTATTCCAAATTGATTATTGAACCTAACCAAAGCCATAATTAAACCCAATTTGATCAATCAAGCCTAATTGGGTCAACTTGACTCAACCTAGCCCAAATTGGCCTAAAGGGTCAATTTGGCCTAAATCAAAAAATTAATTCAAACTAAAGACACTCATCTTCAATTAGTCAATTGAATATGAATCAACCCATAACCCAATTTGGCCAATTGGTCAAATGGGTCAATTTGACCCAAAATGACCCATATGACCTAAATGTCAAATCCAAACCAAGCCAAAACCCATTGGATGATCAAATCCCAAACCCATTTGGGATCAGCCCAAAACAAGCCCAACCCATTTTAAATCCTCATGAACCATCCCCACATAGATTCCACCTAACCTCATTTAATTCCCCATCACATGCACTTAACCCTCATCATAAATATTTCAATTAAATAAATCTCATCATATGAAGAGAGACTTTGGAAAAAATCCAAAGTCCTCAATCAAATCTCCTAACCACCCCAACAACAAGACACATTCAATTTGGAGCCAAAATAATTCAAAAATTTATTTTCATCCATTATAAAGGAGAGACTTGAGCTCTCTCCCCATCATCACTAACCCCAAATCTCTCCAAAGCCAAAAATAACCCATCCCTCCCTTCTTTAGCCACTTTGAGCTCAAATAATAAGAATTTGTTTTCCTGGCGAGAAACATCGGAAGGAGGCGCTCAAGAGAAGGGCCAAAGATTACTCTAAAGTTTCTCACACACATGATCTCCTCGATCTTCACCGCCAAAATCATCCTGAGGTAACTTTCATCAAACCGTAGCGGGATTTTGCATATTTTGTATTAAATTTTCCATGATTCTAGGAATTTCTTTAGAAAATCGACTTTTATTTTAAATCATCCCAAATAGAAATAAATTTTTTGGAATCACACAAAATGAGTCCATTTGGACAAGTTTTGGCTTAGAAACTTTCATTTTTCCAAAATACCTCGAAAACATTGTTCACCAGTGCTCCGATCCCGCAGCTCATGGATCGGACGCACAGCGTGGATCGCGAGCCTTCGGATCGCGGATGTGATGACCATCCGACGCGACGGACGATCGGATCCGAAGCTTCGCGAGTGATCCGAAGCCAGATCACCGAATGATCCGACCGTCGGCGTGGTTCGCGCGACGGACGCATCGCTGCGATCCCTCTCGGATTGCTGATCGAAACCGACGTGATCGAACGGTCCAGAAAGGCATGGTCGCCGTCTTCCCACCCAAACCGTACAGATATATATATATAATAATAAAATAATTATTTAAATCATCTAAACTTCAAAAATTCATAAAAATAAAATACTTAATCAAAATTACAAACAGGCTGTTGGATTCGTCATCAGAGAATCCAACAAATCCAAAATACTCAAAATTTACTAAGTATTATGAGCGTAATTTAAGTTTTAGTGAAACTATATTTCATTAATTAAGCCAAAAATATAAGTTAGACTAAGTTGAGATTTTCAGATATTGAAATTAATGTTATAATACACATACAATAAAATTTCAAGTTAAAATAACTTCTGGATTGGTAGATATTAAAATTTTAAATTCAGATTATCAATTTTGATAAAATAAATTAAATAAAAATTCAAAATTTACAAAATCTTCAAGATGACCTAAATCACTTTAATTGACATCTGAACTCTTAAGAAAAATGATTGATCTCAATCTTAAGAAACCCAAATAAACACTTAAGATTAGAGTTTAAATAATTAAAAAGTTAATTAAAATATAATCTAAAAATAACTCAAATATTAAATCAAAAAAAAATTAGAAATTGAATAGCATTCATTAAATCATTAATCAAGCTTTAAATCAGAAAAATATCATCTTTAAAGGAGGTTAAATTAAATATGATTAAATCTATTTAAGTTAATAAAACTCAATTGAATGATTAAATCTTAAATCAAACTCAAAATCCAACAAACTTAGAAAACTTTAATAATTTGATATTAATCAATTAAACTAAATAAAATTAAAGTAAACTTAATTAACCTATGATTAAATCACATCCATTTGGAATGAGATAATTAAATAACCATTAAATATTTCAACCTAATAACTAAATTGAACATGCTAATGAAATCAAATCAAGTAAAACCCTAATCATAAATAATCAAACTCAATTAGTCAAACATTTAATTAATAAAAATTTAATAAATTAATCCATCATCTTAATTAATCAAATTAATTTAAATAAGTTACATTACAGCTAACTCTAAAATTAAGCTTAAATCAAACCCATAATTAAATAATCACACCCCTTAAATAAACTAATTAAGCTAATTAAATTAATCATATTAAACCTAAACTTAATCAAACATAATGAAGATGCAATTAAACATTAATCAAAACATAAATTAAACCTAAATTATTAAATCATTGATCTTTAATTAAAACAAACCTTTAATTAATCTAATTACCCTTAATCAAACTTAATTAGTCGAACATTTAATTAATAAAAATTTAATGAATTAATCCATCATCTTAATTAATCAAGTTAATTTAAATAAGTCACATTAAAGCTAACTCTAAAATTAAGCTTAAATCAAACCCATAATTAAATAATCACACCCCTTAAATAAATTAATTAAATTAATCATATGAAATCTAAACTTAATCAAACATAATTAAGATGCAATTAAACACTAATCAAAGCTTAAATTAAACCTAAATCATTAAGTTATTAGTCTCTAATCAAACAAACCTTTAATTAATCTAATAATTTTTAATTGACCCTTAATCAAATTTAATTAATCAAACATCTAATTAATGCAAACTTAATAAATTAATCCATTATCTTAATAAACCAAATTTAACTTTATAAATCGGTTAAAGTTAATTCAAATTAAATACTTAATTAATCTACTAATTAATTTAATCACACCGATTATATAGATTAATTAAGTAAATTACATTAATCATATTAAGCTCAAGCTTAATCAAACATAAAAATGCGATTAAATGATAATCAAACCCTAATTTAAACTTCAATCATTAATTCATCAATAACATCATTAACTTAAATAAACATGAAATCAAATTAAAAGTTAAACAAATCTTTATTTAATTTAATCATACCTCTTAAATAAACTAATTAAGTTAATCAAATTAATTACATTAAACTTAATTAATCAAAATACAATTAAATATTAATCAAAACATAGATTAAACCTAAACCATTAAGTCATTAATTACATCATTTGTCTAAACAAATATGAAACTAAATTAAAAAAATTAAACAAACCTTTATAATTAACATAAATACACCTATTAATTAAACAAATGACATAATCACATTGAACCTAAGCAAACCCATAAGACCAATAAAGCTAATTAAATCAAATTGAATCAAATTAAGTTAGATCAAGAAAGATTCTCATCAATTTAATATAATCAAATCAAACCTCATTCAACTTACTTAAATAACATAAACTAATTAACTATCAATATATGAAAACAAAATGCGAACCAAACTTTGATGAATATGACAAACGGATGTGATTAAAAATAAAATCCTAATTACAAAGAATCAAACCCAATTAAAATCAAAATAAAATCTAAATTAATCTAATCCAATCAAACTATAAATAAATGAACCACAATTGAATTAAATAAACATAAAGTTAAATCACATAACCATGATCAAAGAAAAGAATTAAATATTTAAAAGGATATTGAATTATCAAGACTCAATTAAATCAAAACACCAATCAAAAATTAATCAACCAAAAAAAAAAAACACATGAACTTAAACAAATTTAAACTCCATTAGACATTAAGGATATTGAATTATCAAGATGTATTAAACTAAAACATCTAATCCAAAATCAATTAATCAAATATTTAAATAAACTCAAATTCTAAATTCTAAATCAAATGAATTACACAAGTTCAAATGGGCTAATCAAGGTACTTAAGGACATTAGTTAGATTCTAGAATTAGGATGAATGGGTGAGTCCTATCTACTGATGGAATTCATCCTACTCTTCATTCTTGAGAACCTAAATATCATTTCAACCAAATAAAATGAAATAAAATGAAAAGCAAATCATTAAATCATTTAGATTGAAATCACCCAAAGGTAAAATTTAAATTCAAATTTTAAATTGGAACTTAAACTAAAGAAGCCCAATAAAGTCTTGCTACACAAGCCTTAAACACACATATTAGAATACTAAGTCACTACTTCTAGTGCTAAGTTGTATGTATGATGATATGTGTTTTGTTTTGTGATGTAATGTTTAGACTAGATGTTAGAGTGTATATTTCGTAGACTGGATGTTAGGCCGTTATTAGCCTAATCATATTTTCTGCAAGGGGTTGTGCTTAAGAGGCAGCTATAATAAAAATATAAATATTTTTATCGTGCAGGTTGCTTAGCCCCTAAGTGTAACCCATGTTAGACATTTGCTTTTACTGCTAAGTCCAAATTATTCATATATGCTTTGGATTGTATGGTGTGTTTAGCTAACATTTGTTTGCGTGTGTAACTAGATTTACTTTTCCTATTTTGATGTAATTTTGTATTAGGAATTAGGATTAATGCTATGGGGGATTAGGATGAGCAATGGCGAACTTAGTCCTGGGTGCCATGTGATGCCTTTGGACCAAATCAAATCAAAAGAAAGAAATGAAGAAATGAAGAAATGAAGAAAAGAAGACCCCATAGCATATATATATTATTTTGTAATGGGTTGTATAAGGGTAGAGCTACCACCCATCTTTTCTTTTCTCTTTTTTCGGTGTAATGCAACCCGACCGACTGGCCTTTTATTCTTTTACGTAGTCTATAAAATTGTTTGATGTTGTGTTTAGATTACATTAGAATAACATGCTTTTCATAGTTTATTTATGATTGATGCTTGAATGTGTGGCTGGATGCGGAGGCTCTTAGGATAAAATTAATTTTTCTACCCCAATTAACAACTCATAACTAAAATTTTAAACAACTCATAACCTCACATAAAAGCCTAAGAATTAAATCAAGATAATAAAATTTTTAGTAACCCCTTAGCTGGATGGATGAATGTATAATATCATGCATGTCATATTCTTTCACTCTTGTTAAGAGGGGGTTTCCATCCTTTCCAGAGAATCAAGGCTTAACCTATGAGAGCCTTTGGTGGAAAACACCCCTTTCTCTCTTGATTTGGCCTATAATCAAATTCTCATGTATTTAGGCATACAAAATCCCATAGCTGTCAAACAAAGTCCAAAAGAATCAAATAAATTTGATAAAATTTGCATTAGATTAAGTCATGATTCATACCACTCATGCTCTAGTCTCTGGGAGTGAGTCTAGGACTTAGTTTCCTTTCTAAATGAATAACGACTTAGCCATCTTGCAAATCATAAGACTTGCCTACATGGATTTGAGGAGGAGTTAGCCACTCTGCAGAAAGAATAAGTCTAATGGTGGTTTATTCTCTTATGAGGTAAACCATATACCCATTTTCACTTAGATTTTCAGGCTTGCCTTCATACCAAGGCTCCTTAGTTTAGAAATCTGAGGTAGTCCTTTGGGCTACAAGCAAAAAATCCTCACTTGCATTTTCACAATCTTATATGGAATTATAAGCCCAATCTAATAAAATGTCAACTCAAATAATCAACTCTATTCAATTTTAAAAAATATAAAGCCCAACTATAGTAGATTGGAATGCTCACCGGCTTCCTAGATCATGAGCATTTCCTACTTTCTCCTTTGGATTCCAAAATAAGTCTTCTCCTTGATCTATCCCATTTGATTTTCTAAAATAGCCAATCCTTTGATATTCTTTGGAGACCCTAATTGTCTACTTTAATCGAGAGTATTCTTAAGAAATTCACATTTCTTAGGATGTAATTAACTATGGGGGCTTGCCTCCATAGGGAACTTAACGAACCCGGCTTAAAATAAACCCTACTTTATTTTTCTATATAAAGTAAGGGAAAGATCTTTGGTTATTCGAAGACTCATCATGCCTTAGGAGTCCTTATTAGATGATTAGGGCCATTATAGGGTGGTGATTTCTATCTTTCAAGATACATATCATTCTTAATGTCATGCACTTCAATAAGTACCCCCTAAGATCTGCATGGTGTCCCACACTCTAAAAATAAACACCACAGTGTCACATTTCTAGGTCATATTATTTGTGGCGAAGGAGTTTTTTGTTGATCCTCAAAAAGTAAAGGTAATTTTAGAATGGCCTGCATCTAAGAATGTTACAGAAGTTCGCAGTTTTCTGGGCTTAGCAGGTTATTACAGGAAATTTGTCAAGAGATTTTCTCATATTGCAACGCCTAATTTAATGAGAAATTATGTCGATTTCAATGGACAATGAGCGTGTTTTCAAGAATTAAAAAAACATTTGACCACCGCTTTGCTACTCCATGGATGAGGATTCCAAATATTTAGTAATGCATCTTTAAAAGGTTTGGGGTGTGTTTTAATGCAGAACAGAAGAGTAATTGCTTATGCTTCGAGATAATTAAAACCTCATGAAAGAAATTACACAGTTCATGATCTAGAGTTAGCAGTTGTTGTGTTTGCTCTTAAAATTTGGAGACATTATTTGTATGGAGGGAAATGCAAAATTTTTTGATCACCGAGTCTTAAGTATATCTTTACACAAAAGAATCAAGAAGACAAAGAAGATGACGAGTTCATTAAAGATTATGATTTAAATATTCGATTGTCAAGCAAAGCTAATGTGGTGGCGATGCATTGTCATGAGTCCATGGGAAATGCCATTGGATTATTACTCAAAAGTCGAGTTGATTAGAAACTAGATGCTCTATAGCTATAAGTTAAGATTGATATTGGGCATTTATATCAAGACGATCAACTTTATTTGATCAAAGTCGCAAAGAAATTGGATCGTGAATATTAGAAATTCATTGAACAAATCCAAACTAGTAAAAGAATTTTACTAAATGCGAGGGTGTTATTCAAGAATTACTTATGGGTACCAAGTGATGTTGAATTGAGACAAGAAATTTCTCAAGAGGATATACTATTCATCCGTAGTAGTTCAAAATGTATAAATATTTAAAAGCAACATTTTGGTGGTCGTATGAAGAAAGACATAGAATATGTCTCAAATGTCGTTGTCATATTAAAGCTTCAAAGACGGGATTGCTACAGTCATTACCTATACCTGAGTGAAAGTGGGAAGAAATTGCAATGGATTTTGTTATGAGATTTCCTAGATCCAGGCAAGGTCATGATAGTATCTGAGTTATTGTAGATAGATTGACCAAGTCAGCTCATTTCTTACCTATGAAACATGACTGGTTGATAAATTGTCAGATTATATGTTAAAGAAATTGTAAGACTTTATGGTGTTCCAAAAGTAATCGTCTCTAACAGAGATAGTAGATTTACTTCCAGATTATGAAATGGAATGAGAGGCATGGGCACAGCTACACTTATGACTTTTCATCCACTAATGGACAATCGAAAGAACAATTCAAGTCAAGAGGATTTGTTGAGGCGTGTTTTAGATTTTGAGGTAGGCGGGAAGATCATATTCATGATCGAGTTTGCTTACAATAATAAAGAACCAATCTAGTATTGATGGCTACGTATGAAGCAGTATGGTCGAAAGTGTAGAACTCCATTGAGTTGGGTGAAATAGGAGAAAGACATTGTTAGGTCCAAAGTTATGATTGCTACGAGAAAATTACTAATCGGATATATAAAAGTCGCCGATCGCCGTAAGTATTACGACTTAAAACACCAAGCTGTAGAATTTCAAGTTGGAGAATTTGTATTTTTGAAAATCAAACCTATGAAAGGAATTAGTAGATTTGGCCATGGAGGTAAATTAAGCCCTAGATACATAGGACCCTTTGAAATCATTGAAAGGATTGATAATATGGCTTACAAGCTTGTCTTACCTATTGAACTGACAGACATTCATAATGTCTTTCACATTTCAATGTTGAGAAAATGGATCACAGATTCAGAGCAGAAGATTTCATACACAAAGCTTGAATTACAACCAGATTTGACTTATGTATTGGGGCCAGAAAAGATTTTGAAATTTGATGTAAAGAGATTAAGAAACAGACAAATTTCCTATGTTAAAATTAAATGGAAACATATGCCAGTTAAAGAAGCTACTTGGAAATATGAACAAGATATGAGACAGAGATTTCCCTTCCTATTTGAATGATTGAGAAGAAATTTCGAGGACAAATTTTTTTTTTAAGAGGGGGAAATTATAATATCCAAAAAAAAAGGTAATTTAAAATTTCGCATTTTTACTTGTTTTTTCTTTTAGTCTTGTATATTAAAATATACTCCAATATTTTTCACACCCCGAAATCATTAGACAGATAGACATATTCTCCTATACTTCTATATTTTGTCCTAAAATGAACGAAAAAAAAATATATCTATAAATATATAAATTGTATGATCATTTATTAAGTAAATAGCTAATTTACTCTCTAAGTTAATTCCTAGCTAATTTCTATTTAAATGATCTAATTAATCCAAAATCTTGTAGCACAAATTAATAGGAAAATAATTATATATCTTTAAAACAAATCTATGAAAATAATGTGTAAAATTATAATATTAACATATTAGCATATTATTAGAAAATTTAAATATGTATGTATATACAATATAGTAGAGAATTTAAATGTGTTAATTATGAAAATAATGAATTTTATTAACTTTATGTTAATTTAATCAAGTAATTAGTATTGACATTTACTTCGGAGTCGTGCTCCAGTGTTTCGAAAGATTATATGAGACATCAATTTCAGGTAAGAATGAAATTTAAGCTTGTGCTACTACTACGTTAAATTTATTTATGAATTTCATGTATTCAAAAGAGTTATTTAATTATAGTTGACTGAAAGGTCATCAAGCATTAATCGAGGTGAGACATGTAATTGTTAATTTAAATTCGCCTATAATCTGCCACCGTTCTACCAATTTTACTAATTTTATTAATATTGTATGAATCATATATGATATTTCTCATATTTTATGCAAATATAAATGCTTATTACATGACCTATTATATATTCCTGATTTACAATGATTATAAGCCTAGTCAATTGTCTTAATATCATATGATCTCGTGCATATTGAAATATTTTAACACATGCATTATTAATTGTTAAAAAGAATGATAAAGAGAAATGTTAGGAAGATTGTGATAGGAAGATATGTTATAAAATCGCATATGAATACAAAAGTTACGAGATGAGCCTTTAACAGGATCTTAGCATTCCCGACTCTAACATTGAGGTTTTTGGCACCAATTGGTGTCTGGGAAGGGGACCGTTAGCAAGTAGTAAGATACCGCCTTTACCTTGCCTTTTAGTAGGACCGTGACTTTATGTTATGAAAGTCAAAACCATGCAATTATAAATGATATTCCTAGAAAAAAGATTTGATATAGAACTGAAATTATTTTCATTAAATAACTGAATAAATAATTGACTCCTATGAAATGACAAATTATTTATACAATACTACTTTACAGAATATTGTTCAGCTACATTTTGCAGCATATTTACCACTCTTACTTTCCTGCAAATTTCAAATATACATGCACGATTATTTCTAATGTCTTGTTCTAAGCTTACTTTAGCATTATTTGTCACTGCTTTAAATTTTACGATGATAATTGAATTCAAAGAGATGAGTAAGTAATTAGTTTTGTTGATTTGTACAATTTTGGGTGTATAATTTTGAAAGATTATCAAGGCTTTTTGGGTACGTACAAAATTTTAATACCGATGCATTTAGTTGCTCTGTATTTGTGTACAAACTTAAAGATTCTCATGCTTCCAATTTTGTGATATGAATTAATTAGTTAAGAAAATCAATATATGAATTTGTTTGTGATGACTTGATGAGATATAAATTTCACTTGCTTGTTTCGCAATATCACATGTTGGAACGTGTTGGTGGAATATGTGTTTAATCGAAATATCCTATTCTCGACACCTCGACCACGAATAGAGGGGTCATTTGGGGTGTGACATATATGACTAGCCAAAGATGGAAAGAGAATCTTGTCCCTAGCGAAGTTGCCAGAAATCTATGGGCTCCGAAAATTCGATACTGACCTCTCGACAAATGAATGAATAGAGTTTAATTTGGATGTGTCGATGTAATTTTCAGAAGGCAGATGTAATAGTAGATAAGACATTACCCAGAGATTTCGTCCTCATTTGGTGAAGACTTAAGATCTGTTCTAAGTTTCCTATAGGCGCAAACACCTATAGTTAATTGTCCCTCTCAATGCTGAGAGAGAACTTTCGATTAAGGCTAGTCGTTAGATCGCTAAATGCATAGCGTATAGTAGTAACATGTGGAGTTTTGGAATTTATGAAATTCATCATTATTAGCTTAAAGTGGATGATTGGGAGAATGATGACGTGCCTGATCTAGATCCCATGGTTCCATCCCCGGGTCGCGTCCTAGTTTACTTAGTGAGAGGTAGTCAACCCAACTTGACCAAGGATCATCGCAACATGGTTTAAATCGCCAAGAATCTTGTAGGGATAAGATTTTTTCTAAGAAGATGGCTTAAATCTACCTTACGAAAAGAGTTTTTTCCTATGTGTACCATGATTCACAACTCAAAGCGAGCCATCGGGGAGCATATGCTACGGCCGCGGATCGTAATATAATGGAGCCTTCTGGTCAAATCACGTCGAGGACTCGATCGAATCATTATCAGTAAGCATCGGCCAAGACATACAGTTAGAGGACATGGGCCACGTCCTTACTGGCATGAGATTGATCGCGAGTGGACATAGTAGAATACTTAATTTGACTTTGGCTCCTTTATTAGCTAGAGTTTTATTAATTTGTCACCGACAAATAATTACGAAGGTGGATAGATTGAGTTTTGCTTTAAGCTTTTAATGATTGAATTTTATTTAAGCAGTTTTTAGATTGATACTTAATTTGAGTTAATTTGATTTGAAATTAGAATCACATTTTGATGAAAGTATCCCCTCCGGTTGAAATCACCATTCAACACAGCTATCCTCGGGGTGGTTACTTAATTAATTTGAATATATTTAAGAGCTTTAGATCCTGTCAACTTTGTTTAGCTCCTAACAGAGGATCATATCTACTACCACATGACAAAATTAGCTTCTCATATATTTTTACTAACTTGTAATTTTTATAATAGATTTTTAGGTTTTGTTAACTCAGACCCAGTCCTAAGACTAAATCGCAAGTAACCCGCGCAACATCCTCAGATACTTGAATCTAAATATTCAGCATTGTGTCGGGGCATATGTGGGTGTATTTAAGAATGCTTGCATAATTTTAAGACATTGAATTTGAGTTTTAATCCTACTTTATAATATGTGCAAGAGTTCAATTGAAGCCTTAATTAATGCATTCTGTTCGCTTGTACGATGTGTTGCAAATCCGATGGCGTTGAAGGCATTTTATTTATTTTTTATATTTGAAAATATCGCAACTTTGTTTGTATGTAATTTATTCATTGCATTCTTCAAGTATCATTGATTATTTAGCTTGTGATCATTAATGCTCTTTTAAATATTTATCAACTAATCATATTCAACTTTTGCTCTTGCATAGATAATTTATTATGCATACTTTAAGCAAGCTTATTTGAATTCAAGCTTTTATTGAATACAAGCCAATTATTCATTAAAGAAGTCTTGCCTATACTTGCTAATAGGCCATTCAATTATAGAGATCCGCTCTTATGAATTTCATATAGATCCTATTAGTTTTGAAGATAAACACTTAGATATATCACAAATCTCATTGTGTTTCAAATTCAATTTTAAATGCAAGACCCAAATGGTTCTTTTAAAGAATACATTCATGAATGATCATGAGTTGCCTAACTAAATTTATACTTATAAGAAAGCCACCAAATTTCTTACATATTTTATTCTCAATTTGAAATTGGACATTTAGACTGATCATTAATAATTTTCATTTGGTATTAAATCAAAACCCTTATAAGTCTTATGTATATTCAATCAAGACCCTTTAACTCTTCTTATTTAGATTCATCTTCCATTAATTTCAATTTACAATTGCCTATTCGTTGCTGAGTTGGCATTCTCATCTATTATTATATTGAAGTTATGAAAAATAAGGTTTGTACATGTCATAACATACAAATATTTTCTAAATACTTCAATTGAATGTAAGACTCATCCACTTCTATAAATTAGAAGTTATATCAAGTGAATGCAAGACTCACTCACTTCTATAAATTAGAAGTTATATCAAGTGAATGCAAGACTCACCCACTTCTATAAATTAGAAGTTATATCAACTTATCCACATTCACCACTTAGGAAGAAAGAGAGGTAAAATGATTATTGTACCAAAGTTCAAATGTACTTTCAAATCTTTACAATTCATTGTAAGTACCTTTCTCTCCTCTCTTTTTTTATTTGATTCTTTTAATTTGAATTTAGCTTTAGGTTTTTTTTGTTTAGTACTCTTAAGAGAGTTGCTAAAGATGTGGTTGGAGAATCAAAAGAAAAAGTTTCTTTTAATAAGAATAGTTGAAGTAGTAACATCTAACAATTTTAGGCCTACACGCCTTACGAAGTAGGTTTCTAACAATCGATCATCTCATGCCTAAAGATGACAATCTTCAAACTCGAAAGAAACACGATATATATATACTTTCACATTCATATCACACGTCGATTTATTTCGCTTCAAATGATGAGAGACAGAGGAGATCCGAAAATCAAGAATAATCGATGACGTGTTCTCGCCTATGGCAAGAGGAAAGGTCGAAGGAGACAAAATGCTTAACGACAAGGTGTTCTTCTTCGACTGTGGTAAAAGGAAAGGTTGGAAGGTGACGGAAATGCGGAGTTTGAGAAAACTCGACAAAATGTTTCTTCTTCGTGATAAAAGGAATTAGAAGGTAATTCAACGACGCTGATTAGAGGAGAAGCAATGAGGTAACCGAGAAAACCCAGATGTGTACCCTTGCAAAAGAAATGAGATCCATGGGATTCGACAAAGGGAAATGAGGGAAGGAGGGAATCTCAGCCAAGGAAATTGAGGGAAAATGGAGAAGGATTTTCGACTGAAGAAAATGAGAGGAATGGAAGGGGTATTTTCGATTTTGAAGAAATAAGAAAAAATGGGAGGAGAAGAATTTTCGGTTTGGGAGGAAATGAGGGTAAGAGAAAGGGATTTTTGGTTTGGTGAAGAGAAGGGAAGAAAAAGGGAAATGGAAATTTCGATTTTGGGAAGAATAATGGAAAATTGAAGAGTGAATTTTCAGTTTTAGGAAGTTTTGGTGGAAGAAGAAGAAGAGATAAGAAGAACTTGCCTGCAGTTTTGATGAGGGAGATGAAAAACGAGAGGAAATGGAAGAAGCCGAAGAGGAGAGCACCATTCGGTTTGGAGGGAAGAAGAAAAAGAGGGAGCGGTTGGAGGAGGGCTCGCGCCGTTTGCTTGAGGAGTAAGGAGGGAACGGTTGTGCGAGGATCCGAGCAGCCAAGGGAGATCGAACGGGGAGGAGCGGTCGAGCCTTTGCGTGCGGTTCTTGTTCGAACGAAAGGGGGGAACAGTTGAAGCCGAGAGAGAGGAGTTGAGCGAACGAGCGTGTGAAGAGGGATTGGAGCTCAGGTCGAGCGGATGGGGAGCCGGTCATGTCGTGCGAAATTAGGTATTTAGGGCTATTAAGTATTAACCTTTTTAATAAAATGTTTATTATTTAATCAATTTTAATCAACTATATGCTGATATCATTATATAGTCAATATATATGTTTATTTAAGGTTATTCTGATCAATAGGCTTTCATGATCAAGATCGCTCAGTCACAACGTCATTCTCAAAATGCGCTTATCATTTTTGACCGATTTTCAGAAACTGTCTCAATTGAGCAAACGCCTTACGATAGATTTCGATGTTCAAACCAACACACAATCAATTTCACAAGAGATCGTTTGTTAAGTGCACACCGATGCGTGGGCCGACAACGCCGACGCTGATCGCTCATCAAGTTGTGCAATATTTATATTCTAACCAATGATGTTAACGAATAGAAGTCATTCGCCGATCGGGTCATTTGGGCTCATTTTGACGACATCCGGTACACTGATTCGATCATACTCCGATCATTCGACATTTGCACAGGCTCATCGGAATTGAGCGTGAATATTCTCATTTGGTAGTTTGACGCTTTGCTAACGCATAACGATCAATTTCATGAACGGAGTTGTTGATATCGCTTTCCTCGATATGTATATCGATAACTCGACGGTTGATCTTTGATGCAATATTTATATTTTAACCAATTTCAATTTTCTCAATGCATGAAAGTCCGCTCATCGACGGTCATTTGAATTGACCAAAGAATGATGATCTCAGCCCGACTTTCAAAGCATCCAAAGTCAATCAAATTCACCTTATAAGCTCGATTCGGCTTGCGTAGCATATATGAAGGTCAACATCCATCTATTTCACCATCATTTTGAATAATAGAGCCTAGATATCTAAATCACTCACTCTTTTTACTGACTTGTTCACCCAATGTCACAACACTACCACAAAAACTTCTACAACTAAAATTACATTCCATATATTCAGTTTTAGATCTACTTAAACGAAAACCTTTAGACTCTAAGGTTGACCTCCATAATTGAAGTTTCTCTTGGACTCCCTCTCTAGTCTTATCAACAAGAAGAATGTAACAACAAAAAGCATATACCAAGGTACATCTTCCTGTAAATGCCTAGTAAAAATATTCATAACTAAAGCAAAAAAGATAAGGGCTTAAAGCCGATCATTGATGTAATCCAACTGAAATAGAAAAATATTTTGTCAATCTTCCTTGTGTTTGGACACAAGTAAAATACATATACATTAATGACTTGAATATAACCAATATTAACTCCTTTCTTTTCTAGAGCTCTCCAAAGAACATCTCTTGAAACTTTATCATAAGTTTTCTCTAAATCAATAAATATCATATATAGATCATCCTTACTTTCTCTATACTTCTCCATCAAACCTCTTAACAAATGTATAACATCCATAGTAAATCTACCTAGCATGAAACCAAACTGATTGTGAGAAACTTTTATATCACATCTTAACCTATGCTCAATTACTCTATAATTTGCACACTCTTGTGCATCACCTTTATTCTTAAATATAGGAACCAACAAACTCTTTCTCCACACATCTGACATCTTTTTAGTTTTTAAAATAACATCAAAAAGATTTGTAAGCCAAGAAATTCTTTGATCTCCTAAACATTTTCACTTCTATTGGAATATCATCAGATCCTAATATTTTTTCACATTTCATTTTCTTTAAAGCTTCTCTAACTTCAAATTTACTAATACGACGATAAAAATAAAATTCTTTATTTTTGTTTAGGGTAATAAGGTTGCTAAAATTAATCGTATTTTCAGATCATTCATTAAAAAATTTATCAAAATACTCATCCGTCTATTTTTAATATCATTTTATAAGAAAAGCACTTTATGATTTCCATCCTTAATACACCTCACTTGAACTAGATCTTTACTTCTCCTATGGCTAACTTATACATACATCTTTCACCTTCTTTGGTATCCAATTTATTTTATAAATTACTAAAAGCTAAATTTTTTGCATCATATATTGTTTTGTTAGAATCTCTATGGGTCACTTTATATCTTTCCGAATCCTCCGAATTTTTACATCTAAATCAAGTTTTATAACAATGCTTCTTATTTCTTATCTTTTCTTACATATTCTGACTCCGCCACCACCTATTTTTATTAAAAGAAGCTTTTTCTTTTGATTCTCCAATCATATTTTTTACAACTTGTTTAATTTACTTGCTACTTTTTCCCACATAACATTAGCTTCTTTATGAATATCCCAAATTCTAAGCTCTTGTAGCTTGTTCTTAAAAATATTTTTATTAGATTCTTTAAATACCCTCATCTACTTCTAGGACAATAATTTAATTTTCATCTTCTAATT
Source organism: Cymbidium sinense (assembly GCA_021442155.1). Taxonomy (NCBI): domain Eukaryota; kingdom Viridiplantae; phylum Streptophyta; class Magnoliopsida; order Asparagales; family Orchidaceae; genus Cymbidium; species Cymbidium sinense. Next base: position 104,966,772 of record CM038217.1, on the reverse strand, counting down.
TTTTATCTTAAAATTGAAAAGTAACAGTCAATGTTGAGTACTTAAAATTTCATTGGAATGACTTTACAATCTTTACAATCTAAACTATCTATTTTTTAATTAGAAAATAATCAATCTGTGTTTTACTAGATTCATTTTTACAAGTAATAATATGCTCATCTCTTTTCTTAAATAAACTATTAGCAACTACAAAATCATGCGCTAAAGCAAAATTTAATATACCTTACCTTCTTTATTACACTCTAAATCCATAACTACCATGAATACTTTTAAAATCTTCTACTACTCTACCAACATGTTCATTTAAATCTCCCCCAATAAATACTTTTCTTCAAGAGGTATCTTTTATATTAATCCCTCTAATTCATCCAAAAATTTTCTTTTGAGCTTACATCCAAATCTACTTGAGGAACATAAACACTTATAACATTGATAATTTTAGTATCAACAATAATCTTTAAAGCTATTATTCTATCTCTATATCTATTAATATTTATAATATTATCCTTCAAACTTTTATCTATAATCACACATATGCTATTTCAAATTCAACTTTTACTTTTTAAAACATAAACTATCAATCTTCTTAGCCTTCTCCCCAACCCATTTAGTTTCTTGAACACACAAAATATTTATCTTCCTATGAACCATAATACTATTAATTTCATTAATTTACCTGTAAAAGTATATATATTCTAAGTTTCTAACATAATTCTAATTTCATGGACTAACTTCTTCACCCCCATCCGTCCATAATGTAGGAACCCTTATTTAACACTGCACTGAAGGTCAATGCAACGGCCCTTACACACCTTTTACTATATTCAGGTCATACAACACATCGCTTCCAGGGGACGCCCTAGCATTAACACAATGTTTTAAATAATTCATACTATAATTATTTTGATAAGTTGTAAATATTAAAACAAACAACAACAAGCCTTAATCCCACTAGGTGAGTTACATGAATCCTTATCGTGTCCTATTATGTGTCAAATTATCATTTAAATCAAGCATACTATGATCATTTTTTATACATTTTAACCAAGTCTATTTAGGTCTACCTCTATCTTTCTTAACATAAGGCAAATCTAATGCATCTACTCTCCTAGTCGGGTCATTGGACGGCCGACGCTTTATGTGACCAAATCATAAGGCGACTCTCGCTAATCTTATGTGGCCAAACATTAAATAAAATTCAATTTCCCATCTCTTTTTACTTCCAAGTCTCAAGCCTTGTTAGCAGTGCTGTATGGGCTAACCCCAATTTTAGTTTTCTTTTAAACTTGAAAAAGGAATGGATACAAGATGTACTTGCTAAGAGAAATACAGCATGCGGCATTGGTGGAAACTTGTTGATGCTCCTAATGAAAATATTAATTTATTATTTTTATTATTGTTACCATATTTCACCCAGAGACACTGTTCATAAATAGATAAAGTGCCGTATTTTTATGTGGTACTCTTTGTCGTCATACTAAAACTTGACAAAACTCATTAAGAAAACTGCATATAAAAAAATATAGAGTAAACATATAACTGGATTTCATGAATGAAAGTTCTAAATTGTAAAATTGAGCAGAGAGGTTGAAACAAAATATAAAAAAAAAAAAACATGACTGAGATATATGTTACGTGAATATGGTTAAACTTTTTAATATCGTCTTCAATGTTTAGAAGCGTTAAAAATTACGCATGAAAATCAATAGACCAACTTCAGATCTTAGACTGAACTGAACACAAACTAATTAGGACGTAGCAGCATTTCAATGACCAGACCAGTAAGCATCAACCAACCAGTCAACTGAGCACAAGTTATTTAGGTTGCAAATGCCTAATAGCAGCGTACATGAGCGGACCATTCTCATGTCATTTGAATTTATTACAGTATAATCCTGAAGCTTGAATACTTTGCTTATATCAAACATGTTTACTGGTTTCAATGAAGCAGCACAATCTTAAAGAAATAGAGCACAGACAACATGAAAAGATAAGTAATTAATATAGACACTCGAAAACATAACGAAATACTCTTTCGGATGAGCTTTCACATGAATGCGACATAGTCTGAAAAGGATTTCCCTGGAGAATCCAAGATTCCAAATCATCGCTGCCATCTCCTTTCTGAAAAAAATACACATTAAGTTTAAGATTCAAAAAAGTCATTAGCAAAATGGAGTAGTTGAAGATGTTTATAAATGATCAAGAAGTATTAAGATGAAGTACAATTATGGGTGTGAAAAACGGATTAATCTTTATAAGAAATTATATATTATCATGGATAATATGTTTGATGTAAAACGTCAAAATTGCCTCTCTTAATTTTATAATTTCTCTTATAGAAATGAGCAAATTAGTTATTTGCTCTCTCTAAAAATTATTTTTGGCACCCACTTTTACCTTAACATGCAAATTTGCCCCTATTGAGAAGGGATGTTGGTTCCAGCCCTGCATTCATGATAATGCAATTTGAAAACCAAGTTTTGGGGAAATTATTAGCTAGAGAAAATGTGTATAAAGTAACAAATGCAAAATGTGAGTATACTCACTCTATAAAGAAAACATCTCTAGTATAAATTGCTTAATCTCAGGTTAAGTTTATTTATTATTAGTTTTTATATACAACAACAACAACAAGCCTTTATCCCACTATGCGGGTATTATTAGTTTTTATATATATGATTTAAATTCAATAGAAGCAAAAATCCTAGGATTAACATCTATCAATCAGATACTATGTGTTAAATAATTCATATATAATGCAACATGCTACATCAGTAACAACAAGCTTTTATCCCACCATGTGGGGTTGGCTTCATGAATCCTTTTTCTCTAATATATCGTATCAAGTGTCGTATTATCATTTAATCCAAATAAATTAAGGTCATTTGTTATACTTCATAACAAAGTCTTTTTAGGTCTACCTCTACCTTTCTTAACACAAGCTGAATTTAATACATCTACTCTCCTAATTGGGTCATCAAATGACTGGTGTTTTATGTGACCAAACCATATAAGGTGACTCTCTCTAATCTTATCTACTACCAGAACTACTTCAACTTTATCACCTATATATGCATTTCTTATTTTGTCTCTAAGTGTGGGTCCACTTGAGCATCCTTATCCCTACAACACTTAATTTTATGTTTCTCTTTTATTGGCCAATATTCTGCCATAAAACATTATGGGTCTCACCGCCATCTTATAAAATTTTTCCTTGAGTCTAAGCATTACTTTCCTATAACACAACAAGCTCAATGCATTCCTCCACTTCAACCATCCAACTTGAATTATACTAATAACATTCTCATCTGTATCACCATCACTTTGCACAATAAACCTGAGATATCTAAAACATTCACTCTTTATAATGACTTAATCACCCATTATAATCGCTCTGTCACTAGATCTTCTACAACTAAAATTACACTTCCTATATTTGATTTTAGATCAACTCAAACAAAAGCATTTAGACTCTAAGGTTGACCTCCATGCTTCAAGTTTTTCTTGAACTCCCTCTCTAGTCTTCTCAATAAGAAGAATATCATCAAGCAAAAACATACACTAAGATACATCCTCTTGTAAATGTCTAATAAGAACATCCATAACTAATGCAACAAGATATGGATTTTAAGTCGATCTTTGATGTAATCCAACTAAAATAGAAAAATATTTAGTCAACCTCCTTCTGTTTGAACACAAGTGACAGCTCCAGTATACATATCCTTAATGACTTGAATATAAACAATATTAACTCCTTTCTTTTCTAGAACTCTCTAGAGCACTTCTATTAAATTTAATCATATGCTTTCTCTAAATCAAAAAATATCATATGTAGATCCTCCTAACTCTCTCGATACTTCCCCATCAAATCTCAACAAATGTATAACATCCATAATAGACCTACTTGGCATAAATCCAAACTAGTTTTGAGAAACTTTTGTATCATGCCATAATCTATGCTTAATTACTCTATCCCATAATTTTAATATATGGCAAATTAATTTAATTCCTCTATAATTAGCACACTCTTGTGCATTTTATTCTTAAATATATTAACCAATTATTTTTCCACTCATCTGACATCTTTTTTATTTTTATCTTTTTCATAAGCCAAGAAATTCCTTGATCTCCTAAGTATTTTCACACTTCTAATATTTTTTCACACTTTATTTTCTTTAAGGCCTCTGACCTCAATTTTACTAATATGTGATAAAAATAAAAATATTTATTTTTTATTTGGGATACTAAGATCGCTAAAGTCAATCGTATTATCACAATCTTTAATGAAAAATCTACCAAAATATTGCATCCACCTATATTGAATATTCTCTTCTAAGAAAATATTTTATGATCTTCATCCTTAATTTCACCTGAACTAAATCTTATCTTCTCCTATCTCTTTGTTTAGCTAACTTATACATGCATCTTTCACCCTTTACAGTATATAATCTATTGTATAAATCACTAAATGCTAAATCATTTATTATTTTCTTAGAACCCTTATATGTCACTTTATATTTTTCCTAATTGTCTGAGCTTTTACATCTAAACTAATTTTTTTAAAACAAAACATCTTATTTTTAATCATTTCTTGTACATTTTAACTCCACCAATTATTTTTATTAATAGGAGCTTTTCCTTTAGATTCTTCAAGTTTATTTTTTACTATTTGCTTAGTCTCACTTATTACTTTTCTCACATAATATTAATTTTCTCATGAATATTCTAAGTTCTAAAATTTTGTAGCTTAATTTAAAAAATATTTTTATAAGCATTCTTTAAATACTCACATCCAATTCTAGGGCAATACTTTGATTTATTTTTTATTTTCTAGCCATTTATCTTAAAATTCAAACCTAATAGTCGATGAGTTTTACCAGAAATGACATTATAATTTTTACAATATAAACAATCTATTTTTCTTATAAAAAATAATTAACCTATATTTTACTAAGTCAATTCTTATAAGTGATAGTATACTCGTCTCTTTTTTTAAATAAAACATTAGCGATTATAAAATCATAAGCTAAAATAAAATCTAATATAATCCTACCTTCTTCATTACTCACTTCATACTCATAGCCATCATAAATGCTTTTAAAATCTTTTACTACTCTATCAACATGTCAATTTAAATCTACTCCCATAAATATTTATTTTCAAGAGATATAGTTTGTATTAATTCTTCTAAGTCATTCTAAAAATTTTCTTTTGAGCATATATCCAAATCTCTTTGAAAGGCATATGTAATTATAACAATAACAATTTTATCATCAATAACAATCTTTAAAATTATAATTCTATCTTCAATTCTATTAATTTTTTATAATATTATTTTTCAAATTCTTATCTATAATTACACCTACGCCATTTCTAGTATGACTCCTACCAGAAAATTAAAATTTAAAACATAAACTATCAATCTCTTTGGTCATCTCCTCAATCCATTTAGTTTTTTGAATACATAAGATATTTTATCTTCCTATGAATCATAATATCTATTAATTCCATTAATTTACCGGTAAGAGTACCTATATTCCAAATTTCTATTTTAATACTAATTTCATGGACTAACTTCTTTACCCGCATTCGTCCATAAAATGGGAAGCCTTGCTTATTTAACACTATACCTTGGCTACAAAGTCTAATTGATTTAAATTGATAAAGTATTTTTGCTATGAATTCTGCCCAAAAGATTCTAACTTGACTCTAGTCTAAGTTCAGGAGAATAGCAATGCAAGTTAAAGCAAATAAATAAATAAATTGTGCTTAACTGTTCTTTAGCACTCTTTATGCTGTCCTTTATGTTAAAATCAATCAAATAATGAATTTAATCCCACACGGGATAAACAAAAAATATGTAGAAATAGCAAGTGACTGGCCCTTATCCATAAGCTTGAAATTTAGCATGAAAAAAGGGTCGATTATTTGTGCATTAAACTCAAATTTGCAAACAAATCAACTAATGAATTTAATCCCACATTGGATAAACAAAAAAATATGGTGTAGAAATAGCAAGTGATTAGCCCTCATCCATAAGCTTGAAATTTAAGATGAAATAAGGATCGATTATTCGTGCATTAAACTCAGCCCCAATTCACATTCCCTAATATTTTAATGTTAGACATAATCTTCTTTACAATCAACGAGCTTTAGCTAAGTGGCATGTTCTCTTGCTCTCAGGGTGGTAATCATAAGTTTGAGTTCAATCTATGAACATTTTTAAGCTTAATATTCACTACCTCCCAACATGAATTCAATCTGTAATTAATCTCGTACCCTCTTTAAATGAACCTAGTCCCATGCCTACTTATCAGTAACTAGAATTGTGTCCTCCATTCCATTTTATCATATTTTTAGGATAGCTTTTATCCAGAAAAAAATGTAATCTTCTTTACAATTCATCTTTATAATGGTAAAATTTCAGGTAAATATTATAGACCTTACAGATCTGCATTAGTAACAGAAAGTCTGAGAATTTACCAGCAGAAGTATGAGGGCCATGCATGTCATTGCTCTTTGGATTATGTTGTGCTCTTTGTGTGGATCCCTGCTTAGGCGGAGATGAATCCCGCTTTCCATTACCAATAGGCAAAGAATGTCTCTTCTTCATGTGGCTATCTTTATCATGCAAATCTGGGCTTGATTTTGGAGAATTATTTGCATGGACCTTAGCCCTTGCTGATTTGGTGGCTTGCATGTAACTTGGAAGGGAACTGCTGTGTTGCTATTGCTCATTCTGGGTTCATCATCAAGATCGGTTCCGGACGCTCCAGTAGACTGCCGCTTTTTTCCATTCTTCGAATCATTTGATAAATGTTTTTCGGAGCTACGTCTTGTAAAGGAATCACTGATAGCCATGGGAGCTAGTTTTCTCCCAGATCCTGTAAGCCTCTGCTTCTGACTGGGTGTGTCGCCATCTTTATTTTTACTTCCAGCATTTAATGAAATTTCACTTGATGGAGTACCATATGCCTCGAGCGCAGTAGTGTGACTTCTAGGAGTTCCTTCAACTGATGTTGCATCCCGTTGAAAATTTGCAGTTTCTAAATGATCCTGTGATTCTGATGCAATTGGCTCCTGTTGTTGTGCTGGTGGAGCCATATCAAGAGCATTAGATGAGAAGCATGTATATGTTATAGCTTCCTCAAGCTTGTTTGATTCACATGCCTGAGGTTCAGCACCCTTACTTGCAAGGATGAAAAGATTATCGGAACAATTATTAGCATCATAATTAGGTTTATCAATAGAGCCTATTTCTAAAATGATTTCACCACAATCAGTTTCTGATCTGTCTGGTGAGTCGAGCGTAGAGGAAATAGAAATTTCTGTGCCACACTCAGAAGCTGCAACTTGAATAATAGGATCACGTGATTCCTTTTTCACCTGGGAATGATAATTATCAATTCTTGCATCAGCTGTACAATCTTGATGTGCGGAACTAAAAGAGCCAATACATCTGACATTTGAATTAGAGGTCAGCTCTTCAAATTTTGACTGAGCAGCAGTGAACGCTGGATTACAGGGCCTCTTTGACCATATTGCGAACTTTTGTGCTTCAATCTCTGATGATCCATAGTGCTCCTTTTTTGAAGGGTTATTCAAATTATCAGCTTTAGATTCATTTTTATGGGAAGAATAACCATCTGTTTGCTGTGGTGAAAAAGCTGACTGTGCTAGTATGTGACTAGAAAAGGAGAGAGATCGTTTAGAAACTTCTTTAATCTCGATATCACTTTCTTCATCCTTCTCTACTGAACTGACGCAACTGTCAGAAAGACAATCAGCAGATCGAATCCTTAAATTATCCTTACTTGTTGCATTCGGATCACCTTTACTTTCAGATGCTGTTGACAATTCACTAAGCCCTGATTTTGAATTATCTGTCTTTTCTTCATTTCCAGCTAACTTGGAGCTATTCACGTCTTCTGTATTAGCATAATTCAAACTTTTATCATTTTCTTCTTCAGAGTGTGAACTGATTATTGCCGTCCACCTCTCTAGCCATTTCCATGCCGCATCAGATTTTGAAGGATCACACTTAATGTAGATAGGCCTGGTCTTTGGTGTGGAGGCGAGCATCTTATCAATAAATTTTGTAAGTATTAAAAAATTATAACTGAAAGCTAATCGGGGTGGAAAAAAAGAAGTTCCTATGCAAAAGATACCTGCTGAACAAATCTATTGGAAAGTAGCTTCTTGGTTGAATAAAAACTTCTAGTTCCTTCGCAGCAGTTACCTTTCCCCTGGAGGAAAAAAATTTAATTACTTCTAAGAGGAAAAGTTTTATCAAGTTGCATGGCAATTGGGTAAGTATCAAAGCGGATGAATTAACTTTTCGCATCAAAAGAAATAAAGAATAGCAACTCTTTTTGGCAAACTTGGCAACAATATCTGCAGTTTTTTTGAGGGAATTATATATATAACACCCAAATCTTAGCTATTTACAAAATTAGCACCTATATAATTTTTTTAAACTATCAGACTTATGTATTAGCTCATGTCACAATGAAATCATTAGAAATTTGATAAAATAAAAATATATAGGTTAAAATTTTATTATAAATTTTGATATTCAGGTGAGAATATAAAAAATGGAGATAAGAGGGTTTCCAACTTAACTAATGTACCTCAATATATCCTTCCATTGAGACAATAGAAATATATAGAGTAAGGTTGGTGCATGATGATAGCCAGTCAAGATTTTACCTCTTCTTTTAGTATATCTTAAAATTAAATTAGAATGCTTTTTTCAATGACAAATCAGCACACTAAAATCCAGCATTTAAGGAATTATCCACTACAAACAAGGGGTTGATGAAATATTTCCCATTTTGTGGGCATCACTATGTAGTAGTTTAACTCAATAGACTGAATATATGCCTCATCATATAAATTTCTCCAATTAATGTGATCTCATCATGGGAACACCTCCCTAGTGGTATCTAGTTCACTAATAAGAGCACCGGATTGAATGGCCTTCAACTTTTCCAGTAAATTTATACATTCATAGTGGAATCAGATGAAGATCATCCTCAGGCCTTTCAATCAAAATTGGGCATTCCAACTCTGATCTTGATCCCAATCAAGTCAAAATTATGTAATAAGCTATGAGCCATCAAACCAAGTAGCTCTCATTGTTGACCTTCATATATACCACATGAGTCGAATCGAGCTTATAAGATGAATTCGATCTACTTCGGATGCTTCAAAGCACAAATCGGAACTAAAATGCACCAAACATCGCCGAAATCAGCCCAAATGACTTCTGATCAACGAACGGACTTCGCCATTGTGTTTAGAACGTCGAAATTGGTCATAATATAAATATTGTATAATTTAATGATCAACCGATCGATCGAATATCAATGCTACGCGATATCGAGTGACCGCGACGACGTTCCAAACCAAGCTCATAAAGTTGCCGTTAGCTAAACGCCGAAAACTACCAAATGAGATCGCCACAACCGGACGAGTTTGAGCAAATGTTGAATGATCGGAAGTGACAACAAATCGGTCGAAATACATCGGATGCTAAAATCAATAAAATGATCTCGACGCGAACGACTTCGCCATGATTAACGCCGAAATTAATCATAATATACATATTCCACAATCTAACAATCAACCGAGCAAGAGATCGAGTTGTCAACACGCTTACGCGCATATCGAGATCAGGAGGCGCCGACTTAAACCAAACGACTTGCATAAATTGACGCGTCAAGATCGAAATCTATCAAATAAGATCATTCACACTCAATTTGGACGAGTCTACACAAAAATCGAACAATCGGAAGTGATAATGTGCATTTTAAGCTTAAATTGACCCAATTCGACGTCGACTTAAACCAAACGGCCTCCGATTGCGAAACGGACTACATCGTTATGTCCAAAACATCGGAATAATCTTAAATTGATATATATATATATATTAACTATATAATGATTTCGGCATAAAATTCATATTAAAGTGATCAAACACTATAAAATGATTATTAAAAAGGCTTAATAACCCTAACCAACCCATATCCCTTTATACACGGCCAACTCGACCAGACAGGATCGCATACAAGCCCTAGCTGATCCTTCCCACTTCATTTCGATCCCTCCAAGCGCTCAGTTTCAAGCGCACGCAACGATCCGCTCATTCGATCTCCCCTCTTCACGTGCGCTCCACGCAAAACCGAAGGCTCCACATTCGATCTCCCCTTCAACCGCACTAACTGTTCCCCCCTTTCCATCTCTATTTCTTCCCTCAACCGAAAAGGGGAAGAGAGTTTGTTTTTTCCTCTCGTCCAAGTCAAGATGCAAGAAACCGCTTTCAAGATGCACGCAATGATAAAGTGAAGACGGCCAAGTGTCTCAAGACATTACCGCTACACTCAATGCGATACCAGTAATAAAAGAATCTGATGTCGCAAACCATGCCTAATGCCCAAATTTTAACTGAAATTCTAGACTTAAGCAAATTGAAATGGAAATCATCTAAATTTAAAATTAAATAAGAGATGTATAGTAAATACAATGATAAACACTAAATCAAAGAAAATAGACGGGGAATACTTAAAGAAACTTTGAAAGAATAAAACACTTAGAATGTAATCAAATCTTTCTCTCCTCTCAAAAACTCCAAAACACTCCAACCTCTTGAACAAACTATATGAAATGGAAGGTCCTCTCTTAGCCTTATTTATAGAAATGAAAATAGTCGATGTGGGGCCCATCCTTATTTAAGTTTAATGATTAAGTGCAATGACGGGGTTTGATAAATAATACTAAACTCACAGGCTTTAATTGCAATTTTTTATGGCTTAAATTGAAGCAAAATAACAAATGTAAATTCTATGGCAAAGTGGGTTCATATTCTTGCAAATTCCTCAAAACTAAATAAGCTTTAATCGAAATGTGGGAGTCAAATACTAAACCCACAAGGGACTTAGGAAGAACTTGAAGTCCAGTTATTAAACAAATATGAAGCCTGATGTGGAGTTAAAAATAAATTTATATTAGAGTTGATGTCTCCATACGTGAATAAAGTTTCTCTTTGAATATTCAAAGTATTAAATTCACAAACGAGTAATCAATATGAATGAAAGTAACTGAACAATTGAAAATTAGGTCTTATATCAAATGAAGTAAGAATCTCAATTGGACATCAAATCAAAGCATAAGAGAGCCTCTTGGAATTAAGATATACTCTTCAAATATACCTAAATAAATTGAAAAAAATCAAAGAATTTATAAGAGATTTTTCGTGAGATCGAACGATTGCTAATAAGCATAATCAATGAATTTTTGAAAAATATTAGAAATATTTTTCGTCTTATTAAATACTTGAATTAGATCAAGGAGAAATTGAGTATAGTTGGTGATGAATTTGGGAATTGTCATAAGCGAGGGTCTATTGAATATTCAAAGACTAATCAACTTGGAATAAAAGAAAGCAGTTCAATAGTAATCCAAGGGATCTAATAAGATATTAGATCAATTTACAACGCTCTCAAATGCCACCGGATTCGCAACACATCGTACAAACGAACAGAAGGCGTTAATTAAGACATTCTTAAATACACTGCAGAGCGACAATCGAATGTTTTAATTCAAGAGAGGATGTTGCGGTTGTTTTCGGATTGGTCTCGTGAGGTTAACAAAACCTAAAAATTTAATTATTATAAGAATTTTAGTTTATTGAAATATCTGAGAAGCTGATTTTGTCATGTGACACCATATTTGATCCTCTATTATTAAACTAATAGAGTCAACAGGATCAAGTAAACTCATAAACCCCGATGATGGCTGTGTTGAATGGTGATTTCAACCGAAAGGGATACTTCCATCAAAATGTGATTCTAATTTCAAATCAAACTAACTTAAATCAAGTATCAATCTAAAAATTGCTTAAATGAAATTCAATCATTAAAAACTTAAAGCAAAACTCAATATATTCACCTTCTGCAATTGTTTGTTCAAGGTGACAAATTAAGAAAACTCTCGAAAGGAGGGTCAAATCAGTGTTCTACTATGTTCACTCTCAATCTCATAAGAACATAACCGGTCATATGATCTTGGCCAAGAAGCTCCATATATGATGCAGAGTCCTCTGATCGAGTGGTTGCAGCCAAATGGAACCATTATATTACGATCACGATTGTAGCAGATGCTCCCATTATTTCCGCTTTGAGTTGTGAATCATAGACATATGATAAGGCAAAAGTTCTCTATCGGTAGACTTAAACCTATCTTCTGACAAACACCAGTCTACAAAAATTTCGACGACATAACCCAGTGTAATGAGGATTCTTCTCGATTGACTACCTCCTCTCGACTAAGAAAGGGAACCGCATACCAAGATGACGAATGGATGAGATCGCACGTCATCATCCCCCCAACCATCCGCTTTAAGCTAAAATGGTGAATTTCATAAATTATAAACCCCAAATTCTAAAACTCTACATATACTATATTAAGATCTAACATTGAAAGTTCTCTCTCAATATGGGGTAATTATTATAGGCCATGCCTTTATAAAAACACAGATCTAAAGTCCTCACAAATGAGAGCGAAATCTCCTTTATCTACTATTCCATCCGCTTAAAATTACAGACAAATCATAATCTTCATCCAAGAGGTTGGTGGCGAATTCACACTCATCAAGCTAATTTATGAGAGAAGGTAGCTAATATTAACCATATTGTCAAGTGAAGTGGTAAGCCTTGACTAAGAATGGATAACCAGTAAATTATTGTTGACTTTATCACAAAGGGAGCAAAGCTCACATACGGGAATTAAATCAGGTAAATCCCCGCCAAAAACGCTCATGGATTTACTAAATCCTTTAGCGAAATCAGAACCGAAAGTTTATTTGATTAACCATTCTACGATTTAACGGATTTTTTAAACCGGATGGCGGCGACTTGGAAGCTTCTGGAACTCCTTCTACCTGCAGATTTTCTTCACGGACGTCACCGCCATCTTCGCTGCCGCAGCCGCTTGGACTTATACGTTCGCTGTTATTCCGCTCTCTTTCTCTGTCTCTCAATGCTGCTTTGCTATCATCGATCGGATAGATCATTTTCTTATTTGCATCGTTCTCATCTCACTCAATGGCTCGATCGACGAGGTTACCTTTCAGCGATTTCACCGCTTCTCCTCGATGGTTTCGGCGAAGAAGCGTGAAGGGCGAGGGTTTGGACGGGTTACCCCGCCTCTTCCTCCATATAATGTGAAAGAATGGCTTCAAGATGATGCTTTGTTGATTTATATCTATTTATTGTTGTTATTATTATTTTGTTCTTGTTTAGACGATTTGGGATTCGCTTAACTCGATTGATTCTTATCTTCTTCAAATATGTGGAAGAATGGCTTCGCTTGAAGTTGGGAATGGCTTTCACAAAAGGTTTAGGTAGAGGTTTCTCTTGAGAGGACTTAATTCTTCATTTCTTTCCTTTGATTCTTCTCCTTCTTCATGCAAACCCAAAGCCTACTCCATTGAAGATTGCTTTAATTAACTGCATTTAATTTTCTTCTTGATGCTCATGCGAACCATCTTTTTTTCATTGAAAATAAATTTAGGTTTATTTATTCAGCCTTTTTTTAATTTCCATTCTTTGGCTTAAAAGATATAACTATCATGAGATTTTAATAATCTCGATTGATTCTAATGTTTCCACCTAGAAATTTGAGGTTTTCCCCTCTCTTTGATTGTTATTCCTTTGTCTTTTACCTCAAAAAACTCTATATTGTTTGGCTACCATTAGAATTTAATTCAAGTAAAATTCAAAAACCTTGTAAATCGGATTAAATAAATGAAGGTTTTAAACTATTTTAATAATAAATGCTCGTTTTATTAAGTTCTAGTGAACTTAATTATTTTCAAATATCATTTTTAAATGATTGAGAAAAGGAGGCAAGTGGTGAAAAGTGTTTTAAATTTTTTGAATCCTACTTTCATTGGGATTTAGCCTAAAATCAGAGGAAAATATGACTTGAGAAGGTGGCAGAATGTATGTGGCTTAAAGGTTGGAAGATTTAGTCTAAATCCTAACTAAATCTTTCAACCAAACACCCCTATAAGTTTTAATTTAGAAATAGGCCTTAAAGAATCGGATTCATTTGTTATTGTTGGTTGAAGAATTTATGAATATTAATTATATTGGGGTTAAATAAAATCATACTTAATATTTTAACAAAAAAAGTATTCTTCTATTGATAAGAAGTATATTTACTTAACAACATTCCTGGCCACAAACAACCATATTGATTACTAACCATAATATCTTCTTTATAATCGATAAATTAACATTTCAAAGAAAGCTTTAAAATGGTACAAAAGGTACAAATAAATTTTTGAAAATCATCCCAGATATTTAACATTACAAGTGTTAAACATATAACGAGATGCATGTTTCTTGAAAATCATCCTGCATGTTGTTAATATATTACTTCACAAAAACATTTTTTGATTTTAAAATATATTCAGAATGTCATCGCAAAATTTACAATCAAGCTCGATGTCGATTGAAGAAATGTATAAAATACACGAAATAAACGAACTACTCTGATGGCGTTAAGGTCTTAAATTATCAATGTTGGTGATATTGCCGATCGGAGTCAACGAACAGCAAGTCGCTACCAAATGCCAAAAAAAGACATTTGTCATTCGCGTGGGTAACTTAATTTCAATTCTACTATCCGCCAATATATAAATATCATTTTTAATTGTTCCATAATGTCTACTTGTAGATATGAAAGGCTTTTAAAGGGAAAATCCAAAGCTCGCTTCCACAAGTTCTCACATTAACATAAGATGATTTACCACTCAAGAGAATACACAAAACAAGAAGTAGTTTCTTGGCCCGAACATCACAATGTGATTTTGGGGACATACTAGGGAACAATTTGTGCGGGGGCAATATCGTAATGGTGTCATAAGGAGACAAATGGGTTGCCACATTAAATAGAAAATTGAACAAAGTACACAAACACAATTATTAACGACAATACGTGTATGATG
This sequence comes from Cymbidium sinense, assembly GCA_021442155.1. NCBI lineage: Eukaryota > Viridiplantae > Streptophyta > Magnoliopsida > Asparagales > Orchidaceae > Cymbidium > Cymbidium sinense. Next base: position 104,951,756 of record CM038217.1, on the reverse strand, counting down.
TATATCAACTAACTAACCGGATGGGGTTGGGATGAGACGTTGAATATGCCTTCTGATGAATATGCCGGTTGCACTGACGCGAAGCAAGACTGTTATGTTTGAAAATCTTTAATGATTGAAAGTACTATCTTGTTGCTTTGAGTTAATGTTGAATTAAACTTTCCTACACATTATACTCGATTTTGATATTATGTGATCCGCATTTCATTTGAGGACGTTTTGCACTTTGATAATATAAATGGCATATAATGCTACAAGAGGATGCCCGGTTTGTTCTTTAATCAATTTCCTGAGATGACCGATGATATTAATGCATTACTCCCATCTATGATCGATGATAATGCTCAAGCAAGAACAAGATTACATTCAAAGACCTATGTTTGATAGGCGATATCGCATCAATATGTACTGATATTCTTAATGGACATCCACGACGTTCTTACATTTGTTTTACCAACGCGGCATTTATACTCGAGATCTTTTGGTCGTGGATTATTAATTGACACAAAACATGATGCGCAATTAGGCATTTTTTAAGAGGTGTGCGATACATGAACAACTTTGTGAATTTTTCAACATTCACTAAAGCACGCTACTTCAATCGTGTTATCGTATCATTATCAGAAGTTCATCAACCTACCCACACGATTGTCATTCATTCGGGTAATCCTCAATTCCATCCATTTTTGAATGCCATAGCAATCGACGAACACATGTATGTACCGTTATCAATTCACGCAGTAATATATCGTAATGAAGCATTCACTACAAAATGTCAGGCCGTTTCATTTGATCGTCAATTTGTTTATCTCTTCGGGGAAGGATCTGCAGCAGATATGAGAGTTTTACGGTATGAGAAGCGGCTGTTCCTCGGAAGTATTACTTAGTTGATTGTTACGCCAATACGACAAATTTATTGCACCATTTAGGCGTTATCACCTAAGTGACTATCGTGACAACTTCGTAGATATCTGGGACGAGTTGTTAACCATCGCCACACAACTATTGGAGAGAACTTTGGGATTTGGAAAGAAAGATTTGAGGTCTTTCACACGCGTAAATTTCCTTTAAGCTGCAGGGGTATCAGAATTGTACGCATGGACACACAATTTTATTGGTCGTTATCATGGAGATGACTACTACTTTAATATGTCTCAAACAATGCAACATGAGGGGACTTAGGAGAGTGGTAGATGATGAAGACGCGATGTGCATGCACTACGAAAAGAGTTGGAGATGGTTGGTATAATGTAATACTACTACAATGGGAAGACGAGAAAAGTAGTTTTATATCGTTAAGAAAATATAATATTTTATTATATAGTTTTAATATAATTTTTTATATACGAATCGCTGAAAATCGAACGCGTGAAATTTTTGAAGGATAAAAAATTCAATTGTATTATCGAAAAAATTTTTCTTATATCCAAATAATGTAATGTTTATTTACTTTTTGTAATGAACATGATATCTTTTGTTAAATAATGAATTTTAATTTTAATATTTTATTTTTTTAATTATTTATTTTTATATTTTAAAAATATTATTATTTAATTATAATGACTTAAATCCTCATATAACTTACCAAACATCTTTCACGGAGATTTAATAACCGTTACCAAACACTTTTCGTGATTTACACTCGTGATTTACTAAATCAGGTTATCTAGATTTACTAAATCCTACTTGAAATAAATCCAATCCGTTGCCAAACACCCCCTACAAGGGATCGTGTGTTGCACTATTGTTGGTGCCAAAGATCACACCAACATAATTCATCTTTTGGTAGCAACGTGAAGAGGTCGAGACACCAAAGACACCAGGTCCCAACTTCTTGCCATTAAGAATAGGCCTTTTCTAAATTGCACTCCCTTCCAATTTTGTAGCAAGTTGTACCAATGTTAGCATATATCTTGTGCCTTTTGTCGATCTACTGGATGTTAAGTGCTTTCTTTATATTTATCTGAAAAGGAAACTTAACTTTGGTATTATATTATTAACATACAATAAATAAATGAGTCGCATTGATGGGTTTACTCTTCTAAAAGGGGACTAATGCAATTCTAAAAGAAGAAAGCAACATCGAGGGTAAGGAAGTTCTACTTGATGAATTAATATGATTTTCTTTTTTACTTTGCACAAGGTTTTTTCATTGCATGTATATGAGGTTGCAATTAATTATAAGCAAAATACAAAAGCACCAGTACTAATATTTAGTAACTATTAAGGCAACTTTAGAATAATATCACACTACCAAAAATTTTTTAGTGAGGTAAGAAGGCATTACCAGGACATACAAGCCATTTCTATTTCTTTCAAGTTTGTTATCCATTATGCCAGCAACCTTCCACTTCAATTGACTCGCAAGATGAGCCCGAACAATTGCTTGCATTTTTATAATGGCTCGGATGCAGTGTAAAGTACCAACTGCATGTGCCCTAACCAAGTGTCCACGTATAGCAGCTTGCAACTTGATAACATACTGAACCTCTCCAAGTTTTCTTACACCCTAGATAATTTTTAAAATATAGAAGAATTCACTAATATTAACAGAATTGTCTCATATTATCTAAGAAAAATAAAAGCTAAAATGAAAAGAAAACAATTGAATACCAGATGCCCCCTAATAGCAGTCTGTATGATAATAGCTGCAGATTCTTGAACATTTTCATCATTGCTGGAACCATATCCTGTAACAACTGTAGCGGAAACTTTGGAATTGACTGCAGTAGATGATAGTGCTGGTCCTACAGGGAATTCTTCCTTTGAGGGATTCTTCTGAATGGAGGCCATTTCTGAAACACATACATTCATTGCTGAATTGAAACTGCTTGGGATTGCCTCTGTACTTTCCTTATTATAATCAACAAACTCAGGTTCTAAAATAGCATTCCTGCTCAGCACCCGAGGGGCAGATGCTCTCTTCCGAAAACTCCATCGTGACTTATCTGATGATGCTTTGCTCTGAAAAAAATGAATTGAAATCCCTTCAAAGCTAGAAAAAAAACTTCAATTCGAATAAAAAATACCCATGTGAGATCCTACACGCAACTATTATGTATGAGAAGTTAATTTGGACAAATGAAATATAATACCTTCCCCTCATATTCCAATATGCTTAGACTTTCAAAGTTTTATTAAGGTTGGTTCATCCTTTCAAGGGTAGATACATTGTTATTTGACCTTCGAAAATTCAAAAGAACCTCCAAGCAAAGGCTAGTGGCACTAGATATGATGCAATTTGATTTAGGTCCCCAATGGAGTGGAAATGAGGGATAAAATGGATTCATCTTTCAAGGTCTATTAAGGTAAATTATCAATATTAAGACTAGAGAAAGTCCAAGAGAAACTTGAATTATGGAGGTCAACCTTAGAGTCTAAAAGTTTTCATTTAAGTAGATCTAAAATTGAATATATGGAGTCTAATTTTAGTTGTAGAAGTTTTAGTGGTAGCGTTATGACATTAGGTGAACAAGTCATTAAAAAGAGCGAGAGATTCAAATATTTAGGCTTTATTGTTCAGAATGATGATGAAATAGATAGAGATGTTATTAGTAGAATTCAAGTTGGATGGTTGAAGTGAAGGAATGCATCTGGTCTGTTGTGTGATAGAAAAGTACTGCTTAAACTTAAAGGAAAATTTTAAAATTGTGGTAAGACCTGCAATGATTTATGGCGCAGAATGTTGGTCAATAAAAGAGAAGATGAGTGGCTTTACTCTTAGAGATAAAATGTGAAATGAGTATGTTCGGGAAAAAGTTAGAGTAGATCCAGTGGCAGATAAGATTAGAGAGAGTCACCTTAGATGGTTTGGCTACATAAAGCGTTGGCCATCCGATGACTCGATTAGGAGAGTAGATGCATTAGATTTGTCTTATGTTAAGAAAGATAGAGGTAAATCTAAAAAAACTTGGCTAAGATGTATAAAAAATGACCTTAGTATACTTGAATTAAATGAGAATTTGACACATAATAGGACACAATGGAGACAAAGGATTCATGTAGCTGATCCCACTTAGTGGGATAAAGGCTTGTTATTGTTGTTGTTATCAATATTAAGTTAACAAGGATCCATACATGTGACATAAAGTTTTGCTTCTTATGAGTCATGGGATCCCATATCCATAGACCATTCTAAGCTCAATTTATTATGATTTTTGGCCAAGATCTAATAGATTTTTTGTGTCTTAGCATCACTTTTAGTGCAAGAACAATTAAAGAACAGATTTATAAACAAAAAGGATAAATTAGCGCCCATAGATTAGCACCTTAGTTTAGCGGTTCTAACTTCAAGGGCCTAAGTAGATAAGTTGATTAAAGCATGAGCATCTTATGATTCATTTAGAGTCACTGTAGCTTTCTATAGATGTATAATTATTCTGACAAAAATATTTTTTGAAAACTATTATTATTAAAGAGTTTTTTTTTTTTTGAAAAAATCAAATAACAACTTTCTTATAGCTATCATACTCTACGGATCAAATTGTAAAAAACTACTTTCTATCACAAAAATTCTAAAAAATATCAAAAATGTTGTAGCTAAACAAGACTATGACAGCTTCTCGGAAATAAAATAATAAAAAAATGCCCCGAAGGGACCCTTAATGAGCCCCGGTAATGGGACATGCTTTCAAAGTAGTGCAATAAGAGTAAGCTTATCTTTTACAGGAAGAGACTATATCATATTATGGTGCTTAGGATCTTTGGTTTTAGGACGTCATTTTAACAAAATGGGTGTATTAGCTTGTATTTCAAGATAATATTTTCTATTAGCAAACATTCATGCTTTAAATGCCTTAGCATGATTTAAGCACAAGAGTTTAACACGACAACATTAATGTGCTTCAGTTTGTTTGAGTTGAACTACGACCAAACTAAGTTAAAGTCAAATAGGTTCTCTTTAAATTAGATCTACTTATCTTATTTAATTCAGTCGGGACTAGTTGATTTCAGAAAACTCAAAAATGAATTTAGTTGACTTGAAATTGAGCTCCATTGTTATAAAAAATTGCAAAGTCAAAATGATTTTGTTGTAACTCAAAATTGACTTATCTCAGGTTGAGTTATCTCAACTCGAAATATAATTCAATTTCAGATTTGACATTTCAAGTGTAAGTCAAACTTAACTCCACTAGATGACACCCATTGCATAATCTCATAAGAAACAGCAGAATCATGCAAGACTATAAGAGGACAGCGGTGAGATCGATTTCTCACAGCAATCCAAGAGCGAACAGTTGTCAGCAAGGAGGAGGCGACTAGATGAAGCATCGCATTGGCGAAATTTTAAGAGAAAGCATTGCATGCGATGGAAGAATGGAAACGATGAGTAAGCTGGCCAGAATTTCCACTGAGAGGCAACATCAACCGCAAAAGAACAACACTAATTGTCATCGTTCTCTGGCGAGACCTACTGAGAATTTACATTTTAGATGGGAAACAAATTAGAACACAGTATCCAACGTGACATTTGATTTCCATCATTCATCAAAACCAAAATTGCAAAATATTTATCTTGGCTTATGCAGATCTAAAAAATCCACCTATATCTGAACTGAAATCAACTATCAAAATAACAATATAGTTTAAAAGTAGGCAAATAGTTATTTTTAGGACCTTCTACACCCATCTTATAGAAATCAAATAATTTGGTTCGGCATTACAGACATTTCTTTCGTACGGATACACTGCAGATCCTAATCCAATCCAAGAAGAGATGGACAGTGCACATTTCCAGTAGAATCCCTATATTCAAGCAAAATCCACCAAATCTGATAGTCTATGTAACAGTCCACTAGCTAATGCTAGCCTAAAAACACTAGCTGGAAAGGCAGGGGCTGAAATCATCAATAAAGTAACACAATACCTTCAGCAGATGTAGCTCGTCAGAGGAGGCAGGATCTCCGCAGGCGCAAGCCATTATGCGAAAGCAGGATCCCTTCGACTTCGCCATTCCTTCCACCACTGTACTCTCGGGTTTTCCACCTCAAGGATGATAACCAAGATGAACTAGGCTCTACTCCCACTTCGACCTCAACTCACTCGCCTTCGTCCGAGTGAGCCCATTTATTCGGCTCGCTTCTTCGCATAGTTTGGAGCGGTAGAAGTAAAATTGAAATTTCTATCCTTAAATTCGATTCAATCCCGCAGCTAGCGTCCGTTTTGGGCGGCTAACTGTATCAAAACGTCGCGTCCGATGCAGCCAGCTCAACAGCGTAGAAGAAGAAAGCGCAATGGAAATCAGAAACTGGCCTTTTTTTTGTGGCTGTGCAGAGAAAATTAAGACACTAATCAGCCATACAAATCTCCAAATATCCCAGTTTAAAAATATTTGAGTCTCTCTCTCTCTCTCTCTCTCTCTCTCTCTTTCTCTCTCTCTCTATATGCCTATTGAAGACATTGGCAGAAGAAAGCACGTACAAATAATATAATTTATATATTTATTTTTTTTATTTGTTCATTTTGATATGGCCACCCACAAGATATTTGTCTTGTACCACTCATGTGCAAATGATACAATAACATGCAAAATCAAACACTAAAATAAAAGCAATCTAACCTCACCCTAACTTAGGAAGCCTAAAGGAGCAGCTATCATAGTATTTAGCATATGCTAAGTCATATAGATTTCATACCATAAGAGTGTGTTATTTCTCTCTCTCTCTCTCTTCTCTGACTCTCTATTTAAATTTAAATATTTTATAATTTGAAGCTTTTATTTTGGCGATAAAGTTCATTTTCTTATTTTTTTATGAGGATCGTGACGAACTCTAAAGATGGTCATTACTTAGGTGGATCCTGCTATCTATGATGTCTTAAGACATGGTAAGATGTGAACTTCACCTTTAAATAAAATAATATCTCACATTGGTTTAAGTAATAATTATTTTTATAATTTTTATGAGGGTCGACTAAGTCACCTAAAATTACTTAAAGAGTTTAGGGGTTAGATTAACTAGTGTTTTAGTTTACTTGATTGGGCCAAGCAAATAAACTAAGGATCTGAGGGTATTAGCTTGATTAGATGAAGTGAATGGATTTGAGAGGTATTTGCATATTGAGCCAAGCAAATATAATTAAGCTACATAAGAATAGAATTTGTAATTATATTATTTTTACACCTTTTCTTTTTTTACACTTAGATTACTAATTTCTAATTTTTTGGTTTTATTTAAAATTAATTAATTGAGCCATGATTTTTTTTTAAATAGCATTGCATTTTACCAATTTTTAAACCTCGTTATAAAGATCTACTTGACTTAAGAATCTATTCATAAGAGTTTGAAGCAAATTAATTTTAATATGATTTATTAGAATTATTTTAAAGCTATAGAATTTAGGTATGCATGAATTAACCCAAATCTATTTTAGGATAATTTATTTATACTATTTTTATATGTAGATATGATTTGTTTTAACTAATTTGATGTATTTATATAATTAATAGAGCTGACTATACATGAATTTCTAACAGGACAACATTCTATTCTGTGTGAAATAAGTATAGAGCTCCACATACCATGGGGGATCATCCATTTTAATATAAGATCAAACATCTCTATTTAATAGATGTAAACTATGGACTACTGGATTTAAAATTTTAATAATGCAAATGTCACATGCAAAGTGAATATCAGATTCAACTTAATAATCTAATGATGTTGTTGTCTTCCTTCTCCAACAAGCTACAATAAGTATTGAAAGAAGTTTACAGTTTTCTAATGGTGGAGATGCACAGCCCAAGGATATTTTGATTTAAGCTCCACTTATAATGAATAATAGAATTACATATTAAATGGTAAAATCCCTAAGGATTAAACTATGGTTTGAAAGTTTTACTTCATGATTGAAGAGATGAAGCCCACTAGGTATGAAAGTTTTGCTTAATGTAGCTTTGATTGCCCTATATACCCATGTCATTGCTTAGGTTCAACAAACTTTGTGGTCTTCATGCTCATTGTAGAGTGCAAGGGGACAAATTGATTAAGGGATGCCTCCTCAAGCTCTAGAGAATCATTTCAACATGAAACATCGAAGTTTCTTAGACAAATTTGCTTGAATGGTTTAATTGGTCATCTCAAGCTTTTTAAAAAGCAATGCTAAGGGTGCTTTGGGTAATTGATTTTTAAGTTATTTGGAAATGATTCTTGAGAGTATGCCAAGTGGATCTAAGATGCTCAAAAGGGGTGCATTCGACAATGGTCCAAGGCAAGAGAACATTAATCCTGGTTGTTAAGTAAGAAATATTTCTAGTCATTAAATCAATTAATAAATTTGATTTAATTTGATATAGAGACTTAGAGGAAGAGAGCTAAGGTTTCAATTTAAATTGGAGTTTTTAAAAAATTCTAATTGAATCCATTATGGATTAAGTCAAGCTATTGGGGTAACCTAATATAACATAATCAAATTGAGTTAGATAATGTCAATTCTTATGGGTCTTGGCTACCAAGTGGCCAAAGTTTGGGTTCATTTGAGTTTAAAAAAATTGGTTTGTAAGGCTCCCAAGTTGGCCATTTAGAGTTCATGGTTCAAATTGACTTGGCTAACAGAACTTATAAGTTTAACAAAATAGTTATCTAAGATATAAGGTGAGAACAAGTTAAGTTGACTCATATTTGAAGTCCATTTGACCTTTTAAAGGTTTTTGGATTAAGCTTGAATCATAAGGTTGGGCTCTAGGTTTAACCTATTTGAGTTTCAACTTTTATAGCCTAATCATTTAATTTAAGTTAGATAAACATGTCTATAGGCATATTAGGTTAGCCTAAGACTAAGGGCATAAGTCAATTGACTCATGAATTTGGGACAATTAGGCATATAAGATCATTGACTCACACCAACTTATGATTAATGATTGAACACAACTTGACCATCAATTGAGTCAAACCTAACCCAATTGGCTCTTTGACCAAAGTTGACCCAATTTGACCTAAAGGACTAAATTATGTCAAATCATGATCTAACCCAAATTGATTACAATGATTCAAATTCATTCCAAATTGATTATTGAACTTAGTCAAAAACAAAATTAAACCCAATTTGGCCAATTGAACCCAATTGACCCATTTAGCCCAAATTGACCTAAAGGGTAAAATTGGCCTAAATCCAAATCAAATCCATATTAACTCAAATTAAAGCTACAATCATCTTCAATTAACCAATTGAATATGAATCAACCGCTAACCCAAGCCAATTTGGCCAATTTGGTCAAATTGATCAACTTGATCCATTTGACCTACATGAATCCAAATGACACAAAATCAAACCAAAGCCAAATTGACTCAAACAAATTGAATCAAAACACTTCAAATCATCATTTGAACATGACCCAAATCTTGGTTTGAACCAATTTGACCAATTTGCCAACCTAACCTAACCTAACTCAATTTCACCTATAATGGTTAAATTGAGACAAACCCACTTGAACCTAGCCCAAACTCAATGGAACATGATCCAACCCATCCTAAACTCACCTAGGGTCAGCCCAAAACTAGCCCAACCCAAATTGGGTTCAACCTAAGCAATACACATTGGATTTTCTTCCCCACACGAGATTTTTCTCAAATGGGAAAGTTCACTCTCCTCCTTTTCACTTGACAACCATCAAACACCCAAGAATAGGGCCTAACCTAGTGGCCTAGCCCAACCCAAGTGGGCTAGGTCAGCTTTGGACCAAAGGGAGGTGAGTTAACTCACCTCCCCACCATAGTCGAACCCCATTGGATCCATAGGAGGGGGAACAACCTTGAGCCACCCACCAAGGCCTCTCGGCAATGAAGTTGAGCCACCTCAGCTTGGACATGACCACTCCAGTGCCAGGACGTCGGCTGGTCTGTCAAAATTCGATCTTCAATCCCGTCTGTCTGTTCTAAGGGAAGGAGGGATATACTAATGTGGTGTTTATTTTTGATTTGTATATATGGTGGTGTGGGTTCCAAAAATCTGCCACCTGACCTCTCGACAATTTATTGAAGAATTGAATTAAAGAGAGTATGATTTGAAGTGTCGGTGTAATTTTTAGAAGGTAGATAAAATAGTAGATAAGACACTACCCAGAGAATTCGTCCTCATTTAGTGAGGACTTAAGATCTGGTTCCAGGTTTGCTATAGGTGCAAGCCCCTATAGTTAATTACCCCTCTCAATAAGTGAGAGAGAACTTTCAATTAAGGCTAGTCATTAGATCATTTAATGCGTAGCGTATAGTAGCAGCATGTAGAGTTTTAGAGTTAAGATATGAAATTCATCATTTTAGCTTAACCCGGATGGTTGGGGGAATGATGACGTGCCCAGATCTCATGGTTCCGCCATCCCATGCGTGATCCCTACTTAGTTAGAGGAGGTAGTCGACCCAACCCAAGAAGGATCCTCATCGAACACATGATTTACATCATCAAAAAAAATCTTTGTAGACGGGTAGAGTGTCTGGAGATAGACTTAAGTCTACCCAATGAGAGGTTGTTTTATCAAATATACCCTATGATTCATAACTCAAAGGGCAGAGCCATTGGGGAGCACATGGGCTACGATCATGATAGTAATATAATAGAGTCTGACTGGCCAAACTACCCGATCAGAGGACTCTGGTCGTAACTGCTTCATCTATGGAGCCTCCTGGCCAAGCTACGCAGTTAGAGGACACAGGCCACGCCCTTACTAGCATGAGATTGGTTATGAGTGAACATAATAGAACACTTGATTTGACATTGGCTCCTTTTATGAGCTAAAGTTTTCTTAATTTGTCACCCCCGACAAACAGTTGAGGAAGGTGGATAAATTGGGTTTGATTTAAGTTTTTAATGATAGAATTTCATTTAAGCAGTTTCAGATTATTACTTAAAAATTGATTAATTAGAATATATTTAAGAGCTTTAGATTCTATCAACTCTATTTAGTTGCTAATAGAGGATTAGATCTATTGTTACATAATTTCTCAGATATTTCACTGATTTGAAACTCTTTTTATAGGTTTGGTTAACCTGGACCCAATCCTAAGACTAAATCGAAACAACTCATGCAACATCCTCAGACACCTGAATTTAAGCATTTAGCATAGTGTCAGGGCCCATGCAGGTGCATAGTAATTTTAGGTAATTTTATATTTGAATTATGAGATTGAATTTGTATTTTTATTTTTTATTCTGATTTAGCCTGTGGAGCCTTTTTAGACATTAAAATTTGCACTTGAAATCTCTATGTCCGAGCACATGGGATTGAATGCTAATAAGTATATAGTCTAGACATCTGGGAATATAAGACTTAATTAGCCCCAAGGAGGTCATTTAATTACCTCACTTTCTTGGTTAACAAAGACACGTACTTATTTAGTTTCATTCTTATGTCCTTTTGTATTAGAATTTGGATAGAGCTTTAAATCATATGAATAAATAATTCAATAACATAAGTAAATGTACAACTTTGCATGATCCCCTTCGCTTTAGTTATTCATACATTTAGATGTATCTAAGAAAGCAAGTATATAGTATGGACATCCCAAGCATATAAGGCTTTAGTTAGCCCCAATAAGGTCATTTGATTACCTCACTTCCCTGGTTAACAATGGCATGCACTTTTTTATATCTTTTATACATATGTTGATCTCACTTTTGAAGTAAGCTCTCAACTTTCTTATCATAGATCTAGGACTCTTATAGACATTAAGAGTTTCTTAGTCTTAAGATACTTCTAGTGATTAGGTGAGCACTTAATCTAATCCTAGAGACTTAGAAGAGTTAGCCATAGGGATAGGTTGTGCCTTAGGGATTTAAGAGAACTTGCCTACCTTATAGCCCAAACCAAATCCTTGCTTCCTTCTTCCAAATCAAATCTCAAATTGAAATCCAAATTTCAAAATCAAATCCAACTATTAAATGATTGAAACCCATGATTAAATTCAAACTCCAAATCCCTTCCTTAGCCCTTTGATTTTAACTTATGGACTTAGCCTTAACCAAATTCAAATCAACCCCAATCTAATTAATTTTCTCAATTATCAGATTCAACCTCCAATCAAATTTCAAATCTTAAATCAATTCCAAACTCCAAATGATTGAAACCCAAATAAAATCAAATTTCCAATTTTAGCCCTTTTAGCTAAATTCTTGAACTTGGTTAAATGATACCCAAATCAATTCAAAACTCAAGAATTTCTTCATGATCCAATCATTCCTACAATCATTGACCCAATTATATAAACATAAATCACCATTATCAAAGCAAACTCAAGTCAACCCAAGTCAAGTCCATGTTGACCCTTTTGGCTTGAAATTATCATATGAACCAAAACCTATTTGGCTCCAAACCACTTGCAATTGTATTTATATTTCAATCCTAAGCTCATGTGTGAGTTCAACTAAACTTGAATCAAGCCATGATCAAGCCAATTGACCCATTTAGGCTCACTTGACCCAAAGTGACCTAAAGGATCTTTTTGAGCCAAGTTTTAATCCAACCTAAATTGGATTGAACTAATCCCATCAAAATCTCACAACATAACCAACAACCACCCTAGTGATTAGTTGCCTTGAATTGGGTCAAATCAAGTCAAACCTAGCATTTGACCAAGTCAACATTTAGCCCAAATGAAACCCAAACTAGCCATAATCCACCATATGCCAAATTGATTAAAATAATTAATTTAAACCCACTCATAATCAATTATTGAATATGACCAAACCTTTACTTGAGCCAAACCAAGCTTAATTGGCCATTTGACCCAAGTTGACCCAAAATAGGCTTAAAAGGCTAAAATAGGTCAAATCATGATTTGATCAAAATTGATTGCAACAATGGCTCAGATTCATTCCAAAGCACTTATTGAACTTGATCAAAGCCATAATTGAGCCTAAGTTGACCAATTGGTCAACTTGACCCAACCTAGCCCAAATTGACCTAAAGAGTCAAATTAAATCTAAACTAAATCAAACCAAAGTCTACAACCATTTTCAATTAGCCAATGAACTTGACTCAACATCTAACTTAACTCAATTTGGTCAGATTAATCAAATTAGTCAAATTTGTCAAATTGATCAACTTGACCCATTTGACCTATAAGAACCTAAATGATCTGTAATCAAATCCAAAGCAAATTGAACCAAACCAATGACATCAATACACTCCAATTGGTCATGTCAACTTGACCCAACCTAACCTAATTTGACCTAACTAAGTCAAATCAAGCCAAATCAAATCAAATAAACTCCAAACCACTTAAAATTTGAACTAACCAACTTTTGACCCATTTTAAATCTGTCTAAATCAAACCCATAGATAAATGACCATTTTGCCCTTAGGTTTAAGGCATCCCATGAGATAAGACACATGCACATTGGCCATTTTTTTCTTTAACCGCTTAGCACCAATCCATAGGTCCACTTAGGCACCTAGGACCATGGCTGACTTGACCCAAGGGTGGTTGGGTCGGTCATGACTCATGCGGAGGTGAAATCACCCTATTCCCATTGAAACACTTGGAAAGCCATGAGACACCCACTACTCCCATGACATCCACCCTCACACCCTCCTCCACTCAAAGGAAGCTAACATAACATTCTCTACTTAAATCAAGCTCCCCATCTCAACCATTGATCCAAAAAGCCAAAATAATCATTATTATCTGATCCAAGGAATGAGGGGGTATACCCCCCTCATTCTCACTCAAACCCATACACTCACACTCAATTCAACCCTAGCAGCCAAGGAGAGAGATCCAAGAGCAATTTTCAAGGCTTCCCGAGCTCCCCAAAATCACCATTCTCAATTTTATGTGAAATCAAAATAGGGGAGGTCACCCATGATTTCCATTTGGTCAACCCTCCACCAAAGTGCAATTAACTTTGCATACACATTCCTTGGAGCTAAACGAGCAAGAACGAATAGTTTTCCATCACCCTCGACCATCAAAAGTAGGAGTTTGACCAAGATCGATCACCTACGTGCCGTGCATTGGCCTTCGAGCAAACTACACCAAATCAAAGCTCGTGTAGCTCAACATGGTTTCATTTTTACCAAATGAAGCTTCCTCAATCGTTGGAATAGCCGGTCATAAGCTCCGGTGAGGTATGCCATTAATCCTTGAATGAAAATAGCTTGGTCATTTGTGAAAGAAAGTATTATGTCACCCAATTTCCACCGTTGGATTACTTTATTTTGCTTCCTCGAAGGTGTGGGATTGATTTCATCTTCATCCGAGCACGGGTGAGCTCGGATCAAGCGACGATCGATGGACGATAGTCGTCGTTCGCTGCTCGGAAAGAGATAGATCACAGATCATCCATTCCGTATGATCGGAATGGACAGTCCTGATCTGACCATGCGTAGAAACACTCATTTTCATTCAGATCCATGGGTTTAATCGTGGTATTCTGATCTTAGATCTGACGGTCCATGGAGTTATCGTGTGTGCTGCCAACCAAGTCACCCTTTGGATGTGACAACTTAAATAGAGAATCTTGTCGCACCATGTGGAAAGCACGCCGTGTCAACTACCACGTCGCTCGATGGGATTAAGGCTTTAAATAGGCTTAATTAATTTATTTTTAATCATGAAACTTCCTAAATTAATAATTAATTCTAGAAAAATTCAAGAAAAATACAAACTTAGGCTCATTTTAAAGATATTTTGAAGTAGAATCTAAAGAAATATAATTTTAGTTTGGCTATTCCTACTAATTAATCCAATTGATCTCCAACTTTCTATGGATGTTTAGGGGGATGACCTATGCCTCCCCTATTTTCCTGGGATTTTATTGATTGCTTTATTAGAAAAATCAATTGATTAAACCTTAATCACTTTTCTAATTTGATTAATGATAATTAGTGAATAAATAGTAGTTTAATTAATTATTTAAACTTAATTATCTCTGTTGAATAGTAAGAGAGCTTAGAGAATGTGATTGTGATACCTTCCCTAATTCATTTCCTAATTTTTCAACACCTTTTGGAATTTAATTAGTTAAATGATTAATAAGGTAATTAGTTCATTAATTAAATCATCTCCAAGATGAAAATTAGAGCCTAATTGAGTGTTTGAAGTGACTTAGGGGTTAAGGATTTAGGCCTTGTCTTTGATCCCTTTCCCTAAGTTAATTTCATCATTTTAATCAAAATATAATCAAAGAATTCAATCAATTAATTAATGAACTTGATTGACGCAATCTAAAATTCACTTCATCCCTAAGCAACCTCTAATTAATCTTGGGTGTCTCTTTCGGTGTTCAATAACCCAAAATGGGAGATAATGAAATTATGGTTAACTCATATGTGTGAGAAAATCATAAAAATAGTTAAGTGAGATCCTTTAAGCCTAGTTAACTATTAATCATGAGCCAATTACATTAGGCCTCTTTCATTTCTTAGGAGCATTGCAAATTTACATTTCATGTGATTGCATATCATATTGTCTCATTATTAATTAGTTAATTAACTTAAGGTGATGTAGGCAAGAGTTAATTAATTGGCTTAATTCATACCCTAACCTAATTAAATCATAAAATTAACTTAATTACTTCTTTATTAAACAAAATTAACTCATACATGGGGAATAAGATTAGGATTATCAAACCTCTTTCATTTTCTTAAATCAAATCAAACTCAAAATTAAAAATGTCATTTAAGAACTTTGGTTTATTTTAAGTAGCCTTATTTAGTATGATTGTCCTTAAGAATTAATTGGAATGAATGAGATCATGTGCTTATGTTCCTTTATTTCTTTCCAATCATGTTAAGTGTTGCTTGCCATATGTAATCATGCATTCATTTCTTTTAAAATTAACTAAATGAAATGGTTTCTTTTATGTCAAATTGCATGTGGTGATTTAAATTAAAAATAGGTGTGGCTATTATTATTATTAAATCAAAAGGTATTATTAAAAGCCCATAAATCAACTATAATAGATGGAATGATGTTAATTACAAGTATCTATAAGTTTGCATGTGTTGATAATATAAGAGATGCAATATGAAGCTCTCTTTCTTTATCTTATATGGATTTGCATGAGATTTATAAATGTATTGTTCATTTGAAAAGCATCACTTGTCTAAATCTACTCCTATACATCTCCATGCTAAGACTTAGGAAGAATTTCATATCACATATGTAAATCACATAATCAAATCAAATATAACTTCTTGCATGACTCCTTATTCTTTTGGTTTTTTTTTGTATATTCACATGTATATGAGAAAAGTGGTATATTAGTCTGGACACCCCGGGGCTGCGAGACTTTAAGTAGCCCTAAGTGGGTCTTGTACCCTACGCCACTGATGTAGAACAATGGCGTCATACTCACTTAAAACTCTTATATATCTGTATGTATGATGTTACCAATGAATAATAATCATAATCAAATAAATCAAATATAAATTTGCATGGGTTTTTCTTATCCTTATAGTTGATTAGACATCTATATGTGTCTAAGAAAAGTGGTATACTAGTCTGGACACCCCGGGGCTGCGAGGCTTTAAGTAGTCCTAAGTAAATCTTGTACCTTACACCCCTAGTATAGAATAATGGTATCGTACTCACTTAAAACTTTTATACATGTGAATGTGTACCTAACTAATGGATGAAAAACCCATCTTTTCTATTAAAAAGATATGCATTCATAATTTAATCAAATGAAATATTTAAATTCCAAGCATACTTCTTTGCATTCATCATTTAAGTGTGTTAAAACATAAATTGTATGTATAGGTATGCTTAGGATTTAATCATACACATGATATACATGATGAAAAAAAAAGAAAAAATATGTGGTATGTGATAGTAATTCATCCTAATTAATCTTAAGATGTCTTTCTTATTGAATAAGGTCATTTAGAGTGAACCTAAACTTAGGATTGATTAAAACATATAATAAGCCATTCACTAAAGAAAATTGATTAATTAACTTTCTTTAGAAGTGACTTAAGGTAGGGATGAAAAAGAGATTCCCTCTCTTTCTTCTCTTTATAACACTTAGTTATTAAGTGTAGGCTATATGAAATAAAAAAAAAAACTAAGTAAAATCTTTAAATCCATTAAATCACTTAAAGAGAAATCAATAATTTATAAATTAAATGTCTCACACTTAGCAAATTATAACTCCGAAGCCTAGTTAGGATATACCACACAAGCTTTAATTTACACACATTAGACTAAGTCATAATTTATAGCTTTATGTTAAGGCGGTGTATGGTTTGATATAAGCTTATTTTGATGTATTATTGTAGACTGGATGTTAGGGTGCATGTGTATAATCTGGATGTTAGGCCGATATTAGTCTAATTATATTTTCTGTAGGGGGTTGTGCTTATGGTACCATTGTAACAAAAATATAAATATTTTTATTGTGTAGGTTGCTTAGCCCCTAAGCATAATCCAAGTTAGGATAAGTGGGCTTAGCTACCCATGTGTGGGATGCTAAGTCTAAATTATTCATATAATTTCTTGAGTTGTATGGTGTGTTTAGCTAATATTTATTTTATAGATGTAGTTAGATTTACTCTTTTTTTTAATGTAATTTTACATTAGGATTAAGATGAGTGTTATGAACTATTAGGATGAGCATTGGTTATAAGATCAAGTCTTATGTACCTTGTGATGCCTTTGGAGCAAGCATATCCAAATCAAGTCAAAAGGAAGAAAGAAATGGAGCAAATCAAATGAAGAAATATAAGATGAAGAAATGAAGACTCCCATAACATTCATCATTTGTAATTATAATTATTCTCTTGTAATCCGGGTTGTATAAGGGTAGAACTCGGTTACCCATATTTCATTTCAGGATGTACGGTGATACCCGACCGTATTGGCTTTTTATTCTTTTACGATAGCTTTATAAAATTATTTGATGTTTGTTTCGCTTGTGTATTAAAAAAATATATATTTTCATATTTTGTTTATGATTGGTGATTGTTGTGTGGCCTAAATGCGATTAGGCTCCTAGGATAAAAATTAATTTTTCTACCCAAACTAACAACTCATAACTAAACCTCTAAAATAACTCATACCCTCATATAAAATCCTAGGCATTAAATCAAGATAATAAAATATTTAATAACCCCTTAGTTGGATGTTGTATGTTTAATATTATGCATAATCATCTTATTTCACTCTTTTTAATATAGGGCTTTCATCTTTGCCAAATAGTAAAGGTTTAACCTTTGAGAGCCTATGATGGAAGAACACCTCTTTCTCTTTTGATTTATCCTATAATCAACTTCTCATGCGTTTAGGCATACAAAATCTCAAAGATTGTGTCAAAATAAAGAGTCCCAAATTAAATGAATTTGATAAAAATTTGCATTAGATTTAAGTCATTATTCATGCCCCTCATGCTCTAGTCTTTTAGGAAGTGGGTTTAAGGACTTAATTTCTTTTCTAAATAATAATAACCTAGCCATCTTGCAAAAGCATATGACTTGCCTACATGGATTTAAAGCGTAGGAAGAGTTAGCTGGCTGCCACTTTATGCAGTAATAAGTCCAGCAGTCGGGTGATTTACTCTCTCTTGTGGAGGTAAATCATATATCCACTTTTGCCTTAGATTTAGGTCATGCTTTGACTCTCACCAAAGCTCCCTAGATTTAAGATTTGAGATTGTTGTTTCTGGGCTACAAGCATAAATCATCACCTCTTAAGCATTTTCATAATCTATATTGTGGAATTATAAGTCTTAAATTTCTAATAAAATTTCAAATCAAATAAATAAATCTCTTTAATTTCAAATATATAAAGCCCAACCATAAGATAGATTGGAGTGCTCACTAGGTTTCCTAATATCATGAGCACTCCCTACTCAGCTCCTTTGGTT
Source organism: Cymbidium sinense (assembly GCA_021442155.1). Classification (NCBI taxonomy): domain Eukaryota; kingdom Viridiplantae; phylum Streptophyta; class Magnoliopsida; order Asparagales; family Orchidaceae; genus Cymbidium; species Cymbidium sinense. The sequence continues at coordinate 104,932,961 of CM038217.1, read as the reverse complement.
TCGATAATAACTCTTCCCTTTTGATCCATCCCACTTGATTTTCTAAAGCACAACCATTTTATTAATAGTCCTATCTTTGAATTCTTTGGAGATAATAATTGTCTACTTTAATCGAGAGTATTTTTAAGGGATTCATTTTTTGTAAGATGTAATTAACTATGGGGGCTTGTCCCCATAGGAAACTTTAGAACCCAGTCTAAATAAGCTCTACTTTATTCATCCATATAAAGTAGGAGAAAAATCCCTAGTATATTCGAAGACCCATCATGCCTTAGGAGTTCTTATTAGGTGATTAGGTCCATTGGTAGGGTAGTGACTTCTATCTTTTGAGATATTATACTATGCTTCTATGCCTCAATATCATACCTATTCACCTTAATAAGTACACCCTCAGATCTGCGTGGTGTCCCCCCCCCAATAAGTACACCCTCAATAAGAAGGTCATTTGATTACCTCACTTTCATGGTTAACAATGGCACGTACTTATGCAATTCCATCCTTATGTATTTTGGTATTAGAATTTTTATAGAGCTTTAATTTATATGTTCATATAATTCAATCAAAATGAAAATAAACTTCAAACATACACTTACATTCATTATCATTTAAGTGTGCCAAAACATAATGTGTGTATAAATATGTTAAGTATTAATTCATATGCATGTTATATGTGATGGAAAGGAATGATTTAATATATATAACGTGGTAGTAATTTAATGAGATTAATCTTAAGAAACCTCTCATATTGAATAAGGTCATTTAAAGTTATCCTAAACTTAGGATTAATTAAAAATCATTTAATAAATCATTCACTAAAGAGAACTAAACCAAATCAATATGCTTTAGAAAGTGTCTTAAGGTATGGATGAAAGAGGGTAATCCTCTTCTTTCTTTTTATAACACTTAGTTTCTAAGTATAAATCAAATGAAATAAAATAAAATACAAACTAAAATTCACAAACCAACTAAATAACATAAAGTGAAACCAACCTTCATGTTAACTTCAATAAGTTCCCAAACATAAAAAACATAACTCTAATGCTTAGTTAAGACATGCCACACAAAGCCTTAACACACACATTTGAATTAAGTCACCACTTCTAGCTTTATGTTTAGACAGTGAATGATGTGATGTTGTTTAATTTTGTGATATAATATTTTAGACTAGATGTTAGGGTTTATGCTTCGTAGATTGAATGTTAGGCCACTTTTAGCCTAATCATATTTTTTGTAGGAGATTGTACTTAAGGGGGTGCTTAAAATAAATATAAATGCTCTCTTTGCAGGTTGTTTATGTCCCTAAGCATAATCCAAGTTAGGACATGTGGCTTGGTTACCCATATGCAGGATATTAAGTCCAAATTATACATATAATTGCTAAGGATTGTATGTGTGTTTAGCTAACCTGTGTTTTACAGGTGTAGTTACATTTACTCTTTCCTATATGAATGTAATTTTTGTAATAAGAATCAGGATTAGTGCTATAGGGGATTAGGATGAGCAGTGGCCAGAACACTTTATTTTGAGGTACCCTGTGATGCCTTTGAAGCAAGCATCATCCAAATCAAAGAATGAACCAAATCAGAAATGAAGATATGAAGAATAAAGACCCCTCATAGCATGTATTCATTCAAATTATAATTATTTTTTCATATATCGGGTTGTATAAGGGTAGAGCTCGACTACCCATCTCTTATCTTTTCTAGTTATACGGTGGTACCGGACTGCGCCAACCTCTTATTCTATTACGTAGCTATAAAATTATTTGATGTTATGTTTAAAATTGTGTATTAGAAATGATATGCTTTTCATAATTTCTTATGATTAATGCTTTAATGTGTGACCTGGATGATAGGCTCTTAGGATTAAATAAATTTTCTACCCAACTAATCACTCATAACTAAATTTTAAATAACTCATAACTTCACCATAAAGCTTAGGATATAATCAAGATAATTAAAAGATTTAGTAACCCTTTAGTTGTATGGTTATATGTCTCACATCATGCATATCATCTCAAGTCACTTTTATAAAATGAGGACCTTCGTCCTTACACGCATAGGGATCGCTTGACCCGTGAGAGCAACCCCTACTGACCGAGCTTCACCCTTTCTCTTTTGATTTGACCAATATTTTACTTAATCATGTATTTAGGCATATAAAAATCTCAAAGCATTTGTCTAAAAATATTGTATCAAAATGAAATAAAATTTGAAAATATTTTGCATTTATAGATTAAGTCATATGCTCATACCACTCATGTTCTAGTCTCTTAGGGAGTGGGTTTAGGATTTTAGTCTCTTTTTAATTAAGTAACTACCGTGGCTATCTTGCAATTCATAAGACCGAGCTACATGATTTTAAAATCATAGGAGGAGTTAGCTGGCGGCCACTCTAAGCGGCTGTAAGCCCAGAAGTTAAACGATTTATTCTCTCATGTGGAGATAAACCCTTATGTCCACCTATCGCTTAGATTTAGGTCATGCTTTAGCTCGTACTAAAGCTACCTAGATTCAGGATCCGAGGTAGCTATTTTCTTCTGGCTACAAGCATAAATTCTCACTTCCTAAGCATTTCTACAATCTTGTATTGGTGGATCATAAGCCCTAGCAATCTAATAAAATTCAACTCAAATAAATAAGTCTATTCACTTTCAATTATATAAAGCTCAATCATAGGATATATTGGAAAGTTCACTAAGCTTCCTAGTATCATGTGCATTCCCTACTTATTTCCTTTGAATTCCAAAAATAAGTCTTCTCCTTGAACTTTCCAAATTGATTTTTCAAATACAACCAATTCTTTGATAGTCTAACCTTAAAATTTTTAGAGATGATTATTCACTTTAATCGAGTAGTATTCTGAATTTATTCCTAAATAACCATGGAGGCTTGCCTCCATAGGAAACTCTGAACTCGATTTAATGTAAATCTGTTTATTCATTCAAGAAGAAAATTCTCAAGATATTCAGAGACCCATCAGTAGTCCTTACATTGTTTCAGGGTGATGTCTCATCTTCGAGATAAGACATCATACCTGATGTCGTCATCACTTTAATAAGTACCGATGTCGCATTGATCACTTAATGCAAAGCTTGAAACCTCATTTGTGTAGGCCCATCTGCACTTTTAAGAAGATTTCAATGAGTGAAATTCATGCCTATTGTTAGATAAGATTTGAATATGATTCCAATGCCATCAAAGCAATTAATGTGATGTTTACTACCATAGTGTATAATATAGTGTGATAGATGTACTTAAATCTATATAATCAAAATCATAACAATATTAAGCTTGAAAAGAAAGTTAAAGATAGAGATAGACATTTTTGTGTGAAACTTTGACGCAAATCAATCACATATCTTATGAGATCACTAAAAATGGAGAAGAAGCTAAGAAAATGAAGGATTAGATATCTTTGTTTGAAAATTTGTGTTTCTCTCTAGAAAAAAATTGAGTTTTATATCTATAAAACGAAAGTATTTTCATATGAAATGATTTTATGGGCATTTCTTTAAGAAAATAAGTTGCAAACATATATGGCTAATTTCAAGCATTACTAATCTTATAAAGTCAAATTTACTTTTATTCTATATTCATAATCATAATTTTCAATTATTATTTGAGACGGAGAAAAGAATTAAAAGTCAAAAAATTACTATCACCTTTTTTTTAGATTATAGATATATATAAGCATTAAAAATTAATAAATTATGAAAATGTGATGTTACCATAGAAGTTTGATGTGCTATTTAAAACTTGTACTGTACTATTATTATAAATAATAATAATAAAATTTGCGTGTTGTTTAATTAACATATAAATTATTAATGTTACACACAGCTGCTCATTTTTTTATAGCTAGTCAATTAAATTAAATTACTCATCGTCTCTGCTCTGGTTGGGGATGAACCTCCTGGATCAGATTCGATTTCCTCAGTAGAGTCTTCTTCTGATATCAAGAACCCATTACGCTGAATAACATGACGTTCGGATTAGTCACAATAATATCTCTACTCATAAGATAGGTGGGGTATTGGGTGGATAACTTTCAAAAAAAAATATATAAATTATAACAAACCGTTCATAAATAGTTGTAATTACAGAAAAATACGAAACGCATGCGAAAAATAATTAGCGGTCCCTCCTTTGTCACCCACATCGATCATATATTCATATTATACAATAATTATTTTTTATAAATTAAGATCTATTATTTTTTATCAAAGAAGTTTTTTTAAGTAAAAAATAAAGAAAAATTTATATATATGGTACATAATTATTATGTATTTATATATTTTACATTTGAAATTTAATATTTATAAAAATATTATTTTTTCATACTTAAAAAGTTGTATTTATTTTAAAAAATTTAATTGATAAAAAAAATGATATTATGATTTGGTGCGGAAGATTAACGTGGACAGCGCATGAGCTGCTGAAGTCATCCATTGCAATTATCGGTCGAAGAAGGGATTTAAAAGCTATTTAGTTGTGGCTTCCCCATGTGCACAGCATGTGGTCGTGGTCCAAGTACGAATCGGTGGTGGCGACAGCTCTTCATTATTCATTAAGGGTGAAACATATATTTGTTATATATACTTAAATATCTCAAAAAAATATTTTTTATTCTCTGACCTCCACAGCCACTGACCACTCTTGCTTCTTTCGATTAAATGCAGGTTGATCAATTATTTAATAACATTATATAATTTTTAAAAATAGACGAATATTTCCCGTCCATTACACTGTTTAATTGTGGCACGAGATAATTTTCTGTAATATTTCTGTATCTTTGTTAATATCTAGATTCGTTGAACTGTCATATTCAATGATTTTGAACTGCCACTTAATATTCAGTCTCTAAATTATGAGATGAGGAGCCAATTGGAATTATTTTATTTTTATATTTGTTTAATTTATTTATAATTTTCTAAATAAAATATATTCGATAATTGATAGTAATAATTATATTTTAAATACTCAAAAATTATTTTGAGTATTTTTAAAAATAATACCATTTATTTTAAAAAATAACATGATATTTTTAAAAATAAAATATAAAAATACTTAGAAAGACACTAAATAAATATATTTTTAAAATAATATAAAATATGAAATAAAATTAATCTCAAATAAAACTTTAAATTTTTGTTATGTCAAGTATTATAAGATTTCTTAGTAAATTGAAAATTATAGATCAAATCACGAATGATAATGTAAAGATAAAATATGATTTATTAAGGTATTGTTTTGTGAGCAAAATTTAAAAGGTAGAGTAAAATAAATAAAGTGTAAAATAAAATTAATGTATTTTAAATACTTTTAGATTATTTGGATGAAACACTATAAGAGTAGGATTTTACTTTTTTTTTATTTGATTAAAAGCAAAATAATGTAAACTAAAATAAGATTTTGGTGGCCAACGGCGGGGAGGGCAATGGACGACGGCGATGGGACAGTAGTGGCTGATTATAAAGAGTGGTGGATGACACTCGATGGATCAAAGGCATGACAATGACCTGGTCAAAGGTAGTAATGGTGGTATGTGGTGATAAGAAAGCAAATGTGGTGTTTTTGAATGTGACACCACGCAGATCTTAGTGATACTTATTGATCGGAGCGATATTAAAGAATTATACACTATCTTAAAAGATAGAAATCATTACTCTATAATAGACCTAATCACCTAATAAAGCTCCTAAGGCATGATGAGTCCTCAAATGTACCAGCGATTTTTCTCCTACTTTACATGAGAAAGTAAAAAAAGGTTTATTTTAAGTCGGGTCGCTTAAGTTCCCTATGGAGGCAACCCCCCATAGTTAATTACATCATAAGAAATGAAATCCCTTAAGGAATAGTCTCGATTAAAGTAAAAAAATTAAAGTCTCTAAAGATTTCAAGGCCAAACTATCAAAGGACTAGTTGTAATAGAAAATCAAGTAGAAAAACTCAAGGAGAAGACTTATTATCGAAGCCAAAGGAAATGAGTAGGGAATGCTCATGATACTAGGAAAACTAGTTAGCATTCTAACTTATCCTATAATGGGTTTTATATGTTTGAAGTTAAAGAGATTAATTTAGTTAAAGTTGACATTTTATTAGAAAGCTAGGATTTATAATCCAACGACACAAGATTGTGAAAATGCCTAAGAGGTGAGGATTTATGCTAGTGGGAAAAAAATCCCTGATCCTCCTAGAGAGCTTTGGCATAAGCCAAAGCACGACCTAAATCTAAGTGAAAAATTAACATGATGGTTTACCTCCACAAAAGAGAATAAACCATCCGACTTCTGTACTTACAACCGCTTGGAGTGGCCGCCAGCTAACTCCTACTACGCTTTAAATCCATGTGCCCAAGTCATATGATTTTGCAAGATAATTAGGTTGTTGTTTATTTAGAAAGAGAGACTAAAGTCCTTAAACTCACTCTAAAGAAATAAAGATAAGTGGTAATAGTAATAATAACGCAAATCTTTTCAAATTTTATTTGTATTTGACACTTCATTTTGACAAAGGCTTTGGGATTTTGATGCTTACATGCATGATGAAATTAGATTATTAGCTAAATCAACAAGGATATTTTTCACCACAAGGAATGCCCTCGCAGGTTAAGCATTCCCCTATCATGCAAGGATGAAAATCTCTATTTTCAAAAGTGAAATAATATGATATACATGTTGTGTAATATTCAATCATTCAGCTAATGGGTTACTAAATCTTTTAATTATCTTATTTATAGCTTAAGCTTTATGATGAAATTATGAGTTGATTAAAATTTAATTATGAGTGATTAGTTGGGGTAGAAAAATTAATTTTATCCTAAGAGCCAACCACATCTAGCCACATTCAAACATTAAACATTAAGAAACTACAAAAAGTATGTTGTTCTAATGCGTAATCTAAACACAACATCAAACAAGGTTATAACATTAGCACAAAAGAATAAAAAGTCGGTGCGGTCGGGTACCGTCGTATAACTCGAAAAGAGAAAATGGGTAGCCGAGCTCTACCTTTATACAACCCGGTATATAAAATAATAATTACAATTACAAATAATAAATGCTATGGGGGGTCTTCAAGTCTTCATTCTTCATATATCCTTATTTCTTCATGTGTTTGCTCCTTTTGATGGTAAGCTTCAAGGCATTATATGACACCCCAAGACTAAGCCTTCTAACCAATGCTTATCCTAAACCCTCATAGTACTAATCCTAATTCCCAATATATAATTACATTAAAAATAGAAATATAAATCTAACTACACCTACAAAATGAGTATTAGCTAAACACACATACAACCCAAGTAGTTATATTTATAATTTGGACTTAGTACCCTACACATGGGTAACTAAGTTCACTTGTTCTAACTTGGATTATGCTTAGGGGCATAAGCAGCCTGCAAGAAAAACATTTATATTTATTTTTATAGTGACCCCTTAAGCACAATCCCCTGTAGAAATATGATTAGGATAACAACGGTCTAACATCTAGTCTACGAGACATACACTCTAACATTTAGTCTAAAATAATACATCATAAACTAAAAATATACATCACAACATGCACCGTCCTAACATAAAGCTAGAAGTTGTGACTTAATTCTAATGTGTGGTAAGTCTAAACTAGGCATTAAGGTTATGATTTTCTAAATGTGAAAGGATGTTTAGTCATAAGAGGTTGATTTCATTTTAAGTGGTTTAATTGATTTGAGAATTTTACTTTGTATTTTCTTTTGTTTCATATATCTTACACTTAGTAACTAAGTGTTATAAAGAGAGGAAAGAGAATTGCTATCTTTCATCCCTACCCTAAGCAACTTTCTAAAGCATGCTAATTTAATTTATTTTTTTAGTGAATGGCTTATTACACATTTTAAATTGAATCTAAATTTAGGTTCACTTTAAATGATTCTATTCAATATAAAAGGCATCTTAAGATTAATTTGATTGAATTACTATCACATGATATATATATATATATATATATATATAATCATTCATTTCCATCACACGTAACATGCATATGATTACATCATAATTATACCTATACATATAACATATTATAACACACTTAAATGATGGATGTGAACATGTACAATTAAAGTTTATATTTTTTTCTATTTGATTGAATTATTTAATCATATTAATTTAAAGCTCTTTCCAAATTCTTATATAAAAATACATAAGGATGAAATTAAACGGGTGTGTGGCATTGTTAAACCAAGGAAGTGAGGTAATCAAATGACCTCCTTGGGGCTAGCTAAAATCTCATATTCCTGGGATATCCAGACTATATATTCATTTGCATTCAAACATATGTAAATTTATATATATGAATGTAGGAAAGGAAGCTTCCAACTATATTACATAATTCAATCATTTGCCAATAATGAATGCATGTAATATAGTAAAAGAGAGATTTTCATTCTTTAGCCACATATGCACACATATGTAAAGAGAAATGAGCAAGTACGTGCATTTGTTAACCATGAAGTGAGGTAATCAAATGACCTCCTTTAGATATATGAATGTAGGAAAGGAAGCTTCCAACTATATTACTAGTTAATTCAATCATTTAGCCAATAATGAATGCATGTAATTTTAGTAGAAAAGAGAGATTTTCATTTTTTAGCCACATATGCACACATATGTAAAGAGAAATGAGCAAGTACGTGCCCTTGTTAACCATGGAAGTAAGACAATCAAATGTCCTCCTTGGGGCTAGCTAAAGCCTCGTATTTCTGGGATGTCCAGATTATATACTTTGCTATCTCACTACATATGAATGTATATGTAAACAAGAGGAAGAAAATCATGCAAAAATTACATTTTTATTTGATTAAAATATTTATGTATATGAAACAAAGTCTCATCTAAATTCTAATGTAGAAATACATATAAATGAAATCAAATAAGTACGCAAACAGGAACTGAGTAGGTAAATGATCTCCTTAGGGCTAGCTAAAGCCTTGTATTCCCTCGATGTCCAGATTATATACTTATTAATACTCAAATACATATAAAACTACACATGAATTAAGGAAAAGAAAGCTTCATTCCATATACTTAGACTATAATCACATGCATCTTCTATGTATTCATAACTAGCATTCATAACATATATAATCATTTATTTATAAGCTTTTAAAAAAAATATTTTAGATTTAATAGTGATAATAACCACACATATTTTTAAATTAAATCAACACATACAAGCTTAACATAAAATAAACCATTTGATTTAATTGATTTTTAGAAAAGATGAATGCATGATTACAAGTGACATATAATATTTGATATGATTGGAAAGAAATAAGCAACATAAAACACATGATTTCATTCAACCAAATTAATTCCTAAGGACAATCATATCAAATACAATCATTTAAAATAAACCAATGTTTATTATTAAGTTAGTTTTGGATGTTTGATTTGAATTAAAAAAGACATGAGATTCAATCATTTGCTGCTCTTAACCTATTCCCATATTGGTTAATTAATTTGGTTCAATGAAAAAAAGTTGAGTTGATTTTATGAGTTAATTAGGTTGTAACATGCATTAAGTACATTAATTAACCCGTTCCTATACCACTTTATAATTATCCAAGTAATTATGAGCCAACATGATATGCACATACTTTGAAAATAAAATCAGCAATGATCCTATGAAAATAAAAGGGGCCAAATGCAATTAGTTTATAATTATTGGTTAGTTAAGCTAAAATGTTTAATTAAGTACTCTTATAACCCTCCCACACATGTAGGCTAGTTATAATTTTCTTAGAATTCTCTTAGGCTATTGAACACCTAAGTGTCTGCCAAAGACTTAAGTGATTAAACTCTGGAATGATTTGGATCTTAGTTTCATTGATTAAGTAATTCAATTAATAAATTAAGCCATAATTAACTTGATTAATTAAATGAACTTGAAGGAATAGATTAAGAAGGAGGACTCAATCTTATCTCATTGGCTCATTCACTGTTGCTCAAAGGATTAAGCTAAAATGTTTAATTAAGTACTCTTATAACCCTCCCACACATGTAGGCTAGTTATAATTTTCTTAGAATTCTCTTAGGCTATTGAACTAAGTGTCGCCAAAGACTTAAGTGATTAAACTGGAATGATTTGGATCTTGGTTTCATTGATTAAGTAATTCAATTAATAAATTAAGCCATAATTAACTTGATTAATTAAATGAACTTGAAGGAATAGATTAAGAAGGAGGACTCAATCTTATCTCATTGGCTCATTCACTGTTGCTCAAAGGATTAATTACTTAATTACTTGATTAATTAATGTTCACATGATTAATTAATCATTAATTGGATTAAGAGAGTAACTAAAGTTAATTAATTGATTTCTCTAATTAAGCAAGCAATAAATCTCAAAAAAATTAGGGGAGGCAGAGATCATCCCCTTAGACATTCTCAAAAAGTTTGGAATGAATCTCATGGTTAATTAAGGAGTAATTAAGTTAATTAAGTTCACAATTAAATCCTAATTAAGCCTTAATTATTATTCAAAATTAATTAAAAATATTTTTATTACATCCTCCTCTAAAATACCTTTAAAATGAGTATTTATTGGTATTTTTATGAGTTTTCTATGATTTTTATGATTTTTAGAAATTTTCAGCCATTAAGATGATTTTCATAAAATCTATTAATTTATTTTATTAAAATAAACTATTTGAGCTTCAAAATTTAACATCTTCCACTCCAGAAGTCATTTTAACATGAATTTTTTTTGATAGGTGTATTTTAAGTTCGATTTCAATTCCTAAAAGTTTCAACTCAATCCAATTTATATTTTTAGAGTAATTGATAAAATTGAATTTTTTACTAAAACTCAAATTAAGCTCAAAGTATTTAGTAAAATTTGAGGATTTTAGATTTGTTGGATTCTTCTCAAAATGATAAATCCAATAAGCCCTTATTTGTAATTTTTTGCTAAGGATTTTATTTTCTATAAAATTTTGAAACTTCACGCAATTTAAATAATTTTTATAATCAGAAAATAGGTGATTACTTAATCGTCACGGCGCTACATGGAGACAGGGCGCCATTGGCCAGTAGTTTTTGCGGCGAGAGGGAACAAGGATTGCAATGTGCGATCTGGATAGGACGGTCAGATCTGATCCATGCGATCCAAAGGCCAAAATCGAAGGATCTCGCATGTGATCTAGACCATCCGATCCATTGAATACGGGATCAGATGGTTGCTGCTCTCCAGACAAAGAAAATGATCGATGAATAGTAAATTGATGAGATTTTCAAGATTTTTGCAAAATCTCCGAATATAGCTTTTCAAAAATTTCGCCGATTCATGGAGATGATATGAAATGAAAAATGCAAGGAAAATTCCTAAAATCACACAAGAACAATCAAAAATAAGAGATCCTATGGTCAGTTAAAGTTTGGCAAAATTACCTCACCGAGGATGGTTTTCGGTGACAGTAAAGATTCAAGTGAGCTCTTGGGTGTGAGAGGAAGCCTTGCAATAGGTTTGGACTTTTGCTTTGCTTTGGAACATCGTGATCACCAACCTTCACCGTACCCTCGCCAGAATCCTCTTAGCTTTGATATTTTTCTAGTCCAAATGGTTCAAAGGAAGTGGGGAAGGGATGTTCTTTGCTTGGGGAAGTTCTTGAGAGCTGAATAATGGCAGGAGGAAAAACTTGGAGGCTTCAATTTATTATCTTTTTGGGATAGCCAAAAATCACAATTAAAGGTGATGGGCAGATGGTTGGGAGGTGATGGCTTGATTGGGGACTTTGGATTTAGTTCCAAAGTCTTCCTTTGGGGCTGTGGTGTCAGTCCTCATTGAATGCAAGTGATTGGGAGGATTGAATGAGATTGGGTGGAATCCTATGTGGGGGAGGATCCATGAGAGATTTGATTGGGTTGGGCTAATTTTGGGATGATCTCAAGTGGGTTTGGGTTAGGTTTGATCAGGTCCCAAGATGTCATGGGTTGGTTTCAAAGGATTTGGCTCAATTTGAGTCATTTGGGTCACATTGGGTCATGTTAGGTTGGGTTGACCTATTGGTCAAATTGGGTCAAACCAAAGAGTGGGTTAGGTTCAAAATAAGATTTATAGTGTTTTGGTATAATTAATTTGATTTAATTTGGCCTAGAATTGATTTTGGTTCATTTGGAATCAAATGGGTCAAATGGGTCAAGTTGATCAATTTGAAAAAATTGGCCAAATTGGCTTGGGTTATGAGTTGATTCATGGTCAATTGGCTAATTTAAGATGAATGTAATCTTTGGTTTGAATCAATTTTGGATTTAATTTAGATTTAGGCTAAATTGACCCTTTAGGTCAATTTGGGCTAAGTGGGTCAATTGGGCTATGTTGGGTTAGGTTTAACTTAATTGATGATCAAGTCATGTTCAAACATTGATCATGGGTTGATGTGAATCAATGGTTTCAACCAAGTTTGTGAAGGGTGAGTTTTGGCTAGTTTTGGTTCATTTGGACTAAAGGGTTGACTTGGTCAAATGACCAAGTTGACTTGGCTTGACCCAATTTATGGTAATTGGTCATCCTAGGGTGACCAATGGCCATGGTATGAGGCTTGGATGGGCTTGGTTAAATCTAATTTGGGTTGGATTAGAACTTGGCTCAAAAGGGTCCTTTAGGTCACTTTGGATCAAGTGAGCCTAAGTGGGTCAATTGACTTGGTTTTGACTTGATTTAAGTTTAGTTAACTTATATATGAGCCTATGATTGAAATATAAATTCAACTGTAATAAATTTGGAGTCCAATGGATTTTGTTTCATTTGAAATTTTCAAGTCAAAAGGGCTAAGTTGGGCTTAGCTTGGGTTAACTTGAATTTGGTTTGATGATTGTAGGTTTCATTTCTATTTAGATTGGTGATTGAAGGAGTGATTGATTCAAGAGAAAATCCATTAGTATTTTTTTTGACTTGATTTGGATAGGATTTGGCTAAGTCCAAAGAATTGGTTCAAATGGCTTAGATTGAGTTTTGATTTGATTTTGGTTTTGGTTTTGGTCATTTGAATGTAGATTTCATTTATATTTGGGAAGATAATAAAAAATAATAATTAATTTATAAGAAAATAAATTGAGTTTGAAGTGATTTGAAGGCAAATTTGGCTAAGCTCAGGAAGGTAGGTTCAAAAGGCTTAGAAGGGGATTTGATTTAGTTTGATTTAGTTTTGATGATTTGGCTATAGATTTTATTTATATTTATAAATATGATTAAAAATATGATTGATTCATGAAGAAATCAATTGAACTTGGATTGAATTAGGTGGAGATTTGGCTAAGTTCATGGAATAAAATCACATGGCTTAGGAAAGATTTCAAGTTTGGATTTGATGATGGGCTTCAATCATTTGGAGCTGGATTTGAATTAGAATTTGATTTTTTGATTGAAGCATTGAATTAATATTTGAGAAAATCAATTGATTTTATGTGGATTTGAATTTGGCTAAGGCTAAGGCCATAAGATAAAATCGTAGGGCGTAGGAAGGATTTTGAATTTGGATTTGATTATAGATTTCAATCATTTGATTTGAAATTTGGATTTAGATTTGGAAATTGAATTTGAATTTGAGGTTTAGTTTGAGATTTGAATTTTTATGGGATTTAAGAAGGTGCACATGGATTGGTTTTAGGCTATAGGATAAGTGATTTCCTTAAGTCCTAAGGTATAGCCTGATCCTATAATTAACCCTTCTAAGTCTCTAGGCTTAGGTTAAGTGTTCACCTAATCACTAGAAGTGTTTTATGACTAAGGAGCTCTTAGTATATAGAAGAGTCCTAAGTCTAAGAAGAGGAGGTCGAGAGCTCACTCCAAAAGTGAGGTCAATAACAACGATAGTAATCGACGACAACAGCAACTATTGACGTGAGTGGGAGGTCTCATTTTATATTGAATGATGTATTTAAAATTCGCTCAAATTTATTGAATTTCAAATATACAAAAGTTGAGCTAGAGAGTGTATTTCAAGTTCACTCTTAAAATATATTGCATTTTCAAAGTAGCCAAATAGTGGAATTTTCCAAATGCATGCATTTAATTTATAATTTACTTGCAATCAAATAACCCCTAAATAAAAACAAAAAAAATGATTACCTAAAAAAAGTCATTCTAGACTAGATTTGAAGATATATTGAATAGAAGAATTTGATTTGAACTAATCGCTCTTTCTATGCTTCTTGAAGTTCAAATCTAGTGAACTCAAATCTAGAAGAAATTTGTGAGAATGAATAAGAGTTAGAATATCTTATCCATCATCTTGGGCTTTAAAGTTATTAGAAGGGTCCAAAAAATATTTTATAATGAATGGTTGCATTTTATTTGATGAATAATAATTTATGAAATCTTTTAACAACCTAGGATGCTTTCTAAAAATAGATGGCCACTATTTAACATGTGATATTCTATAAGAGGTAAACTATAATGGAAGCCTAATTCAATTGACATCGTTCATCTAATTTAGAGTGTTGATCAAAGGGAATTAAACTTGGGACATTACTGTGCTAGAAAATTCACAACAATAAATATAAATGAAGTTTCAGTTCTATAAAATATACAACACACACAATTAAAAGTATTATGAGACAACAATATTTTTACTTAAAAGATTTAAAAATATGAGTCTACTTAATCAAAATAATCCATTATATATTTGAAGATATAAAGGTCATCTCTTTTATCTAACTAGAGAAGATGAAAATATAAAGTTTGAAATACTTATTTGTCTTTTTATTGTGTAATGGTTAGGTCACACCAGCTTAGGAATAAGTTGTAAATACCTAGTGATGATGGTTAGGCTATAATAGCTGTTGGTAATGGTCGGTGATGACTATTGGCACTAGTTAACGATGGCTAGTGGTGTTGGTCAATTTCAAGCACTTAAGCTTAACTCTTGACTCCCCTCTCTCATGGTGAAAATATGTTCTATTTAAAATATTGAAAACTAAATCTAAAATACTCTATCGAATTATCGTTGTTGAATCATTTAATCATAGTTTTTTTCTTAGCATTTAAGTGCATGGGGCCATTGGATTTCTCTCATGGAGCTGCCTGATTCAACTATAAATATGCAAGATTTGGAGATTACTTGACTCTTTAATTAATATTTTAAAGCTTTTAATTACACTTTAAGGGCTTGATTTGAGCTCATTTGGATTTAAATAAGATCATCTTCCTGTTGATAGGTTTATCTTATTGACACGAATAATATAACTATAAGTTTATTAAAATTAGAGTTTAGGTGATTCTAAAATTAATTTATGAATATTTTAACATATACATTGCCTCGAGATTTGTGGTTGGTTGATCATTTTTTTCGCAGGGGGTTCATTCATTTAGGGCAATTTGGGATCAATTTTATTTGGTATTTTTTTATTTCTTCTTATGCTATTTTTTTAAATGTATTATTTAGAGTGTTTTTTAAGTAATTTTATTTTTTTATTTTAAAAAATACTCAAAATAGCTTTTAGATGTTTTAAGTACTTTTAAAAACAATAATTACGACCAAACATATTTTACTTTGAAATAAAATATAAATATAAATTTAAATCAAAAAATAAAAAATAAAAGTGATTCAGCTAGTCTTTCTATATTGTCATTTTTTTTACCTCTCTAATATATAGCTAAACTAAATAATATCATGAACATTAATAATCACACTCCCAAGTGAAAGCTCTTCATATATGCCATCATTCCCCCAAAAATGAAGGGTTTCTTACATCAAGAATCTACTTAACCATATGAATCACCTCTTGTTCTTAAACCTTACTCTTTTATGATAAAGACGATAGGGTATTTGTGGTGTTTGTTTTCGATTTGTCTATATGGGGACACCACACGATCTGAGGGTGTACTTATTGAGGTGATTGGGTACGACTGTTGACCTCACTTTTGGAGTGAGCTCTTAACCTCCTCTTCTTAGACTTAAGACTCTTCTAAACACTAAGAACTCCTTAGTCATAAGACACTTCTAGTGATTAGGTGAACATTTAACCTAAGCTTATAGACTTAGAAAGGTTAATCATAGGATTAGGTCATGCCTTAAGACTTAAGAAAATCACCTATCCTATAGCCTAAACTCAATCTAGATACACTTTCTCAAATCAAACACATATTCAAATCTCAAACCAAACTTCAAATTCAAATTCAAATTCTAAATCTAATTCCAAATTTGACCCCAAATAATTGAAACCCAAATTCAAATTCAAATCCCAAGACTCTTCCTAAGCCATATGAGCCACCTTCATAAGCTTAGCCAAAACTCCCTTTAGATCAAATTAAACTCAATTGATTTCTTTATAAATCAATTATTCCTTCATTTATATTCACAAATATAAATGAAATCTAAATTTAAATGACCAAAACTATATCTAAAATCAAATCCAAACCTAATCTAAGCCCTTTAAGCCAATTCTTTGGACTTAAACCAAATCTATCTAGATCAAGTCAAAAATAATGAATTTTCTCTTGAATCAATCATTAATTTAATTATGTGCCCAAATATAAATGAAACCTACAATCATCAAATCAAATGGAAGTCAACCCAAGTCAAACCCAACCTAGCCCTTTTGACTTGAAAATTTTAAATAAGCCAAAATCCCTTAGACTCCAAATTGATTGTCGTTGAATGTATATTTTAATCTAGAGCTCATATATAAGTTCAACTAAACTCGAATCAAACTAAAACCAAACCAATTGATCCACTTAGGTCCACTTGAGCCAAAGTGAGCTAAAGGACCCATTTGAGCCAATTTTCAATCCAACCCAAATTAGATTGAACCAAGCTCACAAAAACCTTCCACCATGATTGTTGATCACCCTAGAATGATCAATTATAATCAATTGGGTCAAACCAAGTCAAGTTAGTCATTTGATCAAGTTAACTCTTAGCCCAAATAAACCAAATCTAGCCAAAACTCATCCTACACCAAATTGATTGAAACCAATGATTTGAATCAACCCAAAATCAATATTTAAATATGACTTAACCACCAATTGACCAAACCAAGCCCAACTAGCCATTTGATCCAAGTGACCCAAATTTGCCTAAAGGACCAAATTGGGTCAAATCATGATCTAGCCTAAATTGATTGCAAACAATGGCTCAAGTTCATTCTAAATTGATTATTAAATTTGACCAAAGCCATAATTTAGCTTAATTTGACCAATTGGTCAACTTGACCCCACCTAGCCCAAATGAGCCTAAAGGGTCAATTTATCCTAAATCCAAATTAAATCTAAATTAATTCAAACCAAAGACCACATTCATCTTCAATTAACCAATTGAACATGAATCGACCCATAACCCAAGCCAATTTGGCCAATTTTAGTCAAATTGGTCAACTTGACCCAATATGACCCATATGACCCAAATTGAGTCAAATCCCTTGAAACCAAACCATGACCCATTGGGTGCTGATCAAACGTGACCCAAACCCATTTGGGATTATCCCAAAATCAACCCAACCCATTTAAATCCCTCATGGATCATTCCCCACATAGGATTCCACCCAACCTCATTTAATTCTCCCCATCACATGCATTTAACTCCTCCCCAACATTCGCTCAAATAGTCACCAAAGGTCAGGATTTATCTATTGTGCCATCAACAAATCACCCCAATGGCTGATCCTTACTTTGGAAGATATAAGTTTGCTACTCTTTCTTCCTATCATTGCAAAAGAAAATTAAAGGATAGTCCCACTTGTGACTACCCTTTCGACTTATAAAATCAGACAGGTCAAGGTCCTCTCATGACGCCAGGGTCCACAACATAACACACCAAATTAAATTAAATCAATTCAAATCAAATTAATCATCGACTACTTGAGAGTTGAGGTAAGACCCCACAAGCTCAGTGGGCTTGGTAAGGCCGATGTTGTCACGTGATCACCCCAACATGATCCCTACTTTGGAAGATGTAAGTATGCCTTCTACCTAATATAGTTGTTGCAAAATAAACCCTTAGTCGATAGTCCTACCTGTACACTACCTTTGGACTTATAAACAAAGGGCCCTGGCTCCTTCTTAGTGTGGTCCATCGCATCAGGTCAAAATAAATTCAAAACCAACCTCCCTAGTGGAGTCAAATTAAACATATTGAACAAACCAAATTTCTCCCCAGCGAGGCTCAAATCAAATTAATCTCCCCAGTGGAACCTAAATTTAAATCAAACAAATTTAACTAAGTGTACATCCCTGACGGATATGCCCTCAATCTAGAACCCTTCTCCCTAGTGGAGCCATAACAAATTAAACCAACCTCCCTAGTGGAGTATAATCAAACAAATTAAAAAAATCCAATCAAATTCTTATCTAGAGGTGATGGTTCTAATGCACATACCAATCCCAATTAGCACATATCTAGAAATATGCTTCCACATCAATTAAAATAAAATAAATTAAAATCAATTCGATCTTGATCCCCATCAGATTATAGATTCTTATCCTTAGAGAAAAAACACCCAAACTAATCATATTCATAATCAAACTCAAATTCTTATCCCCATCGGATAACTTGAAGGGAAGGTTCATCAACCCTTGATTCCTTTTTGCTCTCTTATGCCCTTGGCATAAAAAGAGCTGCATCGCACTAAGATCGTGATTCTATCTACCTCTCGGGTTTAGGTATAAATCATTTTCATTAGTTCTTGCAATCTTTTAGATGTTTTTGATCATCTCGGTCAACGCCAATACATGCGGTGTGTCTTGTCAGTTACACTACACCTATTGGGGATCCTTTTGTTGACCTCACTTTTGGAGTGAGCTCTTAACTCCTCTTTTTAGACTTAAGACTCTTCTAGACACTAAGAACTCCTTAATCATAAGACACTTCTAGTGATTAGGTGAACACTTAACCTAAGTCTAGAGACTCAGAAGGATTAATCATATGAGTAGGCCATGCCTTAAGACTTAAGGAAATCACCTATCTTACAGCCTCAACCCAATCTAGATACACTTTCTCAAATCAAACCATATTCAAATCTCAAATCAAACCTCAAATTCAAATTCAAATTCCAAATCTAATTCCAAAATTGACTCCAAATGATTGAAACCCAAAATCAAATTCAAATCCCAAGACCCTTCCTAAGCCATATGAGTCACCTTCATAAGCTTCGCCAAAACTCCCTTTAGATCAAATCAAACTCAATTGATTTCTTTATAAATCAATCATTCCTTCATTTATATTCATAAATATAAATAAAATCTAAATTCAAATGACCAAAACTATATCTAAAATCAAATCCAAACCCAATCTAATCTCTTTAAGCTAATTCTTTAGACTTAGCTAAATTCTATCCATATCAAGTCAAAACTAATGAATTTTCTCTTAAATCAATCATTCATTCAATTATGTGCTCAAATATAAATGAAACCTACAATCATCAAATCAAATTGAAGCCAACCCAAGTCAAACCCAACCTAGCCTTTTGACTTGAATATTTCAAATTTCAAAAATCCGGACTCTAAATTGATTATCATTGCATTTATTTTTTTTAATCTAGGGCTCATATATAAGTTCAACTAAACTTGAATCAAATCAAAACCAAACTAATTGACCCACTTAGGTCCACTTGACCCAAAGTGACCTAAAGGGCCCATTTGAGCTAACTTCTAATCTAACCCAAATTAGATTGAATCAAGCTCATCAAAATCTTCCACCATGATTATTGATCACCCTAGAATGATCAATTGCAATCAATTGGGTTAAACCAAGTCAAGTTAGTCATTTGACCAAGTCAACCCTTAGCCCAAATGAACTAAAACTAGCCAAACCTCATCCAACACCAAATTGATTGAAACCAATAATTTAAATTAACCCAAAATCAATATTTAAATATGACTTGACCACCAATTGAGCCAAACTAAGCCCAATTGGCCATTTGATCCAAGTTGACCCAAATTGGCTTAAAGGACCAAATTGGGTCAAATCATGATCTAACTCAAATTGATTACAAACAATGACTTCAGTTCATTCCAAATTGATTATTGAACTTGACCAAAGCCATAATTGAGTCTGATTTGATCAATTGATCAACTTAACCCAACCTAGCCCAAATCGGCCTAAATGGATAATTTGGCCTAAATCTAAATTAAATCAAAATTAATTTAAACCAAAGATCATATTCATCTTCAATTATTGATTAGAATAACCAACCGGTTTCAATTTGGTAATTGGTCAATCGACCCAATATGACCCATATGACCCAAAGTGAGCCAAATCCCTTGAAACAAAACCATGATCCATTGGGGGCTGATCAAACTCAACCCAAACCTATTTGGGATCAGCCCAAAATCAATCCAACCCATTAAAATCCTTCATGGATCCTCCCCCATATAGGATTCCACCCAACCTCATTTAATTCTCCCCATCACATGCATTTAACTCCTCTCCAATATTGCGTTTAATGGTGCTAATCATATGGTAGCAAGAGAGGACTTTAGAGCAAAAATCTAAAGTTCTCAATCAATCCATCATCCATCCCAATCACCCAAAGCAAGAATAATACTTTGGAGTCAAAAAATTCAAAAAAAGGTGGATTTTCTCCACTATAAACGGAGGGAGAAATGAGGCTTTATTCCTCTTCCTCCCACCACCATTCAGCTCTCAAGAGCTCCCTAAAGCAAAAAGGAATCCATCTCCCACCTCTTTAAGCCATTTTTGAGCTCAAAAATATAAATAGAAGCTTTTCTAATGAGTCGAAGGTGAACATTGGAGAAGATGACATTCCAAAGGGAGAAAAATGTTAAAAATCATTTGAAAGCTTCCTCACATACCTAGGAGTTCGCTTGGATCTTCACCACTGCCGAAAATCATCCCCGGTGAGATAAATTTCGCCAAACTTTAGCTGGCCTTAGGATTTCTCACTTTTTGTGCTCATTTTCATTCGATTTTAGAAATTTTCCTTAGATAAACCCCATATTTTTTTATTTTATTTGCTTCCAATACAAAGTAGAATTTTTTCAGAGAAAATTGACGCAAAAATGAGCTCAATCAAACCTCATTTCATATATTTTTTTGCATTTTTTCCGTCAATTTTGCTTGTCGGTAAGTAACAGCCGTCCAATCCCACGTTCAGTGGATCGGATAGCTCAGATCGTGTCAGACCCTGCATCCTTCTGACCCATGAAACACACAATCCATTCTTTGATCCTGCGAATCGAACCTGGACAGTTTGATCCACGATCGGACGGTCCAGATCGAACCGCATGTCATTTTCATAGATCTCATATTTTCCCACTCACGTGCTGCGTTAGTGCCACGCAACCCAACTGCATGGTGACGCAAGCCATGGCACCGGTGCCATGCCGACGATCACGCATCGTGCCCACCGATGGTGTTAAGAAAAATGCCTATTTTCTGATTTTAAAAATTATTTAAGTATCCTCAAACTTTAAAAATTCATTAAAAAAATAAAATACTTAACAAAAAATTATAAATAAGAGCTCCTTGGATTCATCTTTCCGAGAGGAATCCAAACAATAAAAATTTTCTAAATTTCACTGAACGATTTGAGATTAGTTTAAGTTTTAGTAGAAATAAAGCATCATTAATTACTCTAAAAATTTAAGTCAGATTGAGTTGAAATTTTTAGGGATTAAAATAAGAGTTAAAACGCATATATCATGAAAATATCAAGTGAAAAGGACTTCTGGATTAGGAGAAATTAAAATTTTAAATTTAGATTGTCTATTTTAATAAAATAAATCAAATAAAAATCCAAAAAATTACAAAAAATTTTAAAATTGCTTAAATCACTTTAGTTGACATCTAACATTCTTAAAAAAATAATGTGATTTTTTGAATCCTAATGAACCCCAAACGAACACTTAAGATTAAAGTTTAATTAGTTAAATAATTATTAAAATATAATCTAAAATTAATTTAAATACCAAATCAAAATCAGAAATGATATAATACCCAAATGATTAGTAATCAAACCTTAAGTCAGAAAAGCATCATGTATCCCTCAAATGAAATTGAATTTAAACATAATTGAACCTAATTGAGTTAATGAAATTTGATTAAATGATTATATTTTTTGAATTAAACTCATGATTAAATAAATCAATGAAACTTTAATGTAAAATTAAACTAATCTTGTTAAACCAGCATCAAGTATTGAATCTTAATTATATGAAACTACTTAACAAATTAAAATAAAATAAATATTAATTAATCATTAAATAAACTAAAAATCAAATTGATTAATAAACCAAATCAACATAATCATTTGATATTAATCAATTTAAACCAAATAGAGTTAAATTAAACTTAATAAACATATGATTAGCTCACATCCATTTGGAATAATATAATTAATTAGACATTAATACATAAACCGACCAGCTAAATCAAACATGAATGAAATCTAATGAATATAATAAATGAAGAAAATTAAATATTATTATGATTATGAATAATCAAGTTTAATTGAAATAAAAATAAATAATTAAATCACATAATCTAATTAAATGATAATAATAATAATCTTTTAATAAAATCAAACTTAAGTAAAAGACTTAACTAAATCAAATCACTAATATACAGAAAATTAAGTCATTAATTAAACAAATCTTTAATTAATTTGATAATTCAAAATTCAATTACAAAACTTAATTAATTAAACATCTAAATACAAACTTAATGAATTAATCCATCATCTTAATGAACCAAATTATAAAATAACATTAAAAATTAATTCAAATCAAACACTTAATTAAATTAATTTAATCACACCTCAAATAAACTTAATTAAGTTAATCAAATTAATCATATTAAACATAAGCTTAATCAAATAAAATGCAAAAATTAATCAAGTCCTAAATTAAACATAAATCATTAAGTTATTAATTACATCATTAATCTAAATAAATATAAAATCAAATTAAAAATTAAATTAATCTTTATTTAATTTAATAATTAACTTAAATACACTTGTTAATTAAACTAATTACACTTAAGCTAATCCAACTGAATAAACACCTAATTAATGCAAACTTAATGAATTAATCCATCATCTTAATGAACCAAATTAACTTTTAAAATCAAATTCAAATCAAACACTTAATTAATCCAATTAATTTTTGATCACACTTCTTAAATAAGCTAAATAAGTCAATCAAATTAATCATATTAAACTTAAACTTAATCAAACATAAATACAATTAAATATTAATCAAAACCTAAATTATTTAGTCATTAATTACATCATTAACCTAAATAAATGTAAAATCAAATTGAAAATTAAATAAATCTTTCTAATTAATCTAAACACACACTTCTTAATTAAACTATAATCATATGAACCTAAGCAAACCCATAGACTAATAAAGCTAATCAATCAAATCAAATCAAATTAAATCAAATAAAGAAAGACTTCATAAAATTAATATGTAATCAAATTAAATCTCATTCAACCTACTTAAATAAGATAAACTAATTAACTATCAATGTATGAAATCAAATTAAATCTCATTCAACCTACTTAAAAATAAAATCCTAATTTCAAGGAATCAAACTCAATTAAAATCAAAATAAAATCTCAATTAATATAATATGATCAAACTACAAATAAATAAATCATAATCAAATCAAATAAACATAAAGTTAAGTCACATAACCATAATCAAAGAAAAGAATTAGATATTAATTTAAAAGGATATTAAATTATCAAGATTTAATTAAACCAAAACATCTAATATAAATTAATCAATAAAAACACATGAATTGAAATAAACTTAAACTTCATCAGAGATCAAGGATATTGAATTATCAAGATTTAATTAAACCAAAAACATCTAATCCAAAGTCAATCAATCAATCAAATACTTAAACAAACTCAAATTCTAAATGCTAAATGAAATCAAATGAATTACACAAATTCAAATGGGCTAATTAAGATACATAAGAACATTAGTTAGATTCTTTAGGAGTTAGAATGTAGAATAGGGTGAGTTTTGTCTACAAATGGAATTCATTCTGCTCTTCATTCTTGAAAACCTAAACATCATTTTAACCAAATAAAAGTGAAATAAAAATAAAAAATAAATTATTAAATCATTTAAATTGAAATCACTCAAAGATAAAATTTAAACAAATTCAAACTCCAAATTGAAACTTAAACTAAAGAAGCCCAGTAAAGTTTTGCCACACAAGCCTTAAGCACACACATTAGAATACTAAGTTATCACTTTTAGTGCTAAGTTAGGGTGTTGTATTTATGATGTTGTGTTTTGTTTTGTGATGTAATATTTTAGATTGGATGTTAGGGTGTATGCCTCAAAGACTAGATGGTAGGCCGTGATTAGCCTAATCATATTTTCTTTAGGGGTTGTGCTTAAGGGGTCACTGTAATAAAAATATAAATGCTTTTATTGTGTAGGTTGCTTAGCCCCTAAGCATGACCCATGTTAGGATAGGTGTGCTTGGTTACCCATGTGTGGGGTGCTAAGTTCAAACTATTCATATAACTGCTTGGGTTGTATATTGTATTTAGCTAACATTTATTTCACACATGTAGCTAGATTTAAGTTTTCTATTTTTAATGTAATTTTGTATTAGGAATTAGAATTAGTGTTATGTGAGACTAGGATGAGCAGTGACCAGAAGGCTTAGTCCATGGGTTGCCCTGTGATGCCTTTGGAGCAAATCAAATCAAAAAGAAGAGAGGGAAGAAATGAAGTCATTAACTACTCTAGGTCAGGCTCATATTCATAATCAAACTCAAATTCTTATCCCCATCAGATAACTTGAACCTGTTTCCCAAGTGGAAGGTTCATGTACTCAACCCCTAGCGGATTCCTTCTTGCTCTCTTATGTCCTTGGCATAAAAAGAGCTGCATCACACTAAGATCATGATTCTATCTGCCTCTCAGGTTTAGGTATAGATCATTTTCATTAGTTCTTGCAATCTTTTAGATATTTTTGATCATCTCGATCAACGCCAATACGATCGGTGTGCCTTGTCAGTTACACTACACCTATTGGGGTTCCTTTTATTGATCTTACTTTTGGAGTGAGCTCTTAACTCCTCTTTTTAGACTTAGGACTCTTCTAGACACTAAGAACTCCTTATTCATAAGACACTTCTAGTGATTAGGTGAACACTTAAACTAAGTTTAGAGACTCAGAAAGATTAATCATAGGATTAGGCCATGCCTTAAGACTTAAGGAAATCACCTATCCTATAGCCTAAACCCAATCTAGATACACTTTCTCAAATCAAACCCATATTCAAATCTCAAACCAAACCTCAAATTTAAATTCAAATTCCAAATATAATTCCAAAATTGACACCAAATGATTGAAACCCAAAATCAAATTCAAATCCCAAGACCTTTCCTAAGCCATATGAGTCACCTTCATAAGCTTCGCCAAAACTCTCTTTAGATCAACTCAAACTCAATTGATTTCTTTACAAATCAATTATTCCTTCATTTATATTCATAAATATAAATAAAATATAAATTCAAATGACCAAAACTATATCTAAAATCAAATCCAAACCCAATCTGAGCCCTTTAAGCTAATTCTTTAGACTTAGTCAAATTCTATCCATATCAAGTCAAAACTAATGAATTTTCTCTTAAATCAATCATTCATTCAATTATGTGCCCAAATATAAATAAAATCTACAATCATCAAATCAAATTGAAGCCAACCCAAGTCAAACCCAACCTAACCCTTTTGACTTAAAAATTTCAAATGAGCCAAAATCTCTTAGACTCGAAATTGATTATCGTTGAATTTATTTTTTTAATCTAGGGCTCATATATAAGTTACTTGAATCAAACCAAAACCAATTGACCCACTTAGGTCCACTTGACCCAAAGTGACCTAAAGGGGCCCATTTAACAACTTAATCCAACCCAAATTGGATTGAATCAAGCTCACCAAAATCTTCCACCATGATTATTGATCACCTAATGATCAATTGCAATCAATTGGATCAAACTTAGTCATATTTGGCCAAGTCAACCTTTAAATGAACTAAAACTAGCCAAACCTTATCATATACCAAATTGATTGAGACCAATAATTTAAAACCAATAATTTAAATTAACCCAAAATAAGTAAAGATGACTACCACTGAGCAAACCAAGCCAATTGGCATTTGATCCAAGTTGACAAATTGTCTTAAAAGACAAATTGGGTCAAATCCATTGATCTAACTCAAATTGATCATAAACAATAGCTTCAGCCATCCCACCAAAAACCAATTTTAAACCAAATTAACATAATAATCCAAACCCATTCAATAATTTTGTGGTCAACTTGACCTAATATGACCCATATGACCCAAATTGAGCTAAATCCCTTGAAATCAAATCATGATCCATTGGGGGCTGATCAAACCTGACCCAAACCTATTTGAGATCAGCCCAAAATTAACCCGACCCATTAAAACCCCTCATGGATCCTCCTCCACATAAGATTCCACCCAACATCATTTAATTCTCCCCATCACATCCATTTAACTCTCCCAATTTGTATTCAATGGGTGTCATATAGCAAAAAGAGAGGACTTTGGAGCAAAAATCTAAAGTCCTCAATCAATCCATCATCCATCCCAATCACCCCAAGCAAGAATAATACTTTGGAGCCAAAAAATTCAAAAAAAGGTGAATTTTCTCCACTATAAATGGAGGGGGAAATGAGGCTTCATTCCTCTTCCTCCCACCACCATTCAGCTCCCAAGAGCTCCCTAAAGCAAAAAAGGAACCCATCCCCCACCTCTTTAAGCCATTTTTGAGCTCAAAAATATAAATAGAAGCTTTTCCAAGGTGGCGACTGTGAACATTACATAAGACGATGTTTCAAAGGGAGACAAAGGTTAAAAATCATTCAAAAGCTTCGTTACATACCTAGGAGTTTGCTCGGATCTTCACCGTCGCCTGAAACCATCTCCGATGAGGTAAATTTTGTCAAATTTTAGCCGGTCTTAGGATTTCTCGCTTTTTGTATTAATTTTCTTACGATTTTAGAATTTCTCTTAGATAAACTCTATTTTTTTCATTTTATTTGATCCCAATATGAAGTAAAATTTTTTTGGAGAAAATCGACGTAAAAATGAGCTCAATCAAACCTCATTTATATATTTTTTTGTATTTTTCCGTTAGTTTCTCCTGTAGGTGAGCAGTTGTCTTCCGATCCCACGTTTAGTGGATCGACGGCCGACGATCCCCACGCCCTGACCTCCGAATCGCTGACCGCTCTCGATCCTCTGATCGACTGATGTTCATCAGATCTGATTTTATCAACAACGCATCATTTTCCTAGATCTCATGTTTCCGCACGCTGCGCATGACGCATCATCGCTTTCAATCGCGACGTGCCCGATAGTTCGGCAGCCGCATGCGGCCGACCTAAGTATGGGAAAATGCCTATTTTTTATGTTAAAATTATTTTAAGTGTTCTCAAACTTTGAAAATTCATAAAAAAAATAAAATACTTAGTGAAACATTACAAATAAGGGCTCGTTGGATTCATCTTTCCGAGTGGAATAAATAACCAAAAATTTCCAAATTTCACTGAATGGTTTAAGCTTAATTTAAGTTTTAGTGAAATAAAATTTCATTAATTACTCTTAAAATATAAGTCAGATTGAGATGAAAATTTTAGAGATTAAAATAAGAGTTAAAACACACCTACCATAAAAATCTCATGTGAAAAAGGATATCTCAATTAAGATAAATTAAATTTTGAAGTTCAAATTGTCAATTTTAATAAAATAAATCAAATAAAAATCCAAAAATTTACAAAAAAATCTTTAAAATGGCTTAAATCACTTTAGTTGACATCTAGGACTCTTAAGAAAATAATGTGATTTTTTGAATCCTAATGAACCCTAAACAAACACTTAAGATTAAAGTTTAATCAATTAAGGAATTAAGTAAAACATAATCTAAAAATAATTTAAATACCAAATCAAAATCAGAAATGATGTAATACCCAAATGATTTGTAATCAAACCTTAAGTTAGAAAAGCATCATATATCCCTCAAATGAAATTGAATTTAAACATAATTAAACCTAATTGAGTTAATGAAATTTTATTAAATGATTATATTTTTTAAATTAAACTCATGATTAAATAAATCAATGAAACTTTAATGTAAAATCAAACTAATCTTGTTAAACTAACATCAAATATTGAATCTTAATTATATGAAACTACTTAACAAATTAAAACAAATTAAATATTAAATAATCATTAAATAAATTAAAAATCAAATTGATTAATAAACCAATTCAACATAATCATTTGATAATAATCAAATTAAACAAAATAAAGTTAAAGTAAACTTAATTAACATATGATTAAATCACATCCATTTGGAATAAGATAATTAAATAACCATTAATACATAAATGTAACAAATTAAATCAAACACGAATGAAATTTAATGAACATAATAAATGAAGAAAATCAAACATAATTATGATTATGAATAATCAAGTTTAATTGAAATAAAAATAAATAATTAAATCACTTAATCTAATCAAATGATAATAACAATAATCCTTTAATCAAATCAAACTTAAGTAAAACACTTAACTAAATCAAATCATTCACATGTAAGAAATTAAGTCATTAATTAAACAAATCTTTAATTAATCTGATTATTCAAAATTCAATTATCCTTAATCAAACTTAATTAATTATACATCTAATTAATACAAACTTAATGAATTAATCTGATAATTCAAAATTCAGTTATCTTTAATCAAACTTAATTAATTAAACATCTTAATACAAACTTAAGTAAAACACTTAACTAAATCAAATCAAAAATTAAGTCATTAATTAAACAAATCTTTAATTAATCTGATAATTAAAAATTCAATTATCCTTAGTCAAACTTAATTAATTAAACATATTTAATACAAATTTAATAAATTAATCCATCATCTTAATGAACCAAATTAATTTTATAAATCACTTTAAAAATTAATTCAAATCAAACACTTAATTAGTCTACTAATTATTTTAATCACTCCCTTCAAGTAAAGTAATCAATTAATCATTAATCAATTAATTAAATCAACATAAATTATTAAATACAATCAATTAATCATTAAATAAATATAAAACCAAATTAAAAAATTAAATAAATTTATTTAGTTTAATAATTAATTAAAAAACACACTTGTTAATTAATTAATTACCCTTAAGCTAATCCAAGTGAATAAACACCTAATTAATGCAAATTTAATGAATTAATCCATCATCTTAATGAACCAAATTAACTTTTAAAATCAAATTCAAATCAAACACTTAATTAATCTACTAATTAATTTGATCACACTTCTTAAATAAGCTAATTAAGTCAATCAAATTAATCATATCAAACTTAAACTTAATCAAATATAAATACAATTAAATACTAATCAAAACTTAAATTAAACAAAAATTATTTAGTCATTAATTACATCATTAATCTAAATAAATATGAAATTAAATTAAAAATTAAATAAATCTTTATAGTTAACCAAAACACACTTCTTAATTAAACTAATAATCACATTGAACCTAAGCAAACCCATAGACTAATAAAGCTAATCAAGTCAAATTAAATCAAATAAAGAAAGACTCTCATCAATTAATAGGTAATCAAATCAAATCTCATTCAACATACTTAAATATGATAAACTAATTAACTATCTAATATATGAAATCAAAATACAAACCAAACTTTGATAAACATGACAAATGGATGAGATTAAAAATAAAATTCTAATTACAAAGAATCAAACTCAATTAAAATTAAAATAAAATCTCAATTAATCTAGTATGATCAAATTACAAATAAACTATAATCAAATCAAATAAACATAAAGTTAAGTCATAACCGTAATCAAAGAAAAGAATTATATATTAATTAAAATGATATTGAATTATCAATATTTAATTAAACCAAAACATCAAATCTAAAATTAATCAATCAAAACACATGAATTTAAACAAACTTAAACTTCATTAGAGATCAAGGATATTGAAATATCAAGATTTAATTAAACCAAAAACATCTAATCCAAAATCAATCAATCAAATACTTAAATAAACTTGAATTCTAAATGTTAAATCAAATCAAATAAATCAAACCAAATCAATTACATAAATTCAAATGGGTTAATTAAGATACATAAGGACATTAGTTAGATTCTTAGAGTTAGATGTAGAATAGGTGTTTGTCTACAAATGGAATTCATTCTACTCTTCATTCTTGAAAATCTAAATATCATTTTAACCAAATAGAAGTGAAATAAAAATAAAAAATAAATCATTAAATCATTTAAATTGAAATCACCCAAAGATAAAATTTAAACAAATTCAAACTCCAAACTAAAACTTAAACTAAAGAAGCTTAGTAAATTCTTGCCACACAAGCCTTAAGTACACACATTAGAATACTAAGTTACTACTTCTAGTGCAAAGCTAGGGCGTTGTATGTATGATATTATGTTTTATTTTATGATGTAATATTTTAGACTAGATGTTAGGTGTATGCCTCAGATAGGTGTGATTATAATCATATTTTTTGTAGGAGGTTGTACTTAAGGGGTCGTTGTAATAAAAATATAAATACTTTTACTATGCAGGTTGCTTAGCCCCTAAGCATGACCCATGTTAGGACAAGTGGGCTTGGTTACCTATATATGGGGTGCTAAGTCTAAACTATTAATATAATTGCTTGGGTTGTATGGTGTGTTTAGCTGACATTTATTTTGCAGGTATAGCTAGATTTAATTTTTCTATTTTTAATGTAATTTTACATTAGGAATTAGAATTAGTGTTATGTGAGATTGATGATAAGTCCAAGGCTTCCTGTAAGGATGCCTTTGGAGCAAATCAAATCAAAAGAAGAAATGAAGAAAAAGAAGACCATGCATGTATTATTTTTGTAATTTGATCAGTATAAGCTGGCTACCCATCTTTTTTTTTCTCTTTCTGGGTGACGAACCCAGAAAGTTTTATTCTTTTATGGTATCTATAAAATTGTTGATGTTGTGTTTAGATGAATAGATGCATTTTTATTTCTTTATGATTGATGTTTGAATGTATGGTCATGGAGCTTAGATGAAATTAATTTCTCTACCCCATTAATTACTCATAACTAAAATTTTAAAACAACTCATAACCTCACATAAAAGCCTAAAAATTAAATCAAGATAATAAAATTTTTAGCATCCCCTTAGCTGAATAAATGAATGTATAATATCATGCATGTCATATTCTTCCACTCTTAAGAGGAGCTTCCATCTTGTGAATGAAGGCTTAACTGAGAGCCTTTGATGGAAAAAATACCCCTTTCTCTTTGATTTGGCCCATAATCAAGTTCTCATGCATTTAGGCATACAAAATCTAGTTATGTCAAATTAAAAGTCAAAAGAATAAAATAAATTTGATAAAATTTGTATTATATTAAGTCATGATTATACACTCATGCTCTAGTTCTCGAGTGAGTTTAAGGACTTAGTCTCCTTTAAATAAACAACAACCTAGCCATCTGCAAAGCATAAGACTTACCTACATAGATTTAAAGCATGAAGAGTTTGCCACCCGTGCATTGTAAATCCAACAATATTTATTCTCTGGAGGTAAAACATATACCTTTTTTGATTTAGATGTGTGATTTGTAAAAGCCCTTATAGATCTGAGGTTCTATTTTCATGGCTACAAGCAAATTTCACATCTTGCATTTTCATCTTATTGTTATAAGTCCCAAGATTCTAATAAAATGTCAACTCAAATTAACTCTCTTCAATTTCAAAATATAAAGCCCAACCATTATTAGAATGCTCACTAGACTTTCTAGTCATGAGCATTCTCTACCCATCTCCCTTTGACTTCCAAAATAAGTCTTCTCCTGATCTATCCCATTTGATTTTCTAAACCAATCCTTTGTAGTCTTAATCTTGAAATCTTTGGAGACCCAATTGTCTACTTTAATCGAGTATTCTTAAAAAATTCTCATTTTTGGATGTAATTAACTAGCTTTGCCTCCATAAGAAACTTAACAAACCGCTTAAAATAAATCCTACTTTATTTTTCTATATAAAGTGGAAAAGATCTTCAAGAATTATATGCCCAGACAGGACAGTCCATAGGTGGTGATTTTAATTTTTTGAAATAGTACATTATTCCTTAATGTCATGCCCGATCACTTCAATAAGTACCCCCGTAAGATCTGCGTAGTGTCCCATATCTTCAAAAATAAGCACCACAATGACATTAAGGAATAATGCACTATCTCAAAAGATAGAAATTACTATCCTATAATGGACCTAATCACCTAATAAGGACTCCTAAGGCATGATGGGTCTTCAATATATACAGATTTTCTCCTTTTACATGGATGAATTAGGATTTATTTAAATTGATTCTGTTTCTCATCAAGCCCCATAATATATCCAAGGAAGGTGAGTTCCTGAATACTCATTAAAGTAGGCAATTATCATCTCCAAAGATTTTAAAGATAGGACTATCAATAAATTAGCTATGTTTGGAAAATCAAGTGGGATAGATCAAAAGGAGAGACTCATTTTATCAAAGCTAAAGGAGATGAGTAGGGGATGCACATGATATTGGAAAACCTAATGAGCATTCCAAAGTATCATATGGTTGGGCTTTATATATTTGAAATTGAATAGAATTATTTATTTGAGTTAAAATTTATTAGAAAACTAGGACTTATAATCCAAATAATATTGGAAATACCAAGAGATGAGGATTTATGCTAGAGCGGAAACAACAACCTGATCCTAAATCTAGAGAGCTAGCGAGCCAAAGCACATCCTAAATCTAAAGAATTTGTATATATTTACCTCCATAAGAGAGGATAAATCCCCGACTTATATAACCGCTGTGGACTAACTCCTCCTATGCTTTAAAATTATGTGGTCAAGGCATATGTTTTGCAAGATGGTTAGTTGTTATTATTAGAAAGAAAACTAAGGTCTTTAAACTCACTCCCTAAGAGACTAGAGCATGAGTGGTATGAATAATGACTTAGTATAATGCGAATTTTATCAAATTTTATTTGATTTTAGACTCTTCATTTTGATAAAAACCATAGAATTTTTACATATCTAAATGCATGATGAAATGAGATTATTAGCTAAATCAGAGAGAAAGAGGTATTTTCCACCACAGAAGAGACCCTCAAAGGTCAAGTCTTCCCCTATCGCAAGGATGGAAACCTCTAAAAAAGTGAAATAAAGATGACATGCATAATTAAGCATACAATATCCATAAGAGTTGTTAAATCTTTAATTATCTTGATTTAGGTTTTATGTGAGGTTATGAGTTATTTAGAAAATTAGTTATGAGTTGTAGTTGGGGTATAAGTTTATTTTTCTAAGAGCCTAATTGATCCTGCCACACATTAAATCACCATACATGAAGAAATTGGAAAAATATATTCCATACATTATAAACAAAGCATCAAATAATTTATAAACCCAACATAAGAATAATATGCGGTATCTGCAGATAACCCAAAAGAGAAATGGGTAGCCGAGCTCTACCCTTATACAACCCGGTATATAAAAGAATAATTACAATTTTACATAAATGAGTAGATGTTATGGGGGTCTTCATTCTTCATATCTTCATGTCTCCTTCATTCCTCCTTTGGATTTGCTTGCTTCAAAGGCATCACTGGGGCCTCCCAAGACAAAGCTTTCTAGCCTCCGCTCATCATAATCCACCATAACACTAATCCTAATTTCTAATGCAAAATTACATTAAAAATAGGAAAAGTAAATCTAACTACACCTGCAAAATAAGTTAGCTAAACACACCATACAACCTAAGCAATTATATGTATAATTTGGACTTAGCACCCTATACATGGGTAACCAAGTCCACTTTTCCTAATTTAGATTATGCTTAGGGGTTAAACAACTAGCAAAAGAGAGCATTTATATTTATTTTAAGCACCCCTTAAGAACAATCTCCTGTAGAAGACATAATTAGCTAACAGTCTAACATGCAGTCTACGAAGCATACATTCTAACATTCAGTCTATAACAATACATCATAAAACCAAACATACATCAAACCATGCACCATCTTAATATAAGGCTAAAAGTGGTGACTTAATCTAAAGTGTGTGTATTAAGGCTTGTGTGATATGTTCTAACTAGGCTTTAGAGCTGTCATTCTCTAAGTATGAGTGCATTTAATTATAAAGGGTTTGTAAGTTTTACTTAATGTTTCTTTTATTTCACTCGATTTACACTTAACAACTAAGTGTTATAAAGAGATGAAAAGAGAGGGTCACTCTCTTTCATCCCTACTTTAAGTCATATCTAAAGCAAATTAATTGAATGAATTCCCTTTAATGAATGGCTTTTTAGATATTATAATTAATCCTAGGTTTAAGTTCACTTTAAATAATTTCATTTAATAAGAAAGGCATCTTAAGATTAATTGGAATTAATTTTTATCGCATAACACATATTTGTTCATTTCTTTTCATCATATATAGCATGCATATGATTAAGTCTTAAACATAACTATACATGTAATTTATATCTTAGCACACTTAAATGATGAATGTAAGTAAATGTACTTGGAATTAATGTTTTATTTAGTTGAATTATTTTATCATATTAATCTAAAGCTCTATCTAAATTCTTACACAAAAGCATAAGAGAAGAACTCCAAATCATATGACTAATCAATCCAACCACTTCAAAAAATATGAATGCATGTCTTTTTTTAATAGAAAGG
Organism: Cymbidium sinense; assembly: GCA_021442155.1. Taxonomy (NCBI): domain Eukaryota; kingdom Viridiplantae; phylum Streptophyta; class Magnoliopsida; order Asparagales; family Orchidaceae; genus Cymbidium; species Cymbidium sinense. The sequence goes on along the minus strand of CM038217.1, from coordinate 104,898,202 downwards.
GGGTTCATTCATTGCTAAATGCACATTCAAATGTATGAAAGTTTTAAGCAAGTATGTCACCATTATTTTGCACTAGGGGAGTGAGGTAGGAACCTCCTTAGGGCTACTTAAAGCCGTGCATCCCCGGAATGTCCAGACTAATATATCAATTATTCTTAAATACATATGGATGTATAAGCAAAGCAACTATAAGAATAGAAAACCATGGAAAAGTAAAGTTTGATTTAATCAATTTATTTGTGTAAACAAATTAAAGCTCTATCTATATTTTAATGTCAAAGTGCATAAGAATGAAATCAAACTATGTGCATTGCTACAGAGGAGAGGTAGAACCTCCTTGGCTACTTAAAGTGCATCTAATATCATGACTAATATACCGACTAACATTCTTACTTATGCAAGTCAACATATGAATGAAATAAAGGAACTTTACTTCATACACTAAGCTTATATTCACATCATATGTATGTATAACTAAAGTCACAATATATATATATATATATTATTCATTAACAAGCTTTTGAAAATAAATTTATAATTTAATAGTGATAATAGCCACACATATTTTTAATTAAGCCAACACATGCAAGTATGATATAAAGGAAACAATTTTATTTAATTAATTTTTAAAAGAAATGAATGCATGACTATAAGTGGCATACAATATTTTAACATGATTGGAAAGAAATAAAGAAATACAAACTTATAATTTCATTCAATTCAACTAATTCCTAAGGATAATCACAATAAACAAGCTTATTTAAAATAAACCAAAATTTCTTAAAGCCATTTTTGATTTCATGTTTGATTTGACTTGAGGGATGTGAAAGAGGTTTGCTAATCCTAATCCCATTTCCTATATGTGTGAGTTAATTTGATTTAATGAAAAGCTATAGGTGATTTTTATGGATTGATTAAGTTAAGCATGGATTAAATCAATTAATTAAATCTTATCTATGTCACCTTAAGGTAATAATTAAATAATATGAGCAAATATGATGTAAATAAATTGAAAAGTAAATGCAATTCTATGAAATGAAAGGTATAATACATTAGCTCATAATTAATAATTAAGTTCAACTCATTTAATCACTTTTATGATCTTCTCACACATGTGAGCTAACCATAATTTTATTAGATCTCTCTTTTGGTTATTGAACACCCAAAGAGCTACCCAAGAATTAATTAGGAAAAATAAGTTTAATCAAGTTAATTAAGTTCATTAATTATTTAATTAAATCTTAATTATCCTTAATCAATAATATGAAATGGACTTAAGGAAAGAGACAAAGAAGGAGGCCTAAGTCTCAATCCCTAAATCTTTCAATTAATTAAAGTTCAGATATGATTTGGGTTTTGATTGATTTAACTAATTAATTAATTAATTTTAAAGAGGGAATGAAGAAGACTAAAGGAAAAAATTAGAAGAGAGGTCCCAATCTATTTCCCAAGTTTCTTCTCTGTTAATAGAGGCTAATGAACTTAATTAACTGATCAATTCACTGTTTATTTGATTAATTATCATTAATTAAGCTAAGAGAGTAATTAAGGCTTAATCAATCAATTACCTCAATTAATCAACTAATAAATTTCAAGAAAAATAAGAGAGGCAGATATCATCACCCTAAACATCTCTAAAAAGTTTGAAATTAATTCGATGATTAATTAAAGAGTAATCAGGCTAATTAAAATTTTAATTAAACCTTAATTAAGCAAAAATTACTATTCAAAGTTAATTAATAATAATTTTATTGGATTATCCTCTAAAATACCTTTAAAATGAGCCTTTATTTATATTTTTTTAGATTTTTTTAGGATTAGTTATGAATTATGGAAGTTTCAATCTTAAAAATTAATTAAATAGCCCTAATTAAGCCCTAATCACATCAGTGCCACGATTAAATCTCATAGTTAAGAAAAAAATAAAGAGGATCTAAGCATGATTAGATCAGGACCATCCATTTTAAGCACAGAATGGACGGCCCGTGATATATCTCCTTCCGAGCGGTGAGAGATGGATGTTGTTCGTCTTTCTCCATTCGATATGAGCTTATCAAAGCTCGGATGGAGATCAAATCAATCCCATACCTTCGAGGAGGCAAAATAAGGAAATCCAATGGTGGAAATCTGTGAGGGAGAGGAGGTTGGGTTTCCTTTGGTCCATGGCTGATCCTAATGAGCTTAGAGTGGGTTAGAAAGAATAAGCTTACTCCATTTGACAATTGGATGGCTGCCCATGTGATGGGGGAGTGGACTTTGCCAAATCGGGGGATGAATCCTATGTGAAGAAGTTTTTCCAATGGCTAATCCCCTTAGGTGGGACCCACTTTGCTTTTGGGTAGATTTTGGGTTGACTTAGGGTCAATATGTGTCTAGCTTGGTCAGCTACTAGGTCCCATGGGTTGGTTTTAGGTGATTTGGCTTCATTTGGTCAAATGGGTTCATATTGGGTCGAGTTGGCCAATTGGTCAACTTGGGTCAAACAAAAGCTTGGGTTAGGTTCAAATGATGATTTGGAGAGCTTTAGTTCATGTGGTTTCAATCAATTTGGCTTAGGTTTGATTTTGGCTCATTTGGATTCAAATAGGTAAAATGGGCTAAGTTGACCAATTTGATCAAATTTGGTTGGGTTAGGTGTTTATTTGTGTTCAATTGGTTAATTAAAAATGATTGTAGGCTTTGGTTTGATTTGATTTAGGTTTTATTTGGATTTTGGCCAATTTGACCTTTTAGGTCAATTTGGGCTAGGTTGGGTCAAGTTGACCAATTGAAGAAATTGGGCTCAATTATGACTTTGGTCAAGTTCAATAAGTGATTTAAAATGAACTTGAGTCATTGGTTGCAATCAATTTAAGTTAAATCATGATTTGACCCATTTTGAATTGTTAGGCCAATTTGGATCAACTTATGTCAAATTGGTCAATTGACTTAGTTTGGCTCAATTGAGAGTTTGATCATATTCAATCATTGATTATGAACTCGTTTGAATCAATGATTTCAATCAATTTGGTATATGGTAGATTTTGACTAGTTTAGGTTTCATTTGGGGTAAAGGTTGACTTGGTCAATGGACCAAGTTGACTTGGTTTGACCACCAAGGTAGTGATCACCATAAGATGATTAATGATATGAGGTATGGATGGGCTTGATTCAATCCAATTTGGGTTGGATTAGAATTTGGCTCAAAAAGATCTTTTAGGTCACTTTGGGTTAAGTGGACCTAAATGGGTCAATTGGTTTGGTTTTGGCTTGATTCAAGTTTAGTTGAACTCATATATGAGCCTAGGATTGAAAAATAAATTCAACTTCAATCAATTTGGAGTCTAATAAATTTTGGCTCATTTGAAGTTTTCAAGACAAAGCTAACTTAGGCTTGACTTGGGTTGATTTGAGTTTGATTTGATAATTATAGTTTATATTTATATTTGGATGAGTGATTGAAGGAATGACTGATTCGTGAGAAAATCTATTGGTTTTGATTTGATTTGGATAGGATTTAGCTAAGTTCAAGAAATTGGCTAAAAAGGCTTAAATTGGATTTTAGTTTAATTTTGGATTTGGTTTATTTGATTTATATTTCATTTATATTTGGGAATATAAATGAAGATATAAATGATCCATGAAAAATTTGTAGTGATTTGGAAGCAAATTTGAAGCTTAAGGATGTAGGTCAAAAAAAAGCCAAGTAGAATTTATTTAGTTTGATTTTTTTGTCATTAGGGTGGGTATTTATATTGAATATAAATGAATGAATAATTGATTTATAAAGAAACCAATTAATTTTTGAGATTGGCTTAATTTGAAAGTTTGAATTGGTTTTGGCTATTTGAGTTTTGGAATATTTGTGAATATAAATAAAGAAATAATTGATTTATAAATCAATCAAGTTTATAATTTGGGTTGATGTTTGATTGAATGAGAGTGAGTCAAAGAAGAGAGGAAATTTGATCTAGTATTTGATTTGAGATTGATTTGTTTGTATTGAAATTTAGAATTGGATTTGGTAAATGATTGAAGGACTGAATTGATCTCATGAGAAAATCAATTGAATTGGAATTAATTTGAATTTGGTTAAGGCTAAGTCTATAGATGAAATCAAAGTATTTAGAAGGGTTTTGGAATTTAATCATGGATTTTATGGAGAATTTTGAATGGATTGATTATAATCTTGAAAATTTTGTTTGGTATGAATTTGAGGTTTTGTTTGAGAAGGAAAGCATGGATTGGGTTTAGGCTATAGGATAGGCAAATTTTCTTAAGTCCTTAAGGCATAATATATCCATATGGCTAACCCTCCTAAGTCCTTAGATTTAGGTTAAGTGTTCACCTAATCACTAGAAAGTGTAAGCTCATGTTCATAAGAGTCTGATCATGATAAGTTGATCACTCCAAAGTGAGGTCAATAGTATTCAAATCCATTAAAACTATAAAACACATGTATCATTAAGTTATAGTTGAATTATTGAATTTGATTCCACTAATTACTAAACTATATTTTTATAAGAAAACATCTTACAAGAATAAGTATGATGAATACACATGATAATAATAAAAAGACTAAGAAAAATAATAAGACACTATGATTAATAAAGTATATTTATAAGATAGAAGACATAATTTGGTCAACTTCTAAAATGTCACATAGGGATAATACTAATATTTACATGATTTGATTAAATTAATAAATATCTTTTTCGGAAAGAGATAGTTTGATCAACTACTGAGAAGTCATATACCTATACAAATAAAGGGGATAAGAGAAAATGGTTTCGATTAGGTTTAAGTTAACACTAGATCTCATAATCAACAAAAAATACTCATATATCTAAGACCAATCTTAAAAATAAATTAAAAAAATAGAGAGAGAGATAATAATACAAATATTTGAATAATATTAGAAAATATCAACTTAAATATTATTTAAATTAACATCATTAAATCAATTATTTACTTGCAACATCATTGGTAAGTAGGCTTATACTACCACTATGTCACTTGTATTTTATTAAAATTATTTTAGTTTGACAAGATCTCAAGAATTAAGCTAAGATAATTTCACTTTCTATTTAAAAATTATATGAGGATATTTTGATGAGAATTTAATTATAATAGATTTTAAAATTTTATGAATTTGTTTTAATATGAGTGCAATATCAAAATTGATTTAGCATCAATGTATTGCCCTCATATATAATATGTATTTACATATTAATATTTAAATTTTTAGATTTATGAATCAATCTCATAATCAAATTAAAAATATCATTGATATTAGTTTATCTAAATTAAATACAATATATATATATATATATATATATATATATATATATATATATATATATATATATATATAATTAAAAGTTGTTTCTTTCCAAAGTAAATCTTGGCCATTCATTTCTCATATGAGTGTGTGAGGTAAGACTTTTATAATCTGTTTGAAGTCAAGAAGTCAAAAAGGTGCATGTGAAATGACACTTTATGTTATTTATATATAAAGTATGTACTTCATATATATTTATATATCTACTATCTAAACTTTTATTTTTTACTTAATTAGCATTCAAATCTCTATAATTATATCAAAAATAATATCATCAAATTAATTTTTGAAGTCTACTGCATATTTTTATGCATAAAAATAATAAATTTTTTAAAAATCAAACTTTATAGATTTGATATGTAAATGCATAACCATTGTGTATATATATATATGCAAAATTCAATTATTTGATTTGTTATTTATAAATTAAGCATATACTTCTTATATATTTACATTAATATCATATAATTTTTATTTTCACTTAAATGTCACTCAAATCTCTATTATTACATCACAAATAATATCATCATTATTTTTTAAAAGCAAATACACTTTTTAATGCATAGAAAAAGAGTCTTTTTTGTACATATGCAATTTTATTGATTAGATATGTAAATACATAAAAATCATATGCTATGTATGCAAAATTCCCTATTTGACTTTGAAGTTATGATTCATTTGACAAACGTTGTGTCTGTCTATCTATTCAGTTCTTGAAATTTATATTTTGAAATACTTCATTATTTTTTTAAAATTTAGGTGTGATTATAGATAAAAGTTTGAAGGATAATGTTATTAATAGATGTGGAGATAGAATTATAGCTTTAAAGATTATTGTTGATACTAAGATTATCAATGTTATAAGTGTCTATGCTCCTCAAGTTTGGAGGTGTTTAAAAGAAAATTTTGGAATGAATTAGAGGATTAATACAACAAATACCTTGAAAAAAAAGTATTTATTGGAAGAGATTTAAATGGACATGTTCAGTAGAGTAGAAGATTTTAAAAGTATTCATGGTGGTTATGGATTTGGAGTTACTAATGAAGAAGGTAAGACTATATTAGATTTTGCTTTAGCTTATGATTTTGTAGTTGCTAATACTTTTTTAAGAAAAGAAATGAACATATTATTACTTATAAAAAATGGATCTAGTAAACACGATTGATTATTTTCTGATAAGAAAAATAGATCGCTTAAATTGTAAAGATTATAGGTCATCATACCAAGTGAAATTTTAAGTACCCAACATCGACTATTAGTTTTAGATTTTAAGATGAAAGGTTGTAAGAGAAAAATAAACTAAATTATTATCCTAGATTAGATGGGGACACTTAAAGAACACAAATAAAAATATTTTAAGAGCAAGCTACAAGATATTAGAATTTGGGTGTTCATAGCTAACTATGTGGAAAAATATCAAGTGAAATTAAGCAAGTTGCTAAAGATGTGCTTGGAGAATCAAAAGGAAAAGCTTCTTAATAAGAATAGTTGGTGGTGGAGTTAGAGTGCAAGAAAAGATAAAAATAAGAAGCATTGTTATAAAACTTGGTTTAGATGAAAAATTTAGAATTGGGAAAGATATAAAGTGGCTGTAGAGATTCTAAGAAAGCAATAAATGTTTAAAAAAATTTAGCTTTTAGTGATTTATACAATAGATTAGATACCAAAGAAGGTGAAAGATGTATGTATAAGTTAAAGAGATAGGAGAAGTAAAAGAAAGTGGGTATTAAGGATGAAAATAATAAAGTGCTTTTCTTAGAAAAAGATATTGAAAATAGGTGGATGAGATATTTTGATAAACTTTTCAATGAAGGATCTGAAAGTATGATTGATTTTAGCAACCTTAATACCCTAAACAATAATAGAGAATTTCATTTATCGTCAGATTAGTAATCAAGTTAAGCTTTAAAGAAAATGAAATGTGGAAAAGCAGAGGACGGATAATATTCCAATAGATGTGGAAATGTTTAGAGATCAAGGAATTTTGGCTTACAAATCTTTTAATGTTATTTTAAAGACTAAAAAGATGCCGATGAGTGGAGAAAGAGTCTATTGGTTCCTATATTTAAGAATAAAGGTGATGCACAAGAGTGTGCAAATTATAGAGGAATTAAGTTAATGTGCCATACATTAAAATTATGGGAGAGAGTAATTGAGCATAGTTACGATGTGATACGTAAGTTTCACAATCGCTTGGTTTCATGCCGTAGATCTACTATGGATGCTATACATTTGTTAAGAGGTTGATGAGAAGCATAGAGAAAGTAAGAAGGATCTACATATGATATTTATTGATTTAGAGAAAGCTTATGATAAAGTCTCAAGAGATGTTCTTTGGAGAGTTCTAGAACGTAAAGAGTTAATATTGGTTATATTCAAGTCATTAAGGATATGTATACTAGATTACTTGTGTCCAAACACAAGGAGGATTGACAAAATATTTTCCTATTTCAATTGGATTACATCAAGGATCAACATTAAGCCCTTATCTTTTACTTTAGTTATGGATGTTCTTACGAGGCATTTACAAGAAGATGTACCTGTATGCTTTTGTCGATGACATTCTTCTTGTTGATAAGACTAGAGAGGAGTCCAACAAAAACTTGAATTATGGAGGTCAACTTTAGAGTCTAAAGGTTTTCGTTAAGTAGATCTAAAACTGAATATATGGAGTGTAATTTTAGTTGTAGAAGTTTTAGTGATGTTGTGACTTTAGGTGATCAAGTCATTAATAAGAGTGAGCGATTTAGATATTTAGCTCTATTGTCCAAAATGATGGTGAAATAGATGGAGATGTTATTAGTAGAATTCAAGTTGGATGGTTGAAGTGGAGGAATGCATCCGCCTATTATGTGATAAAAGTTCCACTTAAACTTAAGGGAAAATTTTATAAGATGGTGGTAAGACCGCAATGACTTATGCGTAATGTTGGCCAATAAGAGAAGCATAAGACTAAGTTAAGTGTTAGATGAGGATGCTTAGTGGATGAGTGGCTTTACTCTAGAGATAGAATGCAAAATGAGTATGTTCGGGAAAAAGTTGGAGTAGCTCCGGTAGATAAGATTAGGGAGATTCCTTAGATGGTTTGGCCACATAAAGCGCCTACCGTCCATGACTGATTAGAGAGTAGACATTAGATTTGCCTTATGTTAAGAAAGGTAGAGGTAGACCTAAAAAGACTTGGTTAAGATGTATAAATAATGATCTTAGTATACTTGAATTATGAGAATTGACACATAATAGACACAATGGAGACTAAGGATTCATGTGACACCTAGGGATTAAGGCTTGTTGTTGTTGTTGTGTCAATACTGAATAAAATATTAGTATAAAATGAGATGATTTGACAAAGATTTTATTCTATTTAAATTTTTTATTTTTTATTTTTTATAATTATTATATCATTTTTAAAACATGATTTGAAGTTTAATTTATTAATAATATAATTAAGAATATAAAAAACCTATTTTTTCTTCATTGGATGATTTTTTATCTTAATATTTTTTTCTTAGACATCTTTTTATTAATATAAATCTATTCAAATAAAGTAATCATTAAAAAAAAATTATAGATTACATATCTTTTATTGTCTCTCGATATATTTTTTCTCTATTTTCTTACAGATAAATCTTATTATAATATGATATTACATCAATTATGTTTTATAAATTATATTTTATAATATATTTTTCATTTTCTTTTCAGATATAAACCAAGTATACTTTATATATATTTATATATATACTACCTAATCTTTTATTTTTCACTTAAATATCATTCAAAATCTCTATTATCTCCTGTGATGAGTTTATATAGAAGTGTAACGACTTGCAAATTTTAATATTTAAATAATCTAATTCATATAAATTTTTTTTAAGGTTAGAGATTTTCCAACCTTTTCATGTTTTTCCCATGCTATGTATTTCTATAGAAATTTTCATTTTGCAAATTTTAATGTGTGCATCAACACACTTCATATGAATGCTATTGATTTCCCGACATTATATGCTTCTAGGAGTTATCCTTGAGGTCCTAATAAAACTTTTGTTTGATATAGAAAATGCTTCCTTGAAAGGGACTAATACATTTCCTTTCTTGTAAATCTATTTAGTTAATTAATATATAAACTTTTTTATTTATTTACTCTATTTTTACTCTTTGCTCTAACACTAGATAATAAAATTTTGTGCATGCGTACTTAAGATGATTTGACAAATATTTTGTTCTATTTAAATATTTTAATTTTTATAATTTTTGTATCATTTTTAATAATGTGACTTAAAGTTTAATTTATTAATAATATAATTAAGAATATAAAAAAGTCTAAATTTTTTTCATCCCATAATTTTTTATCTTAATATATTTTTTAGACATCTTTGAATTAAACTTTTTAATACACGAAATATTATTCATTAAACTATAAGTTTTTGAAATTTTATATATAGCTTTTTTATAAATATAAATATGAACTTATTATTTTGATCTTTTTAATAAATATATAAATTAAATAATATAATTTAATATTTCTAAAACTATTTTTATTTTTAAAATATTATTTACATGTATTAGATTCAAGTATAATATTATTAGTATATATATATTTATATATATATATTTGATATTCTGAAATATTGACATATTATAGAACTAAATATAAAAATATTAAACATATGGATTTATAAATGATATGTATCTTTATGTCCCGATAATAAAAATGGATTTATACCCGAAACATCGGGCGAATTGGAGAAACCCAAAACAACCACTGCTAAGGTTATAGAGGACCAATGTTGAAACCCACTCAGGCGCACCAATATCTGCTACGACTAGACAAGCCGAAACCGGAACCCCATCCGCCAGTGAGCTGAGCAGGAGGCGGGGCTAAAGGGTAAATGATAAAAGTATCCTCAGTAATTTCTGGAATTTCCATCGCTGTACCACGCCCTAACCGAGGCTCTCGACACTGATTCGCATCTCCTTCATCACCTCCGGCAACTCACCTACGGTAACCGCTTTTCCTCAGCCATACGGCGAGTCGTTTCTTAGGTCATGCTCGGCATCCAGAAAATTCAGCTTTCGCGTAAGCCTCCATCACAGGTATTTCCTTTTACCATCAATCTACGGTGTTTGAACAATTTCTTGTGAGTTATTGTTTCCCGCTTGTTTGTGACACGCTGGTTCCTCCTCTCCTTTTAAGTTGATTTGCAATAAATGGAAGCATTCTGCTTGTGAATTCAACATAGTCTTAATACAGTTCTTCACAATATCGTGAAGTTAAAATTTTCTGTTTCATCAATTTTCTTTAGGGCTCTGAATGTTGGTATAGTGATTTGAAAAAGGATTTTTGTTATTTTTCTTATATATAACATGCGACGCACATCCATACGAGCAAGTCTAAAATTGTGCATTTTTTATTTTGGGGTCATTTGGTTTGCGAAAAAAAAGCAGTTTAATAGGAATTCAATGTATTTAAAATGTAGTGTTTGGTTTGAAGTAAAATAAATTAAATCTAAAGTCCAATGGTGGCGGCACCGGATGCCGATTGGTAGCGGAAACGGGCGACTAACAGTGGCGGTAGGTTGGAGACGGGCTGCTGGGTCTGGCAACGGTAATAGCGAGCGGTGGTGATCGTTGTAGTGATGACGGGTGACAGGAAGAAGGCGACGGGTGGTCACGGTGAGTGGCGGCAAGGGCGGTCGCTTGCGATGTATTTGGAATCAGGCTAAATTCGGCCGAATTTGGAATGCACCACAAATGACTAATAGGATGAATTTGATATTCATTGAAATTCTATATTGCATTCATTTTATTTTAGACTAAACACCAATTTTTTTCAAAATCACTGCATTTGAATACGTTGCACTCATTTTATTTCAAAGCCAATAGCCCCATAATTAGATGGAGTTATAATTCATAAAAAGTTAATGTTGGTAAAAATAGTTACATGAGGAGAAGCCAGAAAGGGGATGTAGATGCATGCCAAATATTTCTTAAGTATTTATATAATAAATGTTTATATTTATTTATATAACATCTTATTGTGTAAATCATATCAATATATGCATGAAAAATTATAATTCACTTTATATAATTTAATAATAGCAATATTTTTTATGTAGTTAGAGGTTAGGGTATTATGTAAGCGAATATAAAGATATAGGTGTTAGATATATAAATACATAAGAATTTTATGGTAAGTAAATCCCTTTAAAGAAATGCAAGAACTCAACATGGTAGACACAAAAGTTCACCTAATTCAACATGACTTTCAAGAAACAATACTCCACTATGAATGATAAAGAAACATCATAATTGTTCCTTTCACATAGCTTTTTAAATATCACAAAAAAAATAATAAAGGATCAAACAACAAAAAAAGAAATTGAAAGAAAATATGAAAGAATATGTTATATTCCATGTTTATATTAACAAGCTATTTTCTAGCACAAACATGCTTACTTTCGGCACTACTACAATTGAATTGATACTATTATGTTCCCACCATGTAGAAGTAATTCTTCATAATAGTAAACGAAAGAGTGGACCATTTTGTTTTTTTTCATCCTTTATTTTTCTTTTACCCTTTCTCTATTCTTATCTCTACTTCTCTTTGTATTTTAAATCTCCTAACTGCATCAAGTCAGTTTTTTCATTCATGATAGTTTTTTCAAGCTTGCATTCATACTTTTGCAAATATTATCAAACAATTATTCACAATGGCAAATGGAAGAATGAAATACTATTTCTCTATTTTTTTTCTAATTCCTTATTTTGTTTCTCCTCTTATGTTTATCTCAACCATTCATTATCTTTTAGATCTTCTAACTAAAGCTAGTTTTTTTCTTCTTTCAAGCTTGCACTCATACCTATTTGCACACATTGTTGACCATTCTTTTTTCTTCTAGTAATAAGAGTTTAAGGAAAGACAAATTAAAAAAAAAAATCTTGTTTAAAATTTTATTTAGGCAAACAAAACTTTGAGCTTATTATCATCAGAGAAAATGATTCTAATAATTATGTATTTATTTCTAAAATAATATATTTTAAATGTTGTTTTTATTATATTGAGAATTAAATGGGTGTCATTAATTTTATAATCTTTTACTTAGAAGTTAAATTTTTGATGTGTAGATGAAGGCCTAATATTAAAGTTCAGGTGAATTTTGTTAACCCTTGCTTATGTAACAATGAACTTAATGACATGATTGTTTATGATGCCTTAAGGTTACAATGTTATTTGGGTTATTGTTTGATAGGCTAATGAAGAGTGGCTACTTTCCTTCTGTTTTTGCAAATTCAAAAGATATGCTAAATAGCTCAATTATTTGTTAACATGATTACTCAACTTAATGATGTACCTATGGCTATAATATTTAACTAAGATGATCACTTTATGCCCATAATATTGTGGTAGCATATCTAAGTAATAATGGGGGACTCGACTTGACTTCAACATGACTTACCATAGGCGGGTGAATAATTAAAATGTATGATCTAGATTGTTGAAGACTTACTCATAATGCGTCAGTTCGACTTCAAAGGAAATTGGGAGTGATTTTGAATGATATTTTCTATTGATTGAATGCATTTATAATAATAGCTACCAAATGAGGAACTATATGGTGCCATTCGAGGCATATATAGACGATAAATGATAAAATGGATGTTTACTTTGAAATATGAGATTATGTATTCTTAAACTTATCTCGATGAAAAGACTGAACCATTTTGGTCGATGAAAAAACTCAGGCCATGTAACATCAGACCATTATAGTTCTCAACTTAGGTAAGACAGGCTCCTTGCCGATTAACCTTATTGCCAAAACTAACTACACGACATCTTTGTGGGCTCCGAAAATTCGCGTTCGACCTTTCGATGAAGAGAGTTCAATTAATGTCGGTCAAATTTTAGAAGATAGATGAAACAGTATATAAGATACTACCAGAGATTTTACCCTCATTTTTGAAGATTTTAGATCTGATTTTAGGTTTCCTATAAGGGCAAGCACCTATAGTTAATTACAACTTCCAATGCTGAAAAAGAACTTTAAATTAAGGCTAGTCATTAGTCTGCTAATTGTTAACATATATTAATAGTAAATGAAGTTTTTAATTTAGATTTATAAAATTCACCATCAAAAGGATGGTGGGTGAAATGATGATGCCCCTGATCAAGATCCTATGGTTCTATCATCCCTACTAAATTTCTAGTCTACTTAAGTGAGAGTAGAATCAACTGACCGAATAATTTCGTCGAATTGAATCGTCTGGAAATATATAGACTTGGGTTGATGTTTCTCTAAAGAGATAATCTTAAGTCCACCTTAGCTAATAGAGGGTTTTTTGCTCAATCAAATGCAGCATCAGGTTCAGAGGACTCTGGTCGTAACTACATTATATATAGAACCTATTGATCAAACCACGGGGACAGAGGGCATAGACATGAGATTATTTGAGAGAATATAGTTGTATACTTGAGTTGATATCGTTTTTTGTGATTTAAAGTTCTCTTAATTTGTTACTTCAGACAAATAATTATGAAATGTGGATGAATTTTACCTTTAAGTTTTTAAATGATATATTTTATTTATGCATTATGAAGTTAGTTTTTTATCAAATCTTTGCATTTGTATTGATATTTAATTTAAATTAATTTGATGTAAAATTTTAAACATATTTTGATAGTAATATCTTCTCTAGTTAAAATCTTCATTCAACACAGCTATCATCGGGGTGTTTAAACCTACTCGATCATTTCGCTTATCATTTTAGATCTTGTCAACTCTATTATTTTAATAATAGAGGATCAGATCTAGATTTGCATTTGAAAACTTAAATTTGATATTATTGAACATAAATACCTTAGATATCTTGACAATGGCGACCACTCTGGTTGATATGCTCAATCAACTTAGTCATCATTGGGGAGTAAACCTTATCAACTAAACTTATTGACTAGCAGAGGATCGGGTCTACGATTAAAACATGTGATTGTATTTACCATCTTGAAATAGGGAGTTTATAATTTTAAGTATGAAATTTCTTTATTAAGATTATTGATGATCGTATGCAAATATATAAATCAATTTTTTTTCTGAGGTTAAGTATTTAACTTGCAATCAATCCTGTTAACTCCTGGTCCTTATAAGGAGGATGATTGGATTGATTAAGTTTGACTTACAACTTCAAAATACAAGCGAAGTGGCCCATTTAAAAGTGTGTATATGTATGAATTTTTAATAACTAGACTTGTGAAAAAAAGGTATGTATATTTTCAAAGTAATCTTTCACTTTGTAAAATGTTTGCACACTTTCAGGCAAGATAAATCTCAATTTTATTTAATTTTAACCCACGCAATATTCTCATACATTTAGTTTAAATTTTCAGCATAGTGTCGAAGTCTATGTATGTGTATAAAAAAATGGTTGCACACTTTTGAGACGTTGAATTTGAAAGATGAATTTTTTTCATAATGCATGCGAAACTCAATCTCTCATGTTGTTTGTATGCACCTTGATGCTGCTATTTGAACATATGTTTGCCTCATGATTGTGCTTTAATTTGAATTGCTTACACGAACTTCGAGGTCCTTGTTTGATTGCAAGGTTGCCTTGAAGTATGTGCAAAACTGCCTTCATTAATTCGTTTAACTTACATGCATTTTAATGTGACGAGGTATGTGCAAATGTTTTCTTAAATTTTTGGCACATATTTCAATGCATCGAATGCAAATTTCTTTTTTGAAATATGTGCTCAAGTGACTTGCGCTGCCAAGTTTGTTGCACGTACTTTGAAGTGTTTTAGTTGAACAAAGGGTGCCTTCATTAATTCTTTTAACTTACATGCATTTTAATGTGACGAGGTATGTGCAAATGTTTTCTTAAATTTTTGGCACATATTTCAATGCATCAAATGCAAATTTCTTTTTTGAAATATGTGCTCAAGTGACTTGCGCCGCCAAGTTTGTTGCATGTACTTTGAAGTGTTTTAGTTGAACAAAGGGTGTTTCAGAACACATGTAAGGATTCATTTCATTTGGACATCCTCACAAATTCATAACAATGACTCATCTCATGTGAGTGTGTATATATGTTTCAAATAATTCAAGTCTAGTGAATGGGTGCTTTATTGTACACATGAAGGTTCATTTGAGCCTCCATTTGAGTTCTAATTTTGCAAGCCTATCTTTGTGCAAAGACAAGCAAGATTCATATTCAACTTTGATATCATTTTGAATTTCAATTTAAAGCTTGTCAATCCTCCTACAATGCACTTTAGGTGAGGTATAATATTGTTTATTGATTCAAGATGAAGCATTTAACTTAAATACTTTTTATTCTTTTTGATATACGATTGAGTGCAATCTAATTATTCATTGTAGCACATCACTTGTACTCATTAGTGAGCAATCGAATCACAATCTTGCTTACTCATGGCTGAGTCATCAAGTCTAATCTAGTTACCATTTTAACTTCAACTTGCATTCAGTTTGTCATTTGGAAACTTAGGCTTGGAGTCAACTATGAGTCCCTTAAAGTTCTAACGTAAGAATCAAATACCTTTTTGTATTGGACTTCGATTATTTTAAATGTTCCTAAAGTCGGTCATGTTATAATCTAAAAATTCACTGAAGACTTTCACTTGTGTTGTGTATCTCATATTTAGCGCAATTACAAATTTAATTATCCATTTTGACTTTAAGTAATTTTTAAATTTGTCTCGTTTTATCCTGTTTCAATTTTGTGTGAGTCCAGAATCAAACAAAATTCGGTAGCTTGACAGTGTAGCTTGGGAGTATTGAGCTTGTCCACTTGTCTGAAAAGATGCACATAGGTGGTGTTTTACAATGTTGTGGCCTTATGTCTGTTAACCAACCCGCCTAAAAAGGTGTGCATATCCCTTTAAGTACTTGCAAACTTCAATTTATATTTCAATTTTTTTAGGTTAGAATTTCATTTTAAATTAGGTTCTTTAGTCCCCAAACACAGATTTTATTTTCCTACCATCTCTGATAAGGGTTACATTAGTGCATGCCCACATGTCTAAAAGATAAATAGGTGATGTCTCATGACATCAGCACAGATGTTTTCAAACATATCCTCCTAAAAAGGCACGCATAAGTTTTGAGGTATATGCACAAAGCAAAACACAGTTTTTCCCTGCCACGTTGAAACAACACGCACGAGTACTTAATTTACAAATTTTTTCGCCAAGTTGAAACAACGTGCACTAGTTGTTTTGACATTTTTACTGCATCTTTACTTTCGTACACAAATTGAGGCGGTGTCGACACAGATTTCAAGGCGGGCGCGGATTCGAGACAAAAGTGCGGTGGACATTTCTTCTCTCTCCATTCACTATATTTTATTGTGCAAATTTTCTAGAGAGAAAAAATCTAAAGAGAGAAAGAGGGAAATCTTTCTTTGAATAGAGAGAGAGAGAGTGAGAGAGAGAGAGAGGAGAGGCTCAGAGTTGAGCGGAGGAAGAAGTTGGGTTTTATGGCATGACTTGGTTGTTGTGAGTCTGACCGTGACAGTGGAAATAGAGGAGATAGGGTTACATGGTCACGTCATGGGTGTGTGAGAAGAGAGTTCTGCAGGAGGTTGCCTTTGTCGAGCGTAAGCGAGGAGCGCCATCTATGTCACCACGATGAGAGAGCGAAAGAGACGAATCTAGGATATCTCGTGAGAGTCGATGGTCATTTGTTCGGGTCTCTGAGTCGCGGAGTGTAGTGTGATGACACGATGGTGAGGAGAGAGACGAGAAACAAAGGGAGAGGTGAGCTGTGTCGAGCAGGGAACGATAGAGGGAGCGAGCAAGATCGAGGGAAGTGCGGTGCGTGGTTCTATGTGGAATGAGAGGCGAGGGAGTGGTCGGCCTCTATTTTTTTGTGGGAAGGGGATGACGTGTGCGAGAAATGGGCGACAAGACTAAAAAGGAGAGGCGTGGGTTGACTTGTGGTAGTCCTCAAAATATAAAAATAATTATCTCAAAATTTGTGCCAAATGCATTGAAATTCATTGTGTGACGACCCCGTGCAATTTGGGTATCAATTTTGAGTGATTTCGACGTTTTGGACGCAATGGTGCTGTGTGTTTCACAATCGGACATCATTTGATGATTTTGGCTTAAAATTGGGTCAATTTTAGCTCAAAATGTGCATTGTCGCATCTGATTACTCGACACTTGTGCAAGTTCATCCGAATCGATCACGGACAGTCTTATTAGATAGGTTTTTGGCGATAACGGTGTGATCAATTTCACGAATGGATGTCATTTGGATGTTGTTGAGGCCTCCCAATAATATGCGTGCATCGATGGCTCTTTTTTTCCATCAATTGATCGTTAGATAATGCAAAAATGTATATTTTGATTGATTTCAACATTCCAGATGCATTGACGAAGTCCGTTTGTCGGTTGGAAATCGTTTTGATTAGTTTCAATGATAATCGAGTATTTTAGATTCGTTTTGTGTGACCTTGTGTCTGCAGTTTGGTGAATTTGCCAAATTTGCCCGGTTCAATATATGGAATGTATGTGAAGGTCAACAATCTTTTGTATATAAGTTCTCAAATGTTACATTTTTGACCTAACATAATTTGTCTGATACAATTCGAATGACTTGTTGGTGTGAACCTACCTGAGCTACCAAGTTATAGTTGATTAAATATTGGGTAAGCATGATAAGTGTTGGTGTTTTCTCTAGAATAGAGAAAATAAATGGCACCACATAAAGTTTAGGAATATTTTATTTAGATGATCAAATAAGACATTAAAGAATAAGCATATTATCTCGAAAGATAAACATGCTCTTCTGTAATGGACTCGATCATTTTAATAAAAGACTCCTAAGGCAAATGAGTCTTTCGGTACTGCAGTATTTTCTCCGTAACTACACAAAAAGTAACGCGGTCTATTTTATCCCTGATCATGGTTCCCTATACGGCAAGCTCTATAATTACGCCTTAGGAGGCCTCTTCCTAATAATACTGACAAAGAAACAAGTGGTTATTCCCTAAATACTAAGGTAGCTTTTAAAGGAATGATTTTGGAAATTCAATTGGGAGAATCCAAATTGGAGAGAGTTATTTTTAAGAGTCAAATGAAAATAGTAGGAATATCTATTGATCTGGGATGCCCTAGACATTTCATCTATTATGATTGGGCTTCAAATTTGGGATTTAATTTTAGATTTCAAGTTATCATTTTCTTAGAAATCTACTTAGATTCTAGCGACACAAGATTGCAAAATATAGGGTTGAAGACTTATTCCTAAAGGATGCTTTAGAATCTAGTCTGCTTAACACATGTCGATGCTCGACCTAGTTCTATCCTTGGGAATCATTGGTCATTCTTCTCACTTGAGGGAACTAACCTATCACTCTTTACAACTTTCCTCTGGAAGACTAACACCACCTAGTGCATTTTAAAACCATGAGGCTAAGTCATATGAATGCAAGATGGCTTATAGTTTAGGAAAGAAATTTATGAACTTAGACTTACTCCCTAATCCCTAAGATTATGTAGGGTATGAAGATGCACCTAACTAATACATATTTTTTAGATTTTATGAATTTTGACTCAAGATTCACTTAGGTCATAGGAATGCAATTTATGCCTAATGCATGCAATTAGAAAAAGATTATGGGCCAAATCAGAATAGAAGAAGGTGTACTTCCATCATAGGCTCTCAAAGGTCAAGCCAGTTCTCTGGCAAGGATGGAAGTCCTTCATTAATCAAGAGTGAAATAATATGATTATGCATGATGTTAAAACATCCAACTAAGGGTTGCTACATAGTTTATCTTGCTTTAATACAGGCTTTATATGAATATGAGTTGTATTTATTTTTATGTTTCAATTGATTTAGTTGGGTAGAAAATTTAGTTTATCTTATGAGCCTACGTCCAGCATCAACACAAACATAACAGAAAGAAACCTAAGAAAGCATGATGTTTTATTGCACCCAAAATAAATCAAAAAATTAAATTATATAAGGAAAAGTCACAGTAGTACACCCGGAAGAAAGAAAAATGGCTAGAGTTCGCCTTATACAACCCTAGAACTACAAGTTCGGATCTATGATCTTCTTTCCGAAAGTCTCCTTCTTCGAGGGACATCCATCGGCTCCACGGGGATCAGCACCATCTCTGGTTGGGTCACTCTGCTAACCTAGACCCCATAGATCCTAACCTAATTCTAAGCTCAAATTTACATTTAAAATTTAAAAAAAAAAGAAAATCCTAAGCCCTGCAAAACAGATATTAGGAAATACACATAATACACAAAGCAGTTTATATTTCACAAACATACGGGCTTAGCATTGGTTGCTTGTCAAGCCCACCTGTCCTATGGACTATGTTAAGGGATTTTCAGCACCTGCAGGCAAACAATAATTTTATGATTTATTTATTATAGCGATCCCTTTAACACTCCCTGAGAAAATAATGTTAAATCTAGAAAGAACGCTTAACATCGTCTAACAAACGAACAAGCTGGACATAGTCAAAAGCAATACACCACATGATATGTGAAGCATAGCCAACATATCACAGAGATTAAAGAAAATAGCGATCTAACCTAGATCTAGGGTTGACTTAAGTAATCTAGTGTGTGTAAAGTGGGGTTTGTGTGGTAAGTCTTTCTAGGCCTTTAAGTTTAAGTTTGAAGTTTGAAGTTTGAATTAGTTTAATTTTTACCATTGGTTGGTTTCAATTCAAATGACTTAATAATTTAATTCCCATTTTATGTTCATTTTATTTGGTTAAAGTAATATTTAAGTTTTCAAGAATGAGAATTAGAATGAATTTCATTTTTAGGGAAACTCACTTTATTCCACATCCTAAATCTTAATGAAGTTTCTAAAAGTCTAACTAAAATTCTTAAGGATTTTAATTAATCCTTTTAATGTTATTTATGTTTGGATTTGATTTATGTTATTTCAATTGTTTGAATTGCTTTGTTTGATTTAATTTGTTTGATTTATTTCATTTTGAATTAAGTTATATGGATTTCATTTGATTTGACTTATGTTAATTTAAAGAGTTTGATTTTATTCAATTTAACTTAAGTTTTAAGTCCATTAATATGAATTAATACCTTAGGTTTGTTCATAGATTATTCTTAACCTAAAGTACTTAGGTCAATTACTTGATCTGATTTGATTAACCTAGGTTTAGGTTCATTATTTAAATTCATTAAAGATGAGTGGTTTCATTAAATTTTATTGATTCAAAGGTTGAGGTTTAAGTTAAGTAATACTTTTATTAATCTAAGGTTTTATTTCATTAACCTAAGATTGAATTTGATCGCTTTAATTGACTTAGGATATTTAGAGAAGTTTCTTAATAGTTTTAATGTTTGATGGAAATTAGTTTGAATTACCACTTTATTTAATAGGTTAATTAATTTCCTTAACCCAATATTTGATTCACAATGACCTAGGGATTTAGAAATTTGAAAACTCTAATCGAGATCATTTGGAATTGAAATAGCAAAGGGTTACATGCCAATTTTATATTCTAAAGTTTCAACTTGATTAGAGATGTAATTAGGTGTAATTAAGGTTTTAATTATTTCATTAAAACCTAAATTAAGCAATTTATTAAGATTCATTAAGGGATTTTATTTTTCACTTATTCTTCAAATACCTTTTCCAATGAGGGTTTATTCATAATTTTTTGGTTAGCGGTTGATTTATTATGATTTAATTAGTTCAGTCATTTAATTGAATTATTTAATTCTTTTAATTATCTAATTAGGTTAATTAGTGATCTATTAGGTTCATATAGGTTTGATTAGGTTTAATTAGTATTTTGATGTTCATTAATATTCATTATGTTGATTTAAGATTATTAGATTAAAGTTTTCTAATTATTTCATTAAAGGGTTAATTTAATTAATTTAAAGGTTAATACACATGAAATTATAATTTTCCTTGAATTATAAGAGAATTAAATCCCAAAGTTACCTAATGTATGTTTTATGCTTAATTTCATTTCCCCAAAGTTTCAAATTAATTGATTATTAATTTGAGAATAATTAGATTTAATGTTTTCAATTAAACAAATTTAAGGAAAATTACCCAATAATTAGATTTTAATTTCTATGGATTCCTCTCATCAAGACAATCCATAGAGCTTTTATTTGTAATTTTTGATTTTTCTTTGATTTTATATGATTTTTTGAAGTTTTCGATTTTAATTAATTAATTAACTAATTTATTTTAAGTGGATCTGTACATACATATATATGGTAATTATTTAATTTTTTTATATTTGGTTAATAATAAATTTAAATCGATCGTCGCTGATTTCGATCGTGGATATTATTTTATAAGAATTTAAATCTCGTTTGATATCATCGATCAAATACGATTGGACGGTAGAAATTGTCTCCTTCATTTCTTAGAACCGTCCAACTTGTTTTGTTAATATCTTTGATATAGTAAATATGATTCAAGTGTTACATATGGAAAGAAATCTATGATTTTATATTGGATCAACTTGAAGATCACATTTTCTATCGATTAAAATTGAATTATTTAAGGAAAAGGTTGGCGTCAACAATAGCATACCACTCGTTGTTGAATGATTGGCCTTTAATTGATCCTAGAGTTTTGATTCTTGAAAGATGATTGTGCAAAAGAATTGAGTCAATTCCTTGTCTTTTGATCTCTCCACCAAGCTACTTCTCTACAATGGCTTTGGTTATTTGTTTAATTTCCGGCTTGGGAAGTGGAAAGGCTTTGTGTTATTTGGCGGTGAAGGTGTTGGAGAAGTCAATTTGGCTTGTGGTTGTGTATATGTTCTTCCTTCACTTTGGCCGAGCACTATTCACTTTTTTTTTCCTTTTCTTCTTTCTTCTCTTCCTTTTTTTTTTGCTAGAGTGATGGCAAGCTATTTTTTAAGTTTTATTGATTACCTTAATTGCCTTGAAGGCAGCCACCCTTGTTAAGGGGTAGAGTTTAGCTTGATGTGGGAAGAGGGGAAATTCAATTTTCCTTCTTCCCTCTTTTCTTCATTTCTTTTATTATTATTATTTTATTTTATTTTATTTGTTGATTTGTTTATTGATTTAATGGTGAATTGCATTTCCCATTTAATTTTTTTTTAATTGAATGTGAATTGCATTTCATATTAACCCATTTAACATAAATAGATTAAATTTGATTCCAATTAAAGTCAAATGACTAATTTGACTTAGTTGGAATAGGTTTGAACTCCAATCATGCTTGATCATGTGCATGGGATGAATTGGAGTGGCTATTTTCATTTGATTTCAATTATATTTTGATGTAAACCCATTTGACCCAAAGTGGGGTTAATAAGTTATGTTTGATTTCAATTGGGTCAAATGACCCATTTGGCCTAATCATATCCAATGGTGAATTAAATTATATTTGATTGCTATTCCCAAATGATTTTAAATGATTAATTTGTGAGATTTGAATCCAATAAGACCCATTTAGGCTATTTTAAACCAAGTGGTCTAATTCACCCATTTTAGTACTAAATGAATTCAAATCTCTTTATATTTATGATCAAACATATTTATTTAATCATTTGGAATGTTTGGAATGATTTAATTTGGCACATTTTTTGGTGGGTTGACTTTTGACAAAGTTCATCACAGTCAAACCTAGGTTGACTAGATTTTGACTTTAGATTTAATTTTGACTTTCTATTTTATTTTGTTGATTTATTTGAATTGATTCATATTGGATGCTTGAATTGATCCTACATGAGCCAAACAGGTTAAATCCAACTCAAGCTGATTTCCTTAGGTCACTAAGCATTGAATTAGGAAAATTCTATTTGAGATTAGGATCTCTAATTGCTAAATTAACCTCATCCAAAAATGAGGTCAACAATAAGCAAGTTGCAACAAGAAGATATCTATGGTCAAAGTCTTTTGGCAAAATCAGACCAAGTAGGAAACTGCATGAAAAACTAAGAAGGAAATGAAGGACAAATACCATTCTTCTTTGATGACCTTGGTATAACTTTTGAGGATGAAATTTTTTGAGTGAGGAGAATATGACATCCTTGAATTTTACCACTTATATTCTGAAGTTTTGAGGATGCTGACCAGAATTGTGTTTTGCTCAGCTAAATTGGATCAAATTTGATTGAGTTAGGGAAGATGTAAGTGGAATTTGGCCAAATTAGTAGACGTGGATGTATTTGAACACATTTTGGCATACCCAATCGGTTCTAGGATTAGCATGCTAGGAGGATGGTTGAGTAAGTTAAACTAACAAAATTTGATTTACTCTAATATCAATGAGCATTATTTGGTTGTAATGGTAACTGGGTCATGCAGAAAGCTTGTAACCAAATGGATAGTATGGGCCGAATGGTTCTTTTGTTTGCTTCAATAGGACGGCTAGTTGACTGAGCTATGTGGCTAATTGAATAATGCTGAATATTGAGACAAGCTAACCGAATTTGTAATTTTAATTTGCTTATTATAGCATGTGCAAAGTGGTTTTCTTGGTCTGCTCCTACCAGACTATATTAATGTGAGAAGTTGTTCTTCAGTCACCTTCATTATGGACATGTCTTTCTTGAAGTATTATAAAGCGACTTCTAGTAAATTGTCATTTATCAGCAACCGTTAGAGGAAGAAACTTTTAAGGAGTTATTGTGTGTGGATCAGTCATCCTTACCTGGGTAGACAAGTTGAATTGGCAATACGTGTGTATCAAACCATCGTTAATTTTGCTTCCTCCAAAGCTATATATATAACTAGTAGATTCCTTGGAGGAGAACTGTTCGATAACGTGTTTGTGTGATTAGAGCTTATAAGACCTCAAGTAAGTTGCTTCATGTCTCCATTTGTTAAGAAATGTAACTTCTAAGGAGTTACCGTGTTGTTGATCATTCAAGAGTTGTCTTTGCAAAGGCAGACAAATGGACAACATATGGTTATCAAACATCTGTTGATTTCACTTTTTCAAATGCTATATAAACCAATAGATCCCTTTAATGAGACAGTATGTTCCATTAAGTGTTGTGTGAGAAGATAGCTTAAGGGAACATGTCCTTTCTGTTAAGAAAAACCGATCGATGAGTGTAAGTTCAAGAATTAAGGATCAACAATTGTCTTAAACTAATTGTACCTTTTAGGTAGTTCTTTAAGTGCGACAAATTTTCATGCCTGATTAGCTTGTTGATTCATAGATTGTTTTTCTTGTGGTTTCTATTGCATGTATTAAAATAGTTTGTGTTTATGCATCATCATAATCTTCATTCTAATGAATACTTATATATATTATGGTCATTTATATGAATGAATGTAAGAGTGAAATGGAAAGGTGCTTAATGAAAATTGTTGAGTTTGGGAGGACTGCGAGGCTTCTATAAGGGATTGAGTGACTCCATCGATGATTGGCTTGGGAGGACTGTGTGAGCCCATGGCTGACCTGACTTGGAGCACTTGTGATTGTTGACATTGTTGCACCCAAGTTTTATACCAACTTTGGATAATGAGTAAGGTATCATTGAATATGATGCATGGTTAGCTAAAATACATGTGTTGTATTGATGTCTATTGATGAAATGTTTGCATGATTCGTTGGGCATCTCTATTTCTTGAGTTTGCCATGTTTAATCACTCCCATTGTTTATATCTCAAGGTGATGAGTTACATTGGGTGAGGAGTTTGAAGGAGAGTTGGGAGGAAGTTGAGCCTACTTGATTTGAATGTTGAAGTGTGGTAGCATTCTATGTGGCTGGGAGCTTGATATGGCTTAAGTTTGTAACTGAATTGACGTGTTTTCCTTTGATTTTAAACTTTGTTTGACCTCAAAGGCTTATGTTACGAATAGTTAATTACTCTGAATGCATGAGCAGTCTTTTTATTAGTTATTACTTGTTTGATAGGTTTTTATAGAATGTGTAGGATTATCAGGTGTCGCTTAATGATCTGTTATGCTTACATGTGAGAGGTTGACTGGCCTGATTGTGTAGGATTTAAAGGTATCTCAACTTAGTGTCTAGTTAGTAAGGCTCGGCTTATCTTGTTACTCCCTTTTGATCATGGGATATCTTGAGAGCAAGTCTGTTTGGTTGGTTAAATTTGTCTGGTTTAGCTTATTTGAATGGAGGTCTGGGTGGTGTTGAGCTTTATACATTGCAGTCCTAGCGACATATTATGCTCACACACCCAGGAAATTCTTTAGACATGGGCCAACAAGTTTTGGGCAATCATGCATGTAACCTTATAGTTGTAGCTTGAGTTTTGTTCATACTTGTGAATCTTATTTTATTGTACTGTTCTTAGAATCATCCTCTCATTAAAGATATCTCTAGCTTCACAAAAAATTCCTAGCTTTGTAGTTGTCATGTTAATCTTTTGACAGTGTTCTTGCATGCATGTGCATGAGCCTAGCCATTCTAGTCATGCATTTAGTCATCTCAATGAAGTTCATTAGCCATCTTAATTCATTTAAAGTCTTAGTCTCAATATGGCTGTTATTTTTTGGAATTGAGATTTGAATTGTGCTGAAACTTGATAAGTACATCTTTTTTTTTTTAATCCTGTATATATTAAGTTCATGCTAATACTGAATCCTTGGGCGTGCTATAATTCTTAAAGATTGCAGAAATTCCTGGGTTTTCCTCTATCCAAGTTGTGTGATCTTTTTGTTCGTTTTAATTTCATGATTTAGATATCTTTTCCCTTAATTGGTGGATTGTTATTGTACAATGATATTTTTATATGAAGCATTTTTTTCATAAACACATGATTCAATCGTAGGTTTTGTTTTATGAAAAACTAATTTGAAGAAATGAATTAATGTCATTTGAAGAAGTGTTATCATCTTTACTAAGATGATTTGTGAGTTTGACCCTATAATTCGTATATGATTTGCATCTCCGATGGCTGGAGTAAACTTCGTAACAGCGTGAAAGAAAAAGCATGTTTTTAATGGTTGCATCTACAAGTATTATTCAATGCTCTGCTTTCCTAAGGGTTATATAATTAGATCCAAATATTTGTCAAATTTTATGTATATTCTGCCAGTTTATAATTAAAACAATGATTAAGAGTGCTCATGAAATTTTAAAAATATTATGTATTCTGCTGAAGGACAGTCCATCGGGTGATTTAAGTGTTCTAAGTTTTTTGTATCGTTTGGATCTAATCATTCATTCAATCTTTTAGGAACAGAGTATTGGTCCTTGACAGTACTTACTGCTATGTATTTACGTTAAGTTCTTACCTTCTTGGCACTATCTTGTTACAAAGCTTATTATTTTTATTGTAAATGAACTAATATATGCTTGATTTTCAGGTAAGACTTCTAAAATCATCTCATTGAACTGAATTCCATCAAATGTTTTCATTAAACTGAACATATGGCCAGAGTGTGTTTAGCACACTTTCATAAATTGTAACTGGAATTTAAACATTTTGTCTGCATACTTTTTAGGGACTGATGTAATAGTTTAGTGTGTGGTTTGTCTTTCAAAGTAAAATTTATGAGTACATGTTGATTGTAGGCATGAAAATACATTGTGGGATGGCAGACATATGGTCTTTTTAATAAGCTTGACTTGTAAAATTCCAACTGCCAATTCAGACAATGAATCATAAACAAATGTTGTTTGGACGTTTGTCTTTGAGAATCCATGAAAAGTAAGGTAAAATACTTATTAATGTAGAATTGCTGAGAAAGTCTGAGATTATGAACAATTAATTGTCAATGATGGGAGAATCTCAGTAATGAGAAAATGATACTTCCACTGTTAAGACGTTCAGTAATCTATACTTGCCTTAGTTGGCTGCAATGGCAGCCAAGTTTATCTGGAAAAGCACTATTCTACTAGCATATTGTGTCATATTCCTGCTAATTTTTCACCACTAGAGGTATCCTGGGTAGCTACCAAGTCTCCTATGGGGCCCAATTGTTAGTTTTTCCTCTATACATTGATGAAGGCAATTATATAGTAGCGTGGGAAAACCAAGTGTCTGGCCGTATGACTATCCCAATATTAACAAGATCTGTTTTAACATCCTATTCAAATACCCCATTCCACTTTCTTGCTAATTTTAATCTTGCTTTTATTTAATTTAGGGTCAGTCCAAGCGACTCAAAGATGTGGAAATCAGCTTTCCAATTGTGTATGGGACTATGTCCTTCTGGCTTGGCAAAAAAGCTAGCGAGTAAGTTTTTACAATTATATCAAAGGGTTTTAGGTAAATTACATTTAGATTCCTTAGTCTTGATTCTAGTTAACTATCAGATCCCTTAAAGCTTTTAGCTTTCACCAAGGGATCTGCCATATTTGAATCTGATCTCTTTTGGGTCCTTGTCAACTTGTTTGCACCCAAATTACAAATAAGTTATCAAATGATCCGAATGACCTCACTTAATGAACGAAGATGAGGTCATTTGGGTTGTTTCATTGTTTGTGGGTGGTTTGGTTAAGTCTAATGATAGCAGAGCCCAAAAGAAATAGGGTTCAAAGTTAACCAACAATTGTGCAAAATGAAAACATGATGGCCATAATCATTCCTAGGCTGAATATGAGGGGCTTAGATTTACACATGTTTTTTTTTTTCTTCGGATTGAAGCATTTTCTTTTAATGAATTATATGATATTACATTTTATACCTTAGTCAGAGGCCTTCCTTGTAATAAAATGATACTTGTCCATAGATATAATTCTCATAAATGGACTGTTTATGTCCGTGGGGCAACAAATGAGGATTTGGGTGTGATAGTTAAGCGTGCTGTGTTTCAACTACATCCCAGTTTCAACAATCCAACACGTATTGTAGAGTCGCCACCTTTTGAGTTGTCAGAATCTGGTTGGGGAGAATTTGAAATTGCTATTACCCTCTTTTTTCATAGTGATGTCTGTGACAAGCAGCTTGACCTGTAAGTTCTGTTAGGACTTTTGCAAGTTTTAATTTTTTTTAATCATTTATTCTCTTATTGCAGTTTCCAATTTAAAATTCCTATTTTCTGTAGATATCACCAGCTTAAACTGTACCCTGAGGAGGATAATGGTCCCCCCCAATCAACCAAAAAACCAGTTGTCATTGAAACTTATGATGAGATCGTCTTTTCAGAGCCATCTGAGGCTTTTTTTCTTCGCGTTCAAAATCATCCGGCTGCAATTGTTCCAAGACTACCTGCCGGGCTCAATTTACCACCAGCTGGTACTTTCCCTAAATCAGAGCCCACCCTCAATTCTAACTCCTTTGAGAGGGCATAATCAAATCATCACCTCGTTTGATATTTTCATTTCTGGAAGCTAACTAGCTGTTAGTCATGCTTGGAATGCCATAGGTCCTCCTGAACCCGTGCTTGAGAAGAAAAGAGGCGACACTAAGGACCATCCTCTTGGTCAGTGGTTCATGAACTTCTCAGAGGCAGATGAACTTCTAAAACTAGCTGCTGCTCGCCAACAGGTAGGCATCACAGACTATTGTGTTCAACATTGCTTCATTTTTATGTTCATATAATCATAGGCAGTCCATATCTTTTAATGCTGATAAACTTGACAAATAGTGGAAGCCGTCCTTAACAAAGTAAGTATCATTTCATCTCAACCTAAATTGTTTTTTTTTAAATGAAAGAATAAAAATACCCTAGGTTTGTCACATATTGTGAAGACCAAACTCAGGTAGTCACATGGAAAGTTCGAATCTAGGTGTCATGAACCTTGCTACAATCTAGTTGAAGAAACAACATCCCTGGTAGAAAAGTAGGAATGGAAAAAAATACCACATCAGATTGTAGGATTTTATCTATTGAATTTAAGATAATGAAAATACACTTTGGTTGTTTTTATGTAAAGATGTATATAAATGACAATAAATTAATCTGGAAGGATTAGGAAGAACAATGGATAGATCAAAGGTAATTTGTTTGATTGTGCAAAAAGATTTGTGTGGTGTAGGCTTTGCACTACATGGACGCTTAACAGGGATGAATTTGGATGCATAAAGCTGAGCGAAATAGTTGCAATACAGCTAACGACGAATGTAAGTATTTTTTTAGTCATGTGGGCATTTTTGACAGCCTATATGACCTTTTTCAAGGAACTATTGTTGCTGCGTGTTGTATGAACTGGACATGGACAATATCATAGAGATAAATAGGCTACTTCTGAATTCATTGCCTGTACCGTGATACATACCTCAAGAACTACTTCAGATGAAGCTAATTATTTGGCTCTTTTCTTCGCTCTATAAATTTCAAGCTTTGCTTGATTGTTTGTAGTTATGCATCTCTTTTGGTCGCAGGCATAGAAAACTTGACCACTAGCGGATTGATTTGAATCTTAATACCGTCAAGGCTGTTACCTAGCCTTGGATGGTAAAATGAGTTAATGGCAGCCTGAAGAAAATGATGGCCTTTATTTAGGTTTCATTTGATACTAGTGCTAATGGTGTATTTTTGTTGTGTTGTATTAAACAAAATCATCACTCTTATAACAATTACATTTTGAGAAGTTAGACTGGACAAGAATGCAATCGAACGAAACTTAGTCATCTGCTATGTTAGTTAACAATATCAAATTGGCTTGTTTTCTTGAGACTTGGGCTCCATTTGGCATAGATTGTATAAGCTAGAAAGCAGCCTGGGTAGATATTCTGTAACACGCTTTCATGAATTTTAGTTTTGTATTAAATAAGCAAACACTGTCATTGCCGGTCTGAAGTCCGGATGCAAAAAGTGGAGGGTTGCGTTAGGTAGTCGGCATCGTAAAATTTGTCGAAATAATCATGACATGAATCCTTTAAATCATTGTGTTAATCTAGGCGTCCCAGGAGCGGCGTAATGGCTTGAATACGATGAAAAATGTGCTAAGCTTCGGCCTGATGTTAAATAAGCAGGTTCCACATTATGGATGGATCTGAGCAAAGAAGTTAGTCCATGAAACTATAATTAGGTTAGGATCTTGGAATATAGGTACTCTTACGTAAATTAATGGAATTAATAGATATTATGGTTCATAGAAAGATAAATATTTTATGTGTTCAGGAAACTAAATGGGTTGCTGAGAAGGCCAAGGAGATTGATAGTTTAGGTTTTAAACTTTTATTCGGTAAAAGTCGAACTAGAAATGGTGTAGGTGTGATTATAGATAAAAGTTTGAAGGATAATGTTATAAGTATTAATAGATGTGGAGATAGAATTATAGCTTTAAAGATTATGTGATAAGATTATCAATGTTATAAGTGTCTACATGCTCCTCAAGTAGGTTTGGAGGTAAGCTCAAAAGAAAATTTTGGAATGAATTAGAGGATTAATATAAAGATACCTCTTGAAGAAAAAAATTTATTGGGAGATTTAAATGGACATGTTGGTAGAGTGATAGAAGATTTTAAAAGTATTCATGGTGGTTATGGATTTGGAGTGGTAATGAAGAAGGTAGGGGTATATTAGATTTTCTTAGCTTATGATTTTGTTGTTCTTACTTTATTTAAGAAAAAGATGATGAACATATTATTACTTATAAAATGGATCTAGAAAATGATTGATTATTTTGATAAGAAAAATAGATCGTTTAGATTGTAAAGATTGTAAGGTCATTAAGTGAAATTTTAAATCTCAACATCGACTATTAGTTTTAGATTTTAAGATGAAAGGTTGTAAGAGAAAAATAAACTAAATTATTGTCTAGGATTAGATGGGGACACTTAAGAACACAAATAAAAATATTTTAGAGCAAGCTAAGAAATTAGAATTTGGGATGTTCAAGGAAGTTAATATTATGTGGGAAAAATATCAGTGAAATTAAGCAAGTTCTTAAAGATGTGCTTGGAGAATCAAAGGAAAAGCTTAATAAGAATAGTTGGTGGTGGAGTCGAGTGTGAGAAAAATAAAAAATAAGAAGCATTGTTATAAAACTTGGTTTAGATGTAAAACTGGAGAAGGAAAGATATAAAGTGGCTTGTAGAAAGCGATATATAATCTGAAAAATTTAAAGTGATTTATACTGATATATTAGATCAAAGAAAGTGAAAGTGATAGGAGAAGTAAAGATATATAGTTAGTGAGTATTAAGGATGAAAATAATAAAATATTTTTTAGAAAATATATTGAAAATAGGTGGATGAGGTATTTTGATAAACTTTTCAATGAAGGATCGAAGACGATTGATTTTAGCAATCTTAATCCAAAAATAGAATTTCATTTTTATCATTATTATTAATCGAAGTTAATGAAGCTTTAAAGAAAATGAAATGTGGAAAAGCGATAGGGCAGGATAATATTCCAATAGATGTGTGAAAATGTTTAGGAGATCAAGGAATTTCTTGGCTTACAAATCTTTTAATGTTATGTTAAAGACTAAAAGATGTCGGATGAGTGGAAAAGAGTTTGTTGGTTCTATATTTAAGAATAAAGGTGATGCACAAGAGTGTACAAATTATAGAGGAATTAAGTTAATGTGTCATACATTAAAATTATGGAGAGTAATTGAGCATAGGTTACGATGTGATCTGAAGTCTCTCAGTTTGGTTTCATGCCGGGTAGATCTACTATGGATGCTATACATTTGTTAAGAGGTTTGATGGAGAAGCATAGAGAAAGTAAGAAGGATCTACATATGATATTTATTGATTTAGATAAAGTTTATGATAAAGTCTCAAGAGATGTTCTTTGGAGTTCTAGAGCGAAAGAAATTAATATTGGTTATATTCAAGTCATTAAGGATATGTATACTAGAGTCATTGCATTGTGTCCAACACAAGGAGGATTGACAAAATATTTTCCTATTTGGTTGGATTACATCAAGGATCAACATTAAGCCCTTATCTTTTTTACTTTAGTTATGGATGTTCTTACGAGGCATTTACAAGAAGATGTACCTTTGTGTATGCTTTTCACTGATGGCATTCTTCTTGTTGATAAGACTAGAGGAGTCCAACTTGAATTATGGAGGTCAACTTTAGAGTCTAAAGGTTTTCGTTTAAGTAGATCTAAAGCGAATATATGGAGTGTAATTTTAGTTGTAGAAGTTTTAGTGATAGTGTTGTGACTTTAGGTGATCAAGTCATTAATAAGAGTGGCGATTGATATTTAGGCTCTATTGTTCAAAATGATGGTGAAATAGATGGAGATGTTATTAGTAGAATTCAAGTTGGATGGTTGAAGTGGAGGAATGCATCGCCTTATGTGATAGAAAAGTTCCACTTAAATTTAAGGGAAAATTTTATAAGATGGTGGTAAGAGCCAATGACTGCGAGAATGTTGGCAATAAAAAGAAGCATAAGACTAAGTTAAGTGTTACGAGATGAGGATGCTCGTGGATGAGTGGCTTTACTCTTAGAGATAGAATGCAAAATAGTATGTTGGAAAAAGTTGGAGTAGCTCGGTGGTAGATAAGATTAGGGAGAGTCACCTTAGATGGTTTTACATAAAGCGTCGGTAGTCAGATGACGATTAGGAGAGTAGATCGTTAGATTTGTCTTATGTTAAGAAAAGTAGAGGTAGACCTAAAAGACTTGGTTAAGATGTATAAAAATGATCTTATATCTTTGAATTAAATGAGAATTTGACGTAATAGGACACAATGGAGACGAAAGATTCATGTAGCCGACCCCACCTAGTGGGATTAAGGCTTGTTGTTGTTGTTGTATTAAATAAGCAAACATTTAATGAAATATAAATTAATTAGAATTAAAATTAAAATATCATATTGTATTGTATGAAAGTCATAATAGCTTTTGTTATAGTCATTCATTCAACCCACATCAATTATACAATATTTTTTTATATTATTAAACAGCAACAACTCAAACAGCATTTTTAAACAACAATATTGAGATGATTTATCAATTAATCATCCACTTTATTCAACAACACAACATAATATAACACGATAATATCAACCAAACAGATCCCTATCTTCTTAAGTACCTCACGTTAAATCAAAGCTACCTGCACATATTGAACAAATATTATTTCAACAAGGATCACACTGCAAAAATCCGTGATCCATCCGATTACTTTAATTCCATTTTATGCATATTATTGTAGGTTCAAGCTCACATTGTGAAGCTTAGGAGACAGCTCAGTATGATCGATAGCCTGCCCCAGCAATCAAAAGCAGCTTCTGGGCAATAAAATCTTATTATTGGAGGCCACTCTCATTGGCGTTATTTTGAAGTTTGTAATGATGGGGACTGAGGATTATGCTGCTTAGAGTTGAAGAATGAAGATAATAAAGTTTAGATGTCCAATTTCCATACTGAGAATCAATTGGAGTGTTTAAATGTGCATTAATTTTTTTGTCAAAATGTATGCTTTGTGATTGATTCTTCACCATATTTTGCATCTCGTTATGGAAAAGCAGAGAATTTGAACATGTGATTGATGGTGAATCAGAAATCTTTATAGTGAAATTACTTGCTTAGAATATAATCAGAAAACAGAATAACATCGTTTTATCCCTAAAAAAAAAAAGGCCCCAGTTTTTCGTTCTTTGGTCTTAGGCGGTTTGACCCTAAATCTCATTGCTGATTACGGGTGTGAGGCTAGTGAGCCGGTTCTTATTTGGCTTGATAAAGAGCTCATGAGCCAAGCTCGAAAAACTAATGAGTCAAATTTAAATTAATTCTGATTTTTCTCGTTAGCTCACAGACTTGTTTAATAAATATTTATATAAAATATATTTAAAATATTTTAAAATTTAATAATTTAAGTATAATATTATTTAAAATATTTAAAAATTATCTCATTTTTATATGTCAAATAATTTATTATTATTTTATTATTTTTATCATAATATTTATTTAAATTAAAATTATTTTATTTGTTTTTATATTAAATGAGTAAGCTCATGAGTCAATTTGCATGTAATGTCTTAAGTTAGAATTTAATTAATTAATTAAACTTGAATATAAATAAAAATAGATTTGAATTTAATTGGATTCATTTATACCCTTATTGTGAACCCTATTCTCTGAGCCTTAAATTGAATCTTGGTTGTTTTGGTGAGCTTGTCCGATCAAGAATAGTTTTAATGATGATATTGAAGAAAATATTAAATTCTCTTTAATCAAATCTATAAATAGAACTCTTAATCAATTCATTCTTTTTATGAAATTAGAAGGAAAGCTAATAAGAAATTTTTTATTTTTGCTCTCATATATTTTTATTAAATTTTTTCTTAATCAGTTGATTGAAATTTTGCTTTATTCTCGAAAAACTTAGGTTCAAATTTTTGAGAATGTATGAGTGTATGAATTTATTATAAAAATAATTTAAATGATCTAATATATATATATATATATATATATATATATATATATATATGATACATCCTCAGAAAATTAATCAATTTCGAATCTGAGGCATTTTGAAATACTTGATCTAATCGATTTTAGCAAACTTATCAAAAGTCGTCACCGATGAGCGAACATAACAACATCAATAGTACGATCCGAACCGAATCGAGATATGCTGAACATGAAAATGGATCGATCAAATGGTCACAAAATAGACATATGTATAGTCGGTCGGGTCAGGCGAATCCAACGAATCCAAGATCACCCAATCTTACAGGGATCATCAAAATACAGGATTAGGGGATCGCTCAGGCGTCAGATGGGAGGAGTGGTTTGGATTTTCCATGTATTTAGGCACTCTTCCAAATCTATAAATAGCCCCATACTCCATATGAAAAGGACTTTGGAGACCAGTGAAGAAGGAGAGCTCAAGAAGGAGGAAGTTCGGCTCGAAGATCCCAGAGAGATCACCCGCCCGACGTTGTCACCATGTCGGCTCATCATGACCCTCGCCAATCAATCTCGTTCCTTGCATTTACGCGGTTGTTCCTATATTTCGCGGAAATTGTTCCTGCCTTTTAGTTTAGTTCCTGTATCACCTGCCATGCTATTACAACGACCGTTGTTACATATTGTTCCTTTCTACCATCTTGTAATCCCTTTATCGGGAAGATTCGTAGAGGCATATACATAGTGGAACATTTTGTTAGGCGGGCGTTTCCTCTTTTTAGGTTTTTTAAAATTTAGTTCTCTCGCTCATTTTAAATCACATGTGTCTTTGGACTAATCAACAAAGCTAATGCACTTCTCATGGCGGTCTTAGACAGTTTGGCGTCAAGGAAGACTCCCTGATCATACTTTTGCGAACCTACAGATGACCAATAGGCAATCTTCGTAACAAGCCTCGCTCAACTCCGTCACTCTCAAAACCAATCCTTGAATCGGGCGTCAAGCTTCGCCCCCACTTCCTCTAATGGGCATGACCATTGGCGAAAACGACAGAATCTCTTTAGAAGAGCGTTATCGCGAATGGAAGAGTCTCAAAATGAGATGATCCTTTAGAACACAACAACCTCCATCCCGCAAATGCGTCAAGATCGATTACTGCGGAGGACAATATCTTTGCTCTCTTAGGCGAGTTCCACCACCTCCAAACCGTGATCTTGAACTTCGACAGTTCCACCCATCCATCGTGCGGCTCAACCACCGCCAATGCGATTATTGGTAGCATTCTCTCCCTGACCTGCTTATACATGCGAATTACAACGCTTGTACGAGAAGAACTCCATCACAAAGGCGGAATCATATCTTCTCATGATTATCGAGAGTCTTCCCCTTTGGTGAAGCTATTCTTGACATCCCATCCCCGTAGGGTTTAAGCTTCAAACATTGACCCTTATGATGGAGTTCACCCTTACGAACACATCGACCATTGGACCATCATGCATATCCAGAAGACATCTTTGCGGTCTTTCCTATTACTCTCAAGGGACAAGCCAGCACTTGGTTTCTCTTCCAGGATCTCCATACCTTTGATGAACTCGCCAAAATCTTGTGGAGCAGTTCATTGCAACCGAAGGATCATCAAAGACTCCTCCCATCTCAGGCATTAGTCAAAATGAAGGTGAATCACTTAAGGAATACTTCCAAAGGTTTTCCTTAGAAGCTCAAATCCAGGGGTAGACCACGAATTATTAAGAGTTTTTCTTGGAGGGCTCCGTCAGGGGCCTTTTACTCATCACTGTAGACACGGTTGGTTCATATGACTTAGTTCATCGTGTGGAAGCACAAATCTCCATGAAGCTATTGCCTTATGCAATTTGAATCCAGGAAAACGTAGAGTGCTCTAGAAACACATCAACACTCTATCAAAGAAGCAACAAGGCGAATCTCCTCCACGACCCACATATCAACGTGAACCACGACTTGAAAAGAATTACACCGCGAACACATCTGTGTTAACCTCCCAATGGCCATTCGAGATGAAGAAAATATCAAGTGGCGCATCCAAAAACTAAATTCGAAATCGAGGAGCAATATTGTCACTTCCGAGTCGGACATACTCGAGGCATGCAAACAACTCGAAGAAAATTGAGAGGCTCATTCAGGAGGATATACGTCGATTTGTGAAGAACCAATCGACCACAACACTTTGGGGCAACAAGGACAATCATCACGAAACAACAAAATAATCATCAACGGTTGGAGATTGAAAATTGCGGGAGGACCAATACTATCTAATCAAGTTCTCTCTATCTCGAAGAGCGAGAATTAAAGAAGTCGTTCGTCGTTCCATCACTTTTCTTCGGACTTAGAAGACATGTTCCTCATCAAGATCCACTTGTCATCGGTCAGGATCGGTGACCCATCTATAATGTTAAAGGATTTTGGTTGATAGTGGGAGTTACATGATGTCTATTTTACTCCGTTTTAGCATGGGCCTCGTTAGGAAAAGCTCCAACTCTGCGGGACCATTATGTAGGTTTGACAACCGCCCGTCAGTAGAAGGGACGATCACTCTTCTGTTGTTCTAGAATTCCCTCGGCAAATGACTCATTCAATCCAATTTATGGTGGTCAAGTCGACTATATTGTATATTTGGAAGGCCTCAGTCAATCTTTGGTGCAATCACTTGATATCTCATCTTAAGATGAAATTTCCAACATGTTGGAGTTGGAGTAGTCGTGGAAATCAGTGGCGATCATGCTACCTCAGAAATTTCATGCCTTAGTGACCTTTAGCATTGAAGATTTTAATTTTTAGGGATGAAGGAGCACCCCACAAAGTATCACCTGTAGACTTACTCTCCATTGTCGGATGATGACCACTACGGGTAAGTAGGATCCACCTTTCAAAGGAACAAGAGAAAACTACGTAGATTTCTACGTAGAAATCAAGACATCTTAAGTGGAGCGATATGCGGGGTTGACCCAGTGTGATCATGCACTCCCCAGATTAATCCAACATCAAACCGATCATCGGAAGAAGGAGCTTTGCACCCGATCGCCTCTATAGAGCATGAAGTTAACAAGCTCCTTGAAGCGGGATTCATCAGTATATTACCCTATGGCTAGCAAATGTTGTCATGGTTAAGAAAACAAATGGAACATGGAGGATGTGTATTGATTACACTAACCTTAACAAGCTTGTCCAAAGATAACTTCCTTCCTTGACCATTGATTGGCCTGTCACGGCCATCAAATGCTCGGTTTCGGGCTTACTCGGTTATAACCAAATAAGAATGGACCACATGGATGAAGAAGCCACGACATTTCAAACATATCAAGGTTTATCTGCTACCAAGTTATGCCATTGGGTTAAAAAATGCGGGTCTATCAGCGCTTATGAATATGGTTTTCAAAGGCTGTTAGGACGATGGAAGTATCGTGGGCGACATGTTGGTGAAAAGCACGGAAGAATCACAACATATCTCTCGACTTAAGCGTGCTTCAATCTTCTTGATATAACATACGGCTCAACCCCACCAAATGTGCCTTTGGGGTTACATGGGAAAATTCCTTGGGTTTATGGTAACCCATCGAGTAAAGCCAACCACGAGAAAATTAAGGCTCTCGGAGATATGACCCCTCAAAGAATATCAAGGAAGTTCAAGCGTCTAAATGGTGGGATGTTGCCCTATCTCGCTTAGCTCGTTAGGGACAAATACTTGCCATTCTTGAGTATTAAAAAGCAAAAAAATAATTTTCAATGGATCGAATGTCAATCGCTTTTGAACAACTAAGAGTACTTAGCATCTCCCCTCTTGTAAGCCTATTCAAGGAGAAATATTATACTTATATCTTGCGGCTTCTCCCCGCAATAAGCTCGGTCTTGTGCGGAAGTAAATGGGATACAACGACCAATTTACTACGTCGACAAATACTTTCGGATATAGAAAGTCGTTATCCACAAGCGGTGGCATTAGCCTAGTTTTTATTTCGAAAATTGCGTCCATACTTTCAAGCTCATACTATCGGTGTTTACACTAATCTACCATTAAAAGCTATCTGCGAAGCGGAAGCACGGAAGATTAATTAAGTGTGGAATTGGGAGAATTTGACATTAATTTTCTACCGACATAAAGTCTCAAATACTCAGATTTCATGGAATGCACGTCCCAACTCCAAATGATATCTATCACCGTCCTTTATTTCCTCAATGGACTCTCTATGTTGATGGAGCTTAATCTTTTGGAGGCTGAGTTTACTTATTTCCCCGTGAGAATACCTTAGAGTATGGACTTAGTTTAAAATTTTCTGACTAACAATATGGTGAATCTGAGGCCCTCATCGCGGGGTTGAGACTTGCCATCAGCTGCGCAAGACTTAACAATCCATCTTGACTCTCGCATGCCTCTCAGTCGAGGGTGACTACGATACCATAACCCTCGGTTGTCCGCATTCGACTTGGTGAAGTCTCTCCTTGCCC
The DNA here is from genome assembly GCA_021442155.1 of Cymbidium sinense. Taxonomy (NCBI): domain Eukaryota; kingdom Viridiplantae; phylum Streptophyta; class Magnoliopsida; order Asparagales; family Orchidaceae; genus Cymbidium; species Cymbidium sinense. The sequence goes on along the minus strand of CM038217.1, from coordinate 104,859,193 downwards.
ATCTTAGGCATCAAATCACTCACATACCTGGAGAAAAAATGTCGGCGGGCAGCCTCGCTAAACTTTTACGTCATTCTCTGGGAGATCTATTCAAGAGAAAGTATATTGAAGAAATATATTTTCCCGATTCGGGGACCATGGGTAATACAAACGATTGATGAGGTGAAGGAACCCTCATGGATGGACCCCATCATGTCTTTCCTGCAAGAAGGAAGCCTCCCCGAAGACCTTACTGACGCCACTCGCCTCCGAAGACAAGCCGCAAACTTTGTTATTATTGGAGGTGAACTATATAAACGAGCTTTCTCTGGGCCATACCTCAAGTGTCTTCCATCATCAGAAGCTGACTATGCACTAAGAGAGGTTCACTCAGGAATATGTGGAGAACACCTAGGAGGAAGGGCGCTAGCCCTTAAAATTATAAGGCAAGGATTCTATTGGCCTCTGTGAAACAAGATGCCACAGGTTCACCAAAAATGTCTTGGTTGTCGGTTGCATTCAAACCTTCCTCACATGCCGCTTTGAGAACTTTCATCTCTTCAAAGCGTGGCCTTTTGCTCAGTGGGAATTGATATAATGGGACCTCTTAGATAGCATCGGACAAAGAAAGTTCATCATTCTAGCCGTCGACTACTTCACTAAATGGGTGGAAGAACCACTCGCCAAAATCCAGGCAAAGCTAAACAATTTGTTTGGAAAAAAATAGTGTGTCGATTGGTCTTCTGTAAAGATCATCGCGACAACGGAACTCAATTTCTTGGAAAGGTCTTTCGTCCTTTTGCAAAGATCTTCACATTAATTTCACGGTGTAGCACATCCTCAATAATGGGCAAACCGAAGTTACCAATAGGACCATACTCAAAGGACTAAAACGTCTTGAGAAGGTTGGGGGCAATGGGTTGATGAGCTTCCCAATGTTCTTTGGGCTTTGCTCGCGCGTCCGCAACGTGAGACAGGTATAACTTGTGTTTTGGTGAAGCTATCATCATCTGGTGGATATCGGGGTTCCAAGTCCAAGAGTCCAATTTTTGATCATGATAATAATGAGGAAAAACTCCGGCAGCACCTAGATCTACTCCCACTTCGGGATATGGCCCTACCGGTTGCATCCTATCACCAGCGGGTAGCTTCGCCACTTCAACGAAGAGTAAAACCTCGTCCCGTATCATGGGTGACTTGGTCTGAAGTCTCGAGGCTGAGCAAAGGCCCTCGTAGCGATAAACTCTCACCTCTCTGGGAGGGTCCGTATATGGTCATAGCTATGGTCAAGCCTGGAACGTTCAAGCTCAAGGACCCAGAAGGAAAAACTCTACCTCGAACTTGGAATACTAAGAATCTTCGAAAATATTATCAGTAACTCTTACTGCATAATTATTGCGACTTTTATCTCGTCTGTCATTTCATCCTCGTATAACTGATCCCACCTAGCGGGACTAGAGCTTGTTGTTGTTATTATTGTTGTCATCGTTGTTGTTGTTGCAGTTGTTGTTGTCATTTTCTCTTAAAGCCCGTACCCGTGTCTTGTGATTATATCATTACTAGTGAATTCACAGCTTTGTTCTAACAAGATTTGCTTTTTCTTTACTTTTCCTCCCGAGAAATATACAACTCATGTTACATCTCAATTGGGACATGATCAATCCCAAGGGACTTGATGGACCTCTTCCATACGGGTTAATGTCATGAGCAAAAACTTCGACAAACAACCCGGAAAGGTCAAAAGGTCCTTGGTGGACTTCTCGCCTCTTCCATACAGTTAACGTCATGGGTAACACCACGACAAACAACCTGGATAGGTCAAAATTCTCGATTCAATTCAACCTCTTCCATGTACCCAGCGTCGAAATTACTCGATGAACAACCTTGAGGTCAAAATTCCCAGTAGATCCAATTCGTACATATTAGCAACGTCAAATGATGTTCTGACCAATCACCCCAGATGGGTAAGAACAAGACAAGAGTGTATAAAAATAATAATCATAATAAAAATATACATAGATATCATCAACAACATTAATATGATACTATAAAAGAGAATCAAGATCTTGATACACGCTAGTAATATTACATAGAACAAACAACGAAAAAAGACATCTACGGGACTCTACATGATATCAGCGTCCTCCTCATTACACGGAGATCCTCCCTGGAGCCCACTCACAACTCCTTCATCTTCTGAATCTGGCGAAGGATCTTGAGATGCTTGGCTAGGAGATATATCCTCAATTCTAGCTCCAGTTTTGCGATGTACCACACGAACTCCTTTCAGGAATCCTCGGATGAAGCCCTCCTCTAAACAACAGTCTTTCACTTCAACATCAAGTATATGATCACGAGCTTCACGAACATAGTCTTCAATTGAACCACGATAAGCCGGGAGTTCTTGAAGTCCTCCAGCCTTCAAGGTGATTTCATTTGCTTAACCGACCTTTATGCGCTCTTTCTCCAAAGGCGAGCTTGTAATGTTTTCTTCTCCACCATAGTACCTTGAGCCTCTTCTCCATCTGGCGAGCCTCGTCCTTGCCTCAATTAGCTCATCAGTGCGCTCCACCTCGACCGAAGAGAAGAAATTGACATGTTGCTAGCTCAGTCCTACACCCGGTCAGTTGATCCTCCAAAGACGCCACTTCTTTGGCCTTAGCATTCATCTTTTCTCACACCGCCTTGCGGATACTTTACCTTCACAAATTCGTTCCACTCATCTAAGGCAACACCAGGATGAGCCATCAATCTACGATTGAGTTACACAAAAAAAAAAAAAAAAAAAAAATGTTACATAAGGAATGAGGGAAAAGAAGAAAGGAAGAAAGAAATAAAAATAATGTACCAATTCATCCGCGTTGATCAGGAGCATATGTGCTTTAATACTTCTTGAGAATTTGCGGCTTGTACGAACTCCCCATCATGAGTTAAAAGCAGTTAAACTCTCGAGAGGCCTGGGGTGAGCATCTTCTCCATGAGATATATGGCGTGGTCATTTACAAGTCTTCTTTTCGTAAAGATGAATCATTGTTATCAACACGATTAGTGTGAAGCTTCTCGAGAGAACCTACTGACCTCTTCAGCGGGCGAGGTCTTCGGCGGATGGAAAGACCAACCTTAAACATCCTATCTTGATTGTATATTTGACAAAACTCATGTTGCAAGCTTCCGTCGGGAATTTTAAGAGTTGCTAAGATATCATTCTCAGATATCGTCGGATCGGAAGATCATTCAATCTCCCCATCTCTCGAAGTCCCCACTCATTCGCGCAAAAGAATCCATTGGACCAATTTCTAGATGGATCCGTGCGAGAAAATTCTATCCAATTCTTTATAGTCAGATAAGAAACGTCCCCGAGCATCACATGTGAATCTACACATTAAAGTATTCGATGTTCAAAGTCACACCACGCTCTCTGAAGAAGGTAGTCAAACCAACGATGACCATTAAAGCTCGAAACGAGAATTGCGACAAAGCTACGCCACAATTTTTGAAGATCTCAATCAACTCGGGAGCCAAAGGGAATCGCACCACGAAGAATCTAAATAGTAAAGTACCGCGGGGTGAGCAGACTCGATCGGACTTTTGGCAACAATAGCCACCAACTCATTTGGGAAGAAAAATTTTCTGAACACCATTAAGCTATCTCGATGTGACATGGATGATATATCATCCGTGTACACATTATGAGTTTTCTTCGCCATCACTGTAAGAATACATAATAAATAAAGAGGGAGAAATAATAAAATCGAAGAATTTTGTAAAGCGACTCACTCACCTCAATATCGGCATCTTCTTGTTTTGACCCTCGCTGCAGTTTGGGACAAAATTCGCTCCTGGTGACGAAAGAAACACATACATATGAAGGGGGGAGGGGAAAGAGAAGAAGAAGGGATATATATATTTATATAAAGAGAGGAAGAGAGAAGCTATCCCCCTCTAATAAGGCTATGAATTACCAGTCAAACTTTCAGTCGTCCCGACGATGGTTCCTAACAGGTGCTCCCACGCCATCTTCGCGGTTTTCAACTGCTGGACCGTCCATCCAAGTTGAAAGAAAGCTAATTTTCTACAAGAAAAGTATGAACCGTGAGATCACCTCCATCGGGACGGTCAAAGGCCGGTTGAAACCTCTTCGAGGGAACAACGGCGTCTGCTGGGCTTGATCGCCTCTAACCCGGACGGTCCGAGGTAGGTTGAAACCTCTTCGAGGAAAATCGAACAACGACGTGCCGTGGGCCTTGATCTTCCTCCAACAGGACGGTCAGGAGGCCGTGCGGAACCGACGTATCTGCGGGCCTGATCGCCTCCAACGGACGGTCCGACGAACCGGAACCACGACGTATACCGCTGATCGCCTCTAAATAATCCTAACTCAAGAGGAGAGGAGCAGAAGTACATTTCCCTCTTACCCTAGGGGGGTTTTTATAGACCCCCGCAGGGGTAAAAGGGTAAAAAACCCCAAAAAAGGCATTCAAAACCCGCCAAAGCCCGAACAGTTCCCGGTCGGGCCCGTGGGCGCGCGCCTGGGCCCGTGGGCGCGCGCCAGGCCCGCGCGCGCGCTGCGCGCGCACGCCGCGCGCGGCCCGCGTCTGGCCCGCCTCTGGCCCGCCTCCGGCCCGCCTTTGGCCCGCCCGCCAGTCCAGACCGGCCCGCGTCGTCCTCCGTGACGTGGCCCGCGGCGTGGCCCGCGGACGCGAACTGGCGCGGTCCGGCCCGCCACGTGGCCGTGACGTGGCCCGCGTGGCCGCGGACGCGAACTGACGCGGTCCGGCCCGCCACGTGGCCCGCGCCGCCTTACGTGGCCCGCGACGTGGCCCGTGACGTGGCCCGCTGGCCGCACCTGTTGACCGCACCTGTTGACCCGCGCAACCGACCCGCGCAAGACCCGCACCTGTTGACCCGCGCAACCGACCCGCGCAAGACCCGCGCCTGTTGACCTCCGCAGGCGCGCGCGCGCGCGCGCGCGCCCGTGGGCGCTCGCCCGCGCGCCGGCGCCTACAGACCCTGGGGCCTCCATGGTCCGAACGCGAAAACGTAAGTGTCACGGTCATACCTCAAATATCGCACTCGCATCGCGTTGCAGCCCCGCGTAAAGTTATAATATTGTGTGTTATGAAATCGCGCGGTTAATGACCGATTTTCATTTTCTTATTTTCAAGTATTTGACGTATATTTTTTGGATATGCGATAATGTCGAAAAATGAGCGATACATCCTCGAAAATTAGTCTAATCAACGAATCTGGCATTTTAATACTTGATCTAATCAGATTTTATAGCAACTCTCGATGTCTCGATGAGAGCAACATAACAACATCAAGTAGTCGATCCATCGAATCGAATCATCGAAATGAAATGGATCGATCAAAATAATTCAAAAATGACATATGTATAGTCGGTCGGCTCGTCGAGGCAGTCCAACGAATCGAATCACCCAATTTAGGTCATTAAGGCACCCGGATCATCAAAATACAGTCGTCGAGGGGATGCGGAGCCGTCAGATGGGAGTGGTTTGATTTTTATGTATTCTGAGGCGCCACTCTTCCAAATCTATAAATACTCCATATGAAAGGACTTTTGGAGACCAAGTGAAGAAGAAGGAGGAGTTAGCAGAGGAAGTTGGCTTCGAAGATCCCCGCGAAGATAGCCCGACGGTGTCAACCATCACCGTCGGCTTCTCTGACCTCGCCATCGTCGATCATAATCGTTCGCTGCATTTACGCGGTTGTTCTATATTTCGCAGAAATTCCTCTTTCCACAAGTTCCTACGGTCAATGTCATAACTATTATCTGGACGATTGTTACCTGTTGTTTTTCTTTCTACCATCTTGTAATCCCTTTATCGGAAGATTAATCTTGAGGCATATACATAGTGGAACATTTTTTTGGTGGGATGGTTTCCTCTTTTGAGGTTTTCCACGTTAAAATTTCAGTTCTCGCTCGTTTTTAAATCGTGTGTGTCTTTGGGTAATCAACAAAGTAGGCGTGCACTTTCACTCTATTTGGTCTTTGGCGCAATATATATATATATATATATAATTCTGCGGCTGAAGTTTGCCTTAGGACCATATTATTTATCTCAATGTATATCTATAATATAAACATGATGGCCCGTGAAAAATTTCTGACGGCAATTCCTCTTGCGCAAGGTACTTGATGGTCAGATCAGCCAAATCTGACATTTTCCACGTGGCAGTCTCTCGTCCGCCCAATCCACCAACTTCAAAAAAAATTTTTTTAAAAAAAATAAGAAGATCTAAGGGTCGAAATATATACGCTTGGCTCTTCGCTAGCCATCATACGAACCATACCCCAGCTTCCAAAACCGTACCAACAGTTCGGGAAGAAAACAAATATATATCCTATGCGCGTGCGGCTTACAGAGACACTGTTTCTTTTTTTTTCTTTTTTTTTTTTTTTTTTTTTTTAACAATGAGTATCCACTTAACACTCTATCTATTTTATAGGATTAAAATTTTTAAAACAAACATATTTAAAAATATAATTAGCAAATTAGACATTAAAAAAATTTAAAAATAGACATAATTATTTGTTAAATGGACATGACGATCTTTGAATGTATATCTTCGTCATTTGTCACTCGTTGAACGGACAATTAGCCTAAAATATTAAAAAAAAAAAAACTTGTTATACAAGGGCTGTTAGGATCAATTCTATTATTTATTTTTTAGATTTTTATTTTATTTTATTTTGTTTTACTTAAAAATAAAATTATTTTTTATTATACTTATTATTTTTTATTCAAAATATCTTTGAAGTTTTGAATATTTTAAAATAATATATTATTTTAAAATAAAAATAAAATTATATAAAAACTATTCTAAACAAATATATTTTAAAAAAAAAATAACATAAAATTAAAAACAAAAAATAAAAAATAAAATTGATCCCAAACAGCTCCTAAGATTATTATTTTTTTTTTCCTTTTCTCATTCCTACATTTAATTTTTTAGTAGGCTCTGCTTGGGATCAATTTTGTTTTTTTTTTTTTTTTTTTATGCTATTTTAAAAAAAAATATTTGTTTAGAATATTTTTTATATAATTTTATTTTTATTTTAAAATAAATAACATTATTTTAAAACATTCTTTTATTTTTTTTATATTTTATTTTGTTTTGTTTTACTTAAAATAAAATTTGTTTTATTGTACTTATTATTTTAAAATAAAAAATAAAATTACATAAAAATATTTTAAACAAATATATTTTTTAAAAAAATAACAAAAATTAAATAAAAACAAAACATTCTTTTATTTTAATATTTTTTTATTTTATTTTGTTTTGTTTTACTTAAAAATTAAAATTTGTTTTTATCGTACTTATTATTTTTTTAAATATTCAAAATATCTTTGAGATGTTTTGAATGTTTTAAAATAATATTATTTTAAAATAAAAATAAAATTACATAAAAAAAATATTCTAAACAAATATATTTTTTTAAAAAAATAACATAAAAATAAAAACAAAAGACAAAAAAAAATTGATCCCAAGCAGAACCTACTAAAAATTTTAATGTAGGAATGAGAAAAGGAAAAAAAAAAAAAATAATAATAATAATAATAATCTTATGAGCTGTTTGGGATCAATTTTATTTTTTGTTTTTTGTTTTAATTTTATGTTATTTTAAAAAAATATATATTGTTTAAAATATTTTTTATGTAATTTTATTTTTTATTTTAAAAATAATAAATAATAAAACAAATTTATTTTAAGTAAAACAAAACAAAATAAAATAAAATATAAAATAAAAGAATATTTTAAAAATAATGTTATTTATTTTTAAAAATATAAAATAAAATTACATAAAAAATATTCTAAATAAATATATTTTTTAAAAAAATAACATAAAAATAAAAACAAAAACAAAAAATAAAATTGATCCCAAGCAGAGCATACTAAAAATTTTAACGTAGGAATTAGAAAAAGGAAAAATAATAATAATAATAATAATAATCTTAGGAGCTGTTTGGGATCAATTTTATTTTTATTTTGTTTTAAATTTTATGTTATTTTTTTTAAATATATTTATTTAGAATATTTTTATATAAATTTATTTTTTTAATTTTAAAATAAATAATATTATTTTTAAAAACATTCAAAAACATCTCAAAGATATTTTAAATATTTTTTAAAATAATAAGTACAATAAAAAATAATTTTATTTTTATGTAAAAGAAAATAAAATAAAATAAAAATCTAAAAATAAATAATAAAATAGATCCCTAACAGCCCTTGCAGCATGCGGCGTAACAAATTTTTTTTTTTTTTTTTACTGGCGACCGCTCAGCACTGACTGGCATACACACTCAGGGCCAGTTGTCCATTTATATTTATTTTTAAATATTTTTTTTAATGCCTAATTCTTTAATTATATTTTTAAATGTGTTTCTTTTAAAAATTTTGTCTTTTATGGGTGGGAATATTATTATTCTAATTACATCTGCTATATTAAATCTATATATTTCACTCTTATCTCGGTATAGGCGTCTGAGAAAATTTGACTGATCAGGAGATTTTGCTTTCAGTTAAATTTAAGACATAATACAAACAAATGTCCTTAAATCAGATCTTTGGTTTTGGTTTAGATTCGAGTTTTTGCACCCTTTTGACATAACAAACAACAAATACACACATGTATATATATATATATATATATATATATATTATAAGTAAAACTTTTCTATGGAGTTATTTATTTTTAATTTATGGACAAATAGTATACAGCGTAGAAGCTTCTCACTATAGTCATCAGCCAATTGGCTTTAATGTTTACATTTAATGATTTAAAAACTTAATATTTTCTACATTTGATGGCCAGCTAACTTCACATTAGGTAAAATTTTACCCAGTACATTCTGATCTAGTGAGTTTTGTAAATGATTGAAGGGAAATTTACAACATTTATTTCATTAAATTTGAATATTTATAAAGACTTTTCATCAAAAGTCGTTTAATGAAAAAAGTAATATAGGTGATAGTTTTGATGTAATAATAAAAATTTAGGTATTATTTAAGTAAAAATTAAAGTTTGGATGTGAAATAGGTAAATGAATAAGAATTATGTGGTATGTATGTAAATCTCCCATGATTGAATTATTTTTATTATATGGTTAGTCAACTCGTTAAGTAAAATATTCAATAGTATAATTAAATTATTTGACATTTATTAAATATAATTATGATTAAAAATATTATAAAAATATAATAATTGAGTTATTTTATCTAACAATTTAAATATATTGAGAAATATTATGTAATGTGTAAAGTTAGTACTATCATAATATACAATGTATCAAAATGTTATAGTATAATTTTTTTTTTATATTTCTTCTTTCTTAGAAAAAATTTTACTATGAAAAATATTAGTGTTATATATATATATATATATATATATATATATATATATATATTCGAATCATATTAATCTTTATTAGATGAAATAATGAAATTGCATTAAAAGATTTAAACGGTATTCTCCCATTTAAAATAATTCACCTAAAAAAGGGCATAATTTTTTTAAGAGAGTTTAGCAGTTATATTGGAATGTTACAATCTCCTCAAAGGCAGTACTCGAGAATAAAAGTTTTTTTTTTTTTAAATGTTGCACCTTTTTTAATTATAGATTATTACATATGAGATTTGAACATAATTTTATGTTCAAATTTAAATAATATAATTATTGTGGGCTAGAAAATCAGTTGTGATAGAATTACGCCTTAGCCTTGTTGTGAAATCCAGCACATACACAAGTATTTTAAAAAATGAACAAGAAAAGTCCAGAAATTTTTACGTGGAAAAATCACAGGAATAGGATAAAAAACCACTGGGCCTTGCCCAGTAAAAATCATTCACTATGTATTTGTTTTGGAGTACAAAATTTTCTCGATACGGGATTACATGATTGTATATGAGAATATTATGATAGAATCCAGAAGCATAACAAACCATATAGTATGTTCGGTTGTAGCGATTCTAGTGGTAGTAGATGATGGTAAATAGCGGGATCGGTGGAACGATGAAGGTCGTGATGGTACCCGGAGATTGACAATGCGAGGATCGGCGGTGGCGGTGACGGCGCGATGGTGGTTGACAAGCCCGGCGGGGTGTGACGATCGTCAAATGGTGGCACAATAATGCTTGGAGGATCTTCAAGCGAAAAGCTCTCTCCTCTCTCACTTGGGCCTCATATGAAAAAATGAGGAATTTATTTATAGATTGGAGGTCTGTAAATACATGTAAAATCGAACCACTCCTCTACGGCACAAAATGATTCATTTGATCATTTGATGTATTTTAAGCATTTGAATGCTCAAATGAAAGTATAAGATCTTGGGCTTGTTAGATTTCAGAGGCCTCGATTTCTATAAAACTTCATGTTTAAGAGCTATTTAAGAATTTAATTGATATCCCAAAGTTTTCAATGATATTTAAGTGCTTGATCTCAACCAGTTTCAACTTAGGATCAACTTGCTTTTGACATCAAGATTCGTACTTCGACTAGTGATATTTTAAGTATCATATCAATAATATCATATATAATGCTTGATTAATATATAATTGGTATGACCCTGAAAATTCCTCTAGTCAGTCGAATCTTCAAGTTGATCGAAAATAAGCGGTAGAGATCAACTTAAAATATCATTAGAAACTTTGAGACATCGATTAAATTCCTAAAAAAATCTCAAATATGAAGTGTTTATGTCAAATAAACTCGGCAACTCTCCAAAGATCTTATAATTCACTTTATTGAGCATTCAAATATTTAAAATATATCGAATGATCAAAGGATCATCATTTCGTCCGATGAAGAGTGGTAGGAGTTTGCATATATTCTGAGCATCTCAATATACTTATCCTCATATGAGGGAGGCCAAGCAAGAAGAGAAAAACTCTAAAATCCTCCAAGCATGGTATGCGCCACTTCGGATTGCGTCGACCACGCGCCATGCATCGTTGATCGCTCGTGATGATCTCGTCATCCATGACTTCTCGGTGATTGTTCCTGTATTTTACGCGGTAATTATTCCCATTTTCGCGGTGATTGCTGCATGCGGTTCACCATCATCGCTCTACTTAGCTACAACTTGATCGTTGTCACATAGTTGTTGTTCCTTTCTCATATACAATTATGTAATCCATGTATCGTGAAGATCTTGTACTTTGAAACAGATACATAGTGGAAGCTTTTCTTGGGCTAAGCATGGTTTTCCCCGAGGTTTTCTTTTCGTAAAATTCGAAGTTTTATTGTTCACTCTTTAAATACGTGTCTTTGATTTCCGACAAAGCTAAGGCGTAAACTTTCACTCTACCGCAACTGGTTTTCTAGCACGTAACAGTTTGGCGCCGCCTGTGGGAACTAATTTTCATTATATCATCTTGTATGGTGATCAAGTTTCCCAACAAGATCAAAACCACCATCGAGATGTAACATTTCAAGCTTTTAAGGGCTGAGCAAGAGAATGATGATTCATCAAACTTAGTTCCCTTTTTTGTCGAGGCGGGGCAAATCTTAATCTTAAAAGACTATCCAAATCGATATTCTGGATATCTAATTGATTATCAGTTCGAGAAACAAGTCAAAGTTGGAGGATATTTCAACATTGAGAAGTGATATAGCTTTACAAATTATGACTTTCCAATCATACTCATGGAAAAACAAGACCAAGGTAAAGGAGCAACTTTGGCTACAACCACAAACGGATGTTTTGATTCGACCTCTTCCATATAGGTTAACATCATCGAACAAACACTCTGACAAACAACCTAGGATAGGTCAAAAGGTCCTTGGTGGACTTCCCACGACCTCTTCCATATAGGTTAACGTCATCGGGTAATATCCTGACAAATAACCTCGGATAGGTCAAAAATCCTCAGCGGATTCAATTCGACATCTTCCATACAGGTTAACATCATCGGGTAACACCCTAACAAACAACCTCGGATAGGTCAAAAATCCTTAGCGGATTTAATTCGACCTCTTCCATGCAAGTTAACGTCATCGGTAACACGACAAACAACCTCCGGATAGGTCAAAATCCCGCGAATTCAATTCTTTCGCCTGAGTTAACGTCGCCGGGTAACACCACGACAACCTCGGATATGTCAAAATCCCGGCGATTGATTCAACCTCTTCCACGAGGTTAGCGTCATCGGCAAAGACTCGGCAAACAACACCTTGGTCAAAATCTCGGCCAGTTCAATTCAACCTCTTCCAAGGTTGCGCCATCAGTAACCATGACAAACAACCTCGGATAAGCCAAAATTTTGTGCACCGCGCACGGTTGCGTCATCGGCAAATACTGACAAACAACCTCGGATAGGTCAAAATCCTCAGATTCAATTGACCTCTTCCAGTTGCGTCGCCGAGCAAGATTACGACAAACAACCGGATAGGTCAAAACTCTTGGAGTTCAATTCAACCTCTTACACGAGTTGCGTCGCCGAGCAAAGACTTCGACAAACAACACCGGATAGGTCAAAATCACCGGATTCAATTTAACCTCTTCCTGCAGGTTAATGTCGCCGGGTAACACTTTGACAAACAACCCGGATGGGTCAAAATCTCGGCAGTTGATTCAATCTCAACCACGTGCGTCGCCGGGTAACACTCGCAAACATCCGGATAGGTCAAAATCCGTCATGCGGTCATTGCCATCGGCGTCGATCTCGCGTCGACATTCGCCCGATTGCGGTCGCAGACCACCCCGTCGGCCCAACTCGCGTCGATCATTGCCGCGCCCTACGCCGATTACCCGCCACTGCGTCGTTGGTCCTTCTGCCAACCGGCCGGTCACCACCCGTCGGCGGTTATCCCCATTCTTGACCGGTCATGCCGTCAACCATCGTCGTTATCGTTATCGTCCACCGTCGGTATCTTCTGCGTAGCCGGTCCACCGTAGTCATTACCTGTCGTCGTCCCTTCTGGCATCGCCGACAATCTTCGCCGATTATCCTCGTCGAACACCATCGCCAGTTGCCGCTGCCGACCACCCTCGTTGGCCGCCAACCACCGTCGCCGGTCACCGCCACCGACCATCGCCGGCAATCTTCGCTGGTCACCACCATTATCGTTGGTCATCCCGCATTAGCGGCCAGTAGTGCACCGTCGGCTACGTGCCCGATTCTTCTGTCGACCACCCGTCGGCCGACCAAATATCGAGTCCTGATGCGATTTTCACCGGTCACCACCATCGTCATCGGTCATCCCCGCCGACTCTGCGCCGATCTATCAACTACCATCAGCGGTTCGCAGGCCCCTTTGCCACCCGTATCTATAGTCGGTCCGCGCGTACCATAAGGTCACTGCCGTGACCATCGTCGAAATCTGTAGGTCTTCACCATTGTATGGTTATCCTGCGGACCATCATCGCGGTCAGCCGTACCCTTATCGCCGACCATCGTCGAGGCCGCGTCAACCCCGTCTCAATTATCGTCTCCTTGATGCCTCCGTGCGAGCGGTCCGGCAGTCTGATTAATGCCTCTTTCGAGGAAAAAATTGTGACCACGATGTATGTATATGCGCGCGGGCCTTGATCTACTCGACGGACGGAGGCGAAGCGGTTGATGCCTCTCTCGAGGAAAAAAACGATGTAAATCTGGCCGCGCGATCTCCTCGACCAGCGAGTCCACGAGGGTTGATGCCTCTTCGAGGGAAAAGCGGAACAACGTGTCTGTGGCGCGATCTTCTCAAATCGGACGGTCGGCGAGTAGGTTGGCGTCTCTTCGAGGAAAAGCGGAACAACGGCGTAATCTGGCGTCGCCTCAACCCGGACGGTCGGAGCCGGTTGATGCCTCTTCGAGGGAAAATCGGAATAACGGCGTAAGTCTGCGGGGCCTTGGCCTCAAGCGACCTTCTCTCGAAGAAGAGAAGGTGCCCTCTCCCCTGGGGGTTTTATAGACCCTTCTAGAGCAAAATAATAAAATTGTCAAAAGCGCTGATCGCCAAAATCGCTGAAGCGTCAAAAGCAGTCGTTTGGGCGCTTCGCCCGTCTGTGACCCCGTCGCCTCTACGTCCGCCCTGCTTAACCGTCGGCCCTTTGCTTGTCATCGCATACGTGGCCCAGCAGCCGTGGGCAGCGTGTGACCCAGCGTCGCCCGAACCGACCCATCGGCAATCCGTCCATTCGACTTCGCTAGGCCATTGTATGCGACAGCGACGAACCATGGCCTTGATTCGGACGGGATGGGTCCGTAACCTCAATTATTTCAGCACATACATAATTGTGGTACGTGCATCATTAGTCGTAACTTCTTACATGAAGATCGTCTCTCAAAATATGTGGTTAATGGACATGCGATTCGTTGAAAAATTTCTATTTTGAAACTTGACATATATTTTTGATGATTGAGATAATATCATCCAAAATAGAGCGATATGACCACGAAAATTCCTCTCGAAGGAAGCGAATCTTGATCTTTAAAAGCAAGCGTCGAGAAATTGGCTGGTGAGATCAAGCTTAAAATATCATTAAAACCGGACATCGGTTAAATTCCTAAAAACAAATATGGAGTGTTTTATAGTCAAATCGAAGCGTCTCGGCCGGTTCAACAAGCCAAGATCTTCTGATTCATTTGAACATTCAAATATTTAAAATAGATCAAATGATCGAGGGATCATTGTGTGCCGTCCGATGAAGTTGAGGTAGTACGGGTTTTGTATTCTGAGACGCCACTCTTCCATCATAAATAGCGCCATTCGCCACGTATGAGGGAAGCAGAGCAGAGAGAGCTCTAAAGATCCTCCAAGCATAATCGTCGCTCGGCGATCGTCACCAGCCGCCGTGCCCGTCATTGATCCTTGTTGTCGTCTGCCGGTCTCCATCATGATGACTTACCAGGTGATTGTTCGCATTTCGCGATTGTTCGTATTTCCGGTGATTGCTCGTGCATTCACCATCATCTCTACTAGCTGACTGATCGATCGTTGTCAGCGTACATTTTTCCTTTCTTATATCTGATTCGTAATCTTAGTATCGGGAAGATCTTGTACTTTAAAAGCAGATACATAGTGGAAGCTTTTCTTGGGGTAGGCTCTGGTTTTCCTCTTTTAGGTTTTCGTAAAATTCCGGAGTTTTATTGTTCTTTTAAATACTGTATGTGTGATGGATTTCCGAATGAAATTTAAAGTAAACTCTAGAACATTTTCTTGAAATATAATTATTATATATTTTTATAATATTAATTATATAATAGTATATATTAATATACAATATATTATTATTAATATATAGTATTTTATAATTAATATATAATAATTATATATTAATTAAGTATTATATGATATTATATTATTAGAATATAAATGTAATAATTTTTATTTTTTAATAGCATAGAACAGCGGTGAAATTTAAATTTAGAATACTTATACAATTTGTTGCAGCTCATAGAAAGATCCCCTCAAGCTAACTTTCCTCACCTTCCGGCTTCCACCAAATAGTCCGAGAGAGGAGCGAGCAGTTAAGTCTTGCGCTTCCTTCCACTATATAATTCTCTTTTCTAATTATATATCGGTCCAGAAACAGACTCTACTATCCCTGGTTTTTAAGAAGTTACAGAGAGAGAGAGAGAGAGAGAGAGAGAGATGGCACCAGTACCATTCCTCCCCACGGAGGAAACGGAGGAGAAGAGACTGAGAGAAAGCTTTGTACGGGATGAGGACGAGAGGCCGAAGGTGGCCTACAACGAGTTCAGCGACGAGATTCCGGTGATCTCGCTTCAGGGGATCGACGAGGAGGGGGGAGATGGAAGTCGGAGGTCGGAGATTTGCCGGAGAATCGTGGAGGCGTGTGAGGAATGGGGGATCTTTCAGGTCGTCCACCACGGTGTCGACGCCGGGCTCATCGCCGACATGACCCGCCTCGCTCGGGAGTTCTTCGAGCTGCCGCCGGATGATAAGCTCCGTTTCGACATGTCAGGCGGGAAGAAGGGCGGCTTCATTGTTTCCAGCCATCTTCAGGTGCGCGTTAACTGTCTGGCTCATTTTCCTTTTCTCTCCTCGTGTTGTCTGGGTTATCTTGGCAAATTTGAACGCATGCGTATGCCTACATATTATTGTGGGAAAGAGTCCTTAGTTCGGACAAAATTATTTCAATTGAGAAGTTTTTTATTCATGGATGTTTCATAGTACTCGAAATCATTTGAATCTGATTCAAGTTTAATTTAAAATTTTCGTTGAAATCAATTTGAATCTCTATTCAAATATATATAAGACATAGAAAGTCAAAATTTTTAATAATATTTTAAAAAAATATAAACTAATTATTTCATAGAGATTTGCCTACATTCCATATAATATATAAGCAAAATTTTTAGATTAGGCTTAATTCTAATCTTAATTAACAATTTAGACATACCAATTTTTTTTTTAAGAAAATGACATAGAGATGATAACATAGGCCACGTAGACAACGCGCACCAATCTCTTTTTTTTTTATTTGTGTTTTTTTTGGTAACAGAGAGAGAGAGAGAGAGAGAGTGCTCTCTCCGAGTAATAAGAATTTTTTTTATATATAAAAAAACGGAGAGCTGATTTTTATTTAAATAAAAAAATTAAATTGAGATTCACTTGAAATAAAATTTTTTGATTCTTTTGGTGAGAATCATGACAGCTAACATGCTTAATAAATAAATAAATAAATATGTATATATATCAATATTATCATTATATAATTAAAATAGAAATATAATTAAATTTTAATATCAAATATAAATTTGATTAAATTAAATCAAAATAATTAACTATTAAATAAATAATAAATATAGAATTCGAATAATCATTATTTATAAACTTCAGTTAAATTAAAATTATAATATCAATATTATTAAAAATTATGAAGATTTATAAATTAAAAAAAGAAAGAAATAAAAAAGAAATAAGTCTAAAATAATAATAATAATAATAAAATATAAAAAAATATATAAATATATAAATATATAAAAAAATAAATAATAATTCATCTTTAATCACGTGAAATATATATACATTAAAAATTATTATATATATATATATATATATATATTTATTAAAATTATTTATTTATTTATTTATTTATTAAGCATATTAGCTGCCGTGGTTCTCACCAAAAGAATCAAAAAAATTTTATTACAAATGAATATCAATTTAATTTTTTTATTTAAATGAAAATCAGCTCTCCATTTTTTTTATAAAAAAAAAAAAAATCTTATCTTATTGGGAGAGAGCACTCTCTCTCTCTCTGCTATCAAAAAAGCACGCAAATAAAAAAAAAAAGGTCCGACAGTACGATACCGACGCTGACATCCACATAAAAAGACTAGTCCGTCAGACGATGACTATGCTTATTTTTTTAAAAAAAACTTTTGTGTGCTTAAACTACTAATTAAGATTAGGATTAAACTTAATCTAAAAATTTTGCCATATATATATATATATAAAATATTTTTTAAATAAATTTAATATTTTAATTACATAAATATATACATGAAAAATATATTTAATTATAAATAATTAATAGTAAAATTGATTAAAAAATTTGTGTTGTATAAATAAATATTAAAATTTATATATTTAATGTATAAATACATAAAATATATATATATATATATATATATATATATATATTTATTCATTAATTTTCAATTATGAGATAATAAATCTTTCTTTTGATGATTAAGTAGTGTAATCATAAAATTTAAAAGAAAAAAAATCTACATGCCAAAATTTTAACAATTTTTTAGAAATTAAATAATTCATAATTTTAGTTTTTGTTTTTCAAATACATTATTATTATTATAAAATATATATCAATTCCCACGAGTATTCCCCATGCCTCACAAGCTCACATAGTGACAAACATAACGAAAATTTTAGGGCAGCCTCTAATTGTTCGGTAAAATGCCCGAGTCATAATGCAGGGTGAAGTCGTCCACGACTGGAGGGAGATCGTCACCTACTTCTCATACCCAATCCGCACCCGCGACTACTCCCGATGGCCGGACAAGCCGGAGGGGTGGCGCGCTGTCGTAGAGGAGTACAGCGCCAAGCTGATGGAGCTGGCCTGCAGTCTCCTCGGGTTGCTGTCGGAGGCCATGGGCCTGGACCGTGAAGCTCTAACCCAAGCCTGTGTCGACATGGACCAGAAATTGGTCATCAATTTCTACCCAAAGTGCCCACAACCGGACCTCACACTAGGTCTCAAGCGCCACACCGACCCCGGCACCATCACACTCCTGCTCCAAGACCAAGTCGGCGGCCTCCAGGCCACCAAGGACGGCGGTGAAACCTGGATCACCGTTCAGCCAGTACAAAATGCCTTCGTCGTTAACCTCGGTGACCACGGTCATGTAAGTGACACGCGCTCCTACCCCTCTAAAAAAATTCGTTGAAGCGTATTGTTGAACACTTAGTGTGCATATGTGATTTTGCAGTACCTGAGCAACGGTCGTTTCAAGAACGCGGACCATCAGGCGGTGGTGAACTCAAACTGCAGCCGGCTTTCGATCGCGACGTTCCAGAATCCAGCGCCGGAAGCCGTGGTTTACCCGCTGGTGGTGCGGGAAGGAGAAAGGCCGGTGATGGAGGAGGCCATCACATTTGCGGAGATGTATAGGAGGAAGATGAGCCGAGACTTGGAGCTCGCCAGGTTGAAGAAGATGGCCAAGATGGAGATCAAGTAGGAGGGGACAGCAAGTGAAACTATTGAGGCCTTTAGCGCAGCACCTGCGAAGCCTACGACATTAAACGAAATTCTAGCTTAAACTAGCGTTCCTTTCCTTCGATTTCTGAAGCTTGGTATTGGCATATAGAATTAATTCCATTGCTCTCATCTGTTGTGCTCATGGATGAATCTCAAAGACATTTCTGATTGATATCTATCAAAAGGCGAATTCATATTCCACGAAATGCAAGTGGTATTTTTAAAAGTATATTCATGTACGAGGCATTTAAAATATTGAATAAATATCTGTTAAATATAGCCACCAACCAACCTTTTAATTTTTTATTTTTTTTTTGATAAAATTTGAGGGCTTTGCCCAATTTTCATTCCAAGGAAGATAAAATTTTCATTCCAAAGAAAAACAAAACCCCAAAAGGAGGTTAAAATAGAGAAACAAAGGTGGACTCAGACATCAAAACACTGGGTAGTGCCCAGTTTACCCAAAAAAAAAACCTAGGTTGAGAGTCCAAAAGAGAGAAGGTAGACTTGCGGTTACCTTCACGAGGGCACCAATGTTATCAGCCCTAGTTGTCGAGATGGTCATCCTTGCAGGATCCAATCAATCATAGGAAATATTCAATCAACCAGAAAGTCATCATCGTCCACCTAATACCAGCACCAAGGAGGAAAAAACCAGCAGACGAAAGAAGAAATGAGGTAGAAGATTAGGGAGGTTCAAAATTGCTCCAGAGCTTTAACAGATCAAGGACATGGCTAGGCCAGGAGTTCTTAGTCTTCCACCTTGCCAATTTAGAAGCAACCCTCCATTTGATCTGCGAAACAAGGGAGGTGAAAGGAGATATTATAGAGGAGAAGATACGATTATTCATTTCTCTCCAAATTGTATAAACTATTGCAGTCGAGATCAGATAGTGTAGCCTTTTCACATTGTTTGTATAAGCATCCATATTGTTAAGAATCTGTTGTAGTGTGGATTGCATTAAAAAAATGGCTATTTCGAATCAGTTGTCTGATTAGTTTCATAGAGAAGGGGCACTCAAAGAAAAGATGAGAGTGTGTTTTAGGGATGTTATGGCAGAAATAGCATGCTAAGGGAGACCTAAGACCTCTTTTAGAGAGGATGTCCGAGGTTTTAAGACCTCCCAAATAGGCCATCCAGCTATAAAGGGCATAATTAATTGCATGTCCCTTCAACCAGATTTCATTACACGAGCTCACATTAGGATGGGTTTCGAAAATCACAGATTTGAATTCCCCATTAGAGGGCAGCTTGTTATTATACTAGGCAATCCTGTCCTCACCTCCCAAGATAAAGATGTTATGAATCCTATTAGAATGTCTAAGATAAGCAGCAGTAAAAATTGACGGTAAAACCCATTGCCCGTTCTGAATGATTGAACACAGCTTTGCAGATACAGGAAAGCCTAATAATATGTGCCCTTTAGAGCCAAGGATTTCAGATAGGGTGCTACCACCACACCAAGGGTCTTGGAGAAGGGAGAAGTCACTGTCACTCCTAATTTGATAAAGGAATTTATCTTTAAAACGAGTGGCAGTATACTTTAATTCTTTATAAAGGGGGGATGCTCTGTAGAGGAGTGTATTACAAACCATTTCATATTTATGCTTACACCAATTTGCAAAGAGAGAATCACCCTTGAGGAGTAACCAAATAGTTTTACGCTTGCAAAGTAAGTTGAGGGAGGAGGCAAAGAGAAGACTAGTTCCCTATGAAGGGTAGTACGAGCCCATGAGATAGTACGAAGTTTCTTATCTTCTCCATAATGGTAGAAAAAATTAGCTGTAAATGAGCAAAGGCACTTGATGATGTCTTTAGTTATAGCAATGGATCAAAACCAGTAAGATAGGTAGTTATTCACAGATGATTTGATCAATTGAAATCTCCATATTGAGAGAAATTTACATTTCCAACCAGCTAGCCATTCTTGAAGTTTATCAAAAAGAGAGTTAAAATAAACCAACTTGATAGGACCTACCACCAGAGGTAGACCTAAATATCTAAGAGGAAAGGATCCTTGTCTTATGTTGAGGATATTGACAAGATCTTCTACCTTCCTGATATCTTTAGAAAAGTAAATAGCATATTTTTCCTTATTGATCTCCAATCCAAGATAGGTCTCTAGAATCTTGAGGTTAAGCTTAAGGGATTCAAGGGTTGAGAGGTTTGCTTCCCCCATAGCCAAGAGATCATCTCCAAAGAGTAGATGAGATATGTTGCAACTTCCAGAGGAGAACGGATTCTAATGGAAAAGGTTCGCTTCTTTGTCTATAAGACAAGAGAAAGTGTCCATAGTTATGGTGAAAAGAAAAGGGGAAAGAGGACAGTCATGCCTCAATCCATTTACCGAGGAGAAGAGGCCTTTAATATTACCATTCAGAACAATTGAGAAGGGAACATCTAGGATGCACACCTCCACCCATTTAGTGAAATAAAGAGGAAATCCTTTAGCAAGGAGTCTGTGTATGAGAGAGTTTCTATCAATCGAGTTGAAGGTCTTCCTAAGATCAAATTTGGCCAGAAAATATCCTTAATTCTTTGGAGAAGAAAATTCATTGAAGATCTCATGCGCCATGGATAAGTTGTCAGCTATGTCTCTACCCTTAATAAAAGCAGATTGAGTTGAATTGATAAGATAGGTGAGAGTCTTCTTTATTATGCCTGCTAAAATCTTTGCTATCACCTTATAGAACATATTGCAAAGGGAGATAGGACGGTAATCAGATATCAGATTAGAATGTTTCACCTTAGGAATAAGAGTAAATAGAGTATGCTTGAACCGATTTGGTAAATTTTGAGTTTTGAAGAAGAAGTGAACAGCTTTTAGGAATGTTTTCCCAGTAGTGTCCCAAGTAGCAGTGAAAAATTTAGAGTTAAAACCGTCAGGGCCAGAAGATTTGTTCTCACTTATGCTTTTTAGAGCTGCAAGGAATTCCTGATCACTTATATCTGCATTCAGTTCAATAGCTTGAACCGAGGAGAGACATTCACCCATTGGAAGATCCTGTAGAGGAAGGGATAAGGGGTTACAACAATTAAAAAGTGCATTATATTACTTACTAAATTCCTCAGTCATAGAGTCCTGCTCCAAAATAAGCCCCTTTTCAAATTAGATTTCTCTAATGAGGTTGGCACTTTTCCTCTCTTTAATGGAGTAATACAAAAATTTAAGGTCATCATCAGATTGGGTGAGCCAATGGCTTTTGCATGTTGTTTAACCCATTGACTCTCCATTTGAACTAAATCCGCATATCTGGAATTAATATCCTTTGCATCAAGGATTAATAAGGGGTTCTCAGGATCATTGTCAAGCTTTTTCATAATCATTTCTTGATCTTTCTTAATTGAATCAATTTGATGCTTAAGGGGGATAGAGTCCCATTTTCTGCCTTTGAGAGCTTTCTTGACTTGCTGGAATTTTCTAGAAAGGACATAAAGAGGGTCCCCTTGAACATAGCCCAACCATGCATCAGAAGTAGTTTTCTGAAATTTTGAGGAAGAGACCCAATAATTTCTAAACATGAATCAGTGAGAAGGCTTTTGGGGGTGCTGTAGGAAGGTTACAAGAGGGGAGTGGTCTGAAGAAAGGGGAGGAAGGACTCTATAGAAGGAAGATGGGTAATAATCAAGCCAGGTGGTATTACAGAGAACTCTATCATGTTTAGAGAGAATGGGGTTCAAAGTCTGTTGATTGGACCAGGTGAAGAACAACCCAGAGCAGGGAAGTTCCAAGAGCTCACAATCATTTATGCAGTCCTTGAATTCTAAGGAGTTATTTAAGGAGAAAGGGTTACCTCTGGCTTTTTCTTTACTGGATAAGGTGCAATTGAAATCACCTATAAGGATCTAGTGATAACACATGGAGCTAGCAATATCTCTTAGAGAATTCCATAGAGGGACCCTAGACTGAGCATCATTTTCAGCATAGATACAAGTCAAGAGGAAGGGGTGATTACCAGTAATGGTGACGCTCCATGGATGAGCTGTGGGGTCTTGACAATTGGATCAAACATCAGTCTATTTGAACACCATTTGATCCAGATATGACCATCAGATGAGCAGTCAAAATTAGAAATACTAGATTTTGTAGGGAACAAAGAAAAGTTATGTAAAAAGGAGGAAGAATTGACAGATTGAGATTGAAGTTTTGTCTCCAGGAGGCAGAAGAGATCCAGACGGAAGTCCTTGATAATCCTCAAACAATCAAGTTTCCTACCCTCAGTCGAGAGACCCCTGACCTTCCAACAGCCCATGGTTGGCTGATTCATTGGGAAGAGGATGTGGAGGGCATCTTGCCCTTCTTTTTGTTACCCTTATGAGGTGTAGGGGAAGGATTAGACTTCGTTGTAGACTTCGTTGCTTACCAACCTTTTAATACATTTAGCCTCACCTTTTCTGCATTCAAGGACTTGCTCGAGAGATTCTTGAGGATCTATACCACCTCTTAAAAAAGGTGTTGGCAATCAAGAAAGAAATAGAGAGGAATCAGAAGGAAAAGCTCTGTAAATTCATGTTAATCCTTGTGGAGATCAAAAACCACGCATGCTCTACTAGAAGAGGACAAAAAAGCTCTTCTAGTCTCTAAAAGTGATTGCTCCATTTTATTTACTTTTAGCGGTTGCTTGGTTGAATTAGGATTAAATAAATTTTGAGTTAGCTAAATGGTAAAACTTATTTGATATGATATATATTAAATTTAATTAAATTTTAAAAAATTATTTAACTATTTATTTCAAGATTTATGTTAGTTAATTCAAATAAAATTTTAATAATAAAGGAGAATCTTAATTTTTTTAAAAGTCTATTTAGTTTAGACTTTACATGATGTAGGGGGTGTTTGATAACAGATTTACTCAGGATTTAAGTATGTAAATTCCGTAAATCCAAACACATTTTTCAGATTTAGTAAATCACGGATTTCATAAATCCTGGATTTAGTAAATCTCATTGGAAGGTGGATTTATGAGATTTACACAAACTGAAGCGTGCGAAAGAAGGCTGGGCAGTGACGAAAGAAGAAAGATGCGGCTCACGAGCCTGCTTAAGCAGTGGAGATCATACTCACTGGAGGAGGTGATCGCTGTCAAAGCCGAGGAATCAGTACCAGTTCAAGGAAGGCCAAGGGAGAAATTGCGATGATGGACGTAGCCGATAGTGGATGCAGTCTCTTTCACGCAAGAGCTTTTGCGTAGCTCCTTCCGATGCCCGAACTGCTAGTGGACATGAAGGAGGAAGGCGGAGGACGATCATTTGGTATGGTAATGTTAGAGGGTTTAGAATTAGGGTATAATTAGTTTTAGCTAATTTAATAGTTATTATTTATAATTTAATTATATTCAACTTATTTTTAAATAATTTAACTGGATGTATTAATAGTTAATTGATATGATATTTAATTAAAACTTATTACCTGTAATTATAGTTATTATAAATTTAATGATTATTATATTTAGTTAATTATAACTTACTAAATATAATTACTATGTTAGTTGATTATAATTTACTAATTATAGTTTAGTTGTTTTGAATTTAATGTGATTATATTCACTTCAGTTCTATTTGATCAAATAAATTTATATGCTAGATATGCAAATTATCTAATGACGTTTAAATATGAGCATTATGTATTATTTTCTAACTTTATTTCAACTTTTACTTATTTGTTTTTATATTTTTCTTTAATAAAATATTCTTTAAAATAATGTATCATTTATCTATATTTTCTAATGAACATGATATGTTTGTTAAATGATAAATTTTAATTTCAATATTATATTCTTTTTTGATTTATTTTCATATTTTTAAAAAAATATTATTTAATTATAACATACTTAAATATTCAAATAACTTACCAAACATCTTTGTAGATTTAGCAGAATAAATTTGTTGCCAAATACTTTTCAAGATTTAAAAGCTCAGAATTTACTAAATTCAGATATACTGAATTTACTAAATCTTACTTAAAATAAATTCAATCCGTTGCCAAACTCCCCCTTAATAATGGTAACCTCACAATGATGCTAACATTAAATTTAATAAGAGAGCCTACAAAACTCATTGAATCATTGCAAGTTATTGTTTTTTGGGCACTATTAAGCTCATTATTGGGTTTGAATAGTAAGTAATAAAGGTGGCCTTTAAAATTCTTTTTATTCATACTTTGAGTTTCTTTAAAAAAAAACTAACTAATAATATTATATTTCTTACAAAATCTAATAATAACTTGAGAGAAAGCTTGTGTACATATCAATGTTTAAAAAAATATCTTTATTTCATGCTAAAAAAATTTATGATATTAGAGTAAATATTTTATGTATTAGTTTCATATGAAGATTTAGCATACACAGAGATAATAGAAAAGAATACATGAAACATCAGAATTTTTACATGAAATTTTTTAAAACGAAAACCATAAGGTGTAACTTAGTCAAAATGATTTGCTATGTAGATGAAGTTACACAATTTCACTTTCTCTCCAACTAAAGAAGATAAAGTTACAAAGTAATGGCTATTTGCTTATTCTTTTGTTGTACTAAAGTTAGACAACAACAGTTTAAACTAAGGCTACAACAACTGTATTGTGGTGGTAGGGTTATAACATCAACTAATGATGATCAACATTGACTATTTATAGTGGTCTATGATAGTAGTGGAAGATTTCACACTTCGAGATTTTTTCTTCTTTTGTGCTGAAAGTGAGGGTCTATTTAGAGAGCTTTAAGATATAAATTTTGATAAATTTAACCAAAATTTAAAAACACTCGTCTAAATTGTGTTTATTGCTTCATTTGATTATAGATCATTCTTTAACATTTAAGCATCTTAATGATCTTAGAATTAAATAATTTTAGATTGATTGGTTTCATTTCATTGACTTGGTTGATTTGACTATAAGATTCTAAATTTGAAACTGGTTTGATCTTCTAGATAATATTTTGAAGCTTTATATTATACTTTAAGTGCATTATTTGGGCTCATTTGTATGTGAATTGAACTACTTTTAGTATCATTAACTCTTTCTCATTTAAATATTCAATTTGACTATCAATTCATTGAAGTTGTTGGTAGATGAATGATCCTGAATTTAATTTTGAAAATATTTGATTTGAGAAATGTATCAAAATTCTTGTTTTAATTGATAAATTTAGCAATGACATATCAATCTCAAATATATATTAAGGTATCAAGAATGCTTAATCAAAATGCTGTAATGTATATGCTAAACTTTTAAGAATCTTAATTTTCTTTATTTTTTAAATATGACAAAGTATTTTTTTTATAAAATTTAAAATAAATATCTTTTTAGAGAGACTAAAGATGATGCCATTTACATAAAATTCTCTAAAAAAGATTTTTTAATTAAAAATAATAATTTCAATAATAATTATATTATATTTATATTATTTAAAAATATAACCTATCAAATATAGTAGATTAGGATTAACATCATCGCACTTAAAGAAAATAATATTAGCTATGATGATCTTTGATGTAAACTATATATTTTTGTTGTTATTTACCATATCTTTTAAATAATTGAATATGTAAATGCTATCAAATTTGTTGATATATAAATATCATTAACATAAGATTTATATGTTATTTTAAAAATAAGTATTTAGATACAATATAAAATGAATTACATGTAAGTATTGAAGTAGAAATAGTATAGGCTGATAATAATAGATGATTATTATAGTTAAGTATTGAAGGCCAAATCATTATGGTATAAAGATGATACAGATGACAGTTAGATGATAATAATTGGATGATAGCGACTATACATAGATGGTTGGACGAATAGCGGGATCCCTTTAACTCTCACGTCCTTTAAAATTAATAATAATAATTATTATAATTATAATTATTATATATAATAATAATCATAATAAATTTGCACACATAGCACACCATTCTCATGCATTTACATATCTGATACCTATATTTTGATATTTTATAAATACTATTTTTTATGCTCGAAAAAGATGTATTTTATTTTAAAAGATTAATAAAAGTAATATTTTTGATGTAATATTAAAAATTAGATGTTATATATCTAAATATTAAATTTTAAGTATTAGATATTTAAATATATAAAAACTGTATGATATGTATGTAAATGCCAAAGACAATGGGGATGTCACTCCAAATTGCGTGCTAAAGCCGATGTGTCAATGACGGTATAATTTCACTTGGTGGATTCGGTATAAGTTGTAAATATACGTTCAAAGCCTTGGTTTGTATATTCGAGATCGAAAATTTTGAAATTTTAAATAACATATCGATACTAACATGTATGTCAACTAATAGAAATTTGTTAATTCTAAATTTATCATGCGCTTTACATACAATCTTGTAATCCTGTTATTTAGAAAATTTAAACTTTGTACTCCAAGCTCTCTCTAAATATAAGTCAAGCCCTTCCCCTAATTTTATTAGACCGATTTTAATTATTTTGATAAAAGTGTTAAAATATTTTATCGTATATCTCATATTATTTCTTTTTATTATACATCATTTATTCAACATTTAAGTACTTTTGGATTCTTCTCATTGATATTTTTGGTTTGATTATAAGTATATATGATTTGAAATTCATTTGATATTTCAATTAATATTTTTAAGTTTTCAACTTTACATTAAATACTTGATTTTGATTCATGTGGACTAAAATTGAAACACTTTTGTATTCTTAGATTTGACTCATCAAAATATTTATAAATTTGTTGAAATCAGAGATCAAATAGTTTTGAATTTATTTCTAGAAGTTTTTAGTTTAAAAATTCTAACAAGATTAGGGTGCCAAAAATGATTTAATTTGATTTGAAAAAATTTGGATTCAAATTGACTCGATTCTATTTGAATTAGATTTAGGTCAAAAGACTTGAACCTTGATATGACCCTAAAAATTTCACTAAAAGACAATCTTGATGTATAATCGATCAATCAAGAGATGCATTTATTATGCCGACTTAAACAAAGATTTATAAAATCAACGCCTTGACGAATCAACAAGCGAAGATATCACAATTACATCATTGAGCATTCAAATACTAAAAATACATCATATGATCAAGGGGATCATTTTGAGCATCCGATAGTGGTCCGTTTTCATGTATTTATAGACGCCATTCTCCAATCATAAATAGCTCTCATTCCTCATGAGGGAGGCCAAGCAAGAGAGAGAGAGCTCTAAAGCAAAATCCTCCAGCTTAATCGTTATCATTAACCATCGCCACATCCTTGCCATCACAATCTCTCGGCCACCATCATGACGATCTTCATCGTGATTTTTTTATCATCGCTACTGAATATTTTATAAATTTAAGGACTATATATTATTGTTCTGATTTTGGGATTCTATTATGAAATTCTTTCATATATAATTATAATTTTTAAAAACTGATTCAAAACAAATATATTGAAGGTTTTTTACTAGATTTTTTTTTCTTGAGGTTTTACGTTAAAATTTTGAGTTTTTGTTTCATCTTTAAATAATGTAGATTACAAAGACTAAAGCGAACTTTCACTCTAGATTTTTAGAAACAAACCTATTATTATTTATATTGATATATATTGATTCGAATAACAAGAAAATAACTCGAATATGACTTGATTATTGTTCAAGGTCAAGTTAGTCCATATATATATATATATATACACACACATGTTCAATATAAATAAGTTAAATAGGATTGTGGTCCAATTAGGTTGAGTTCATATCAAAAATTTTAGAATAATTTACTTTAGATTAGGCTTGAAACACATCTCACTAACCTAAATTGACATTTAAATCAAATATGATTCTCATATTTTATTATATTTATTTAATTTATATCAACCTGAATTAAATTAATTTTAAAATATCAAATAATCATTAATTAATAATTTATTAAGACAATGAAGCATTAATTTTTATTAGAATAAATTAAATGTAAAATAATTTAAATTTATTTAAATTAATATGTTTGTAATTAATAATGAATATCAATTATTCAAATTGATTTAATTTTTAATTAATATATTAAATATATTTAATTTGATTGATTTAATATTAATATTTTTTTACTAATTATAATTATGTTAATTACACTTTGTTTAGTAAAAATTAATAATATAATTAATTATAAATAATATTTAAAACTATTTAAATATAAAATTTTTGTAATTAAATCAAATCGCAAGTAATATTAATTTGTTTAGATCCGCCGATGCAATTGATTTATTAAATTCGGGATTTAAGGGAAAGAACAATATTCTATAGGATTTAAAATTGTCATTTTTGCTGTTTGGCAAAATTTAGGTTAAATCCTGCTTAAATCTTGCTCATTCCTGTTACCAAACAGCTCCGTGGTGCGTGCGCAATCGCCTAGCGGCCGTCTGTGAAGGGAGTCGCCGGATTTCTGATGCCACGTTAATGCTTGAGCGTTGGGCGTTCGCAGGAGGTATTGATACCCAAGTTCTCATCTTCTTCTTCCCTCTTTTCTGTCTTCAGCTTCTGTCCTAGCCATCGTATATACCGCCCGTCACAGGCCTCTAGTGATTGTGGTGAACGAGTAAGGCTTTTACTCTACGTAAGTATTCCTTCTAGCTTAAGGCTTGGAAAGCTTGATCTAAATAAAGAACCTTTCACTGTTTAGACACTTGTTTTTTAGTAAAGGAATTGTTCATGATAGATGGTTTATTAATCGGGATGTAGTTTTCTCTTGTGAAAGTTCTCTATTTCTGATTTCCTCCTTTCCTAATGCTCATAGGAAGGCAGTCTATTGTCACAGGAAGAAAAGTCTAGCCTAATTCGAAGGAAAATTATTTAGTCATGGAAATTTTGTGATAAGCATGAATGTTACTTGACATTGATGGATGACTTGTGAATTAGGGTGGAATATTAGGAACGATGAGAGTGTTGCTTGCATAAATTTCAGGAAAAATACAAATGCTAATTTTAACTGTTCCTCGAGTCATGATATTTACCGAGAAAACCTTGATCTATAACCTGCGAGATGATATAGACTTTAAGGTTATGTTAGGAGTTGCTAAATGTTTATAAGAATACTACGCTTTAGTTTGGGTGATAAAGAAAAGAAGTTTGCGTGATTTTAGATAACTAGACATATTAAGGGGTCTCAAACTCTTGGTTATTGATGGTCATGCCTTGTAGTGGGAGTTGACTGATAGAGTCTATTTGAGGATTAATTGAATCTAAGGCTGACAAGCAGAAGCACATCTGAAGTGTTGAGGTAAGTAATCCTGTACTTCATGGTACAATTAAATCTCGTTGCCTGTGCACTTTTGCTACGATATGCCCTCTATATATTAAGTTTAATTTCATATTGGCATCATGTTATCTTTGTAGTTGTATTGATATCTTGTGACTTACTTTTTCTGGTTGTATGCATTTATATATGATTTGCATCTCTCTTAGGAAAATTGAACATGATTAAAGCTCTATATTATTATGAATATGTTTTCATACTTAATAGTTGCTTTATGAAATATTACTGATGATGGAGATGTTGGACCTTCTGATTTGCAAGAAAATACATGAAGGCCATATGTGATTATTGTTTCACTCATAAGCTAGCGCTGACCATCCATGGCCAATATGAATGGTTTTCTATTGGAATTGATCCCCATGGGTTGACAACCTCACCACTCTTGGCTTCGAAACATCATAGCTACTTATTGTTGCTACCATGTTATGTAGATTGATTTTAATAGTGTAATGATATTGATAGCATTTGTCATTAGTTGATCATTATTTGGACTTGTATTTATTATTACCTATATTCATGCATGCATCTCATTAAAACATGCTTTTATTTCTTCTCATCAGCTTATGTTTTAGCGGTGCGTTTAATAATTAAATCTAAAATATAATACTTATATATATTATAAATCTTTTGAATTGAACTCACCTCCATGATTATATATTTTTAATTTTGATACTACTTATTTAGTTTTGTACTCTTTACTATGTTGTTGTGTGCCCCCATTAGTATTATATTATAGAGTGGGAGACTTATGGTGTGTTGTTTGTTTAGTTGTATTTGATTTTTTGGCTAACACTTTTGTATGTATTTTCATGAGGTTCTATCACGCAACGTTATCAAAAGTACTAGCAACTATCATTTCTTGAAATTGCGCAATCTGAGGCCTGCCTCATCATAAGCCCAAAACGCATTGAGGCTAATGCCTCATGCAATTCAAGTGAGGCTTACACCTCACATTTGGTGAGGTGTGTCTCGCA
Organism: Cymbidium sinense; assembly: GCA_021442155.1. Classification (NCBI taxonomy): domain Eukaryota; kingdom Viridiplantae; phylum Streptophyta; class Magnoliopsida; order Asparagales; family Orchidaceae; genus Cymbidium; species Cymbidium sinense. The sequence goes on along the minus strand of CM038217.1, from coordinate 104,828,268 downwards.
GGCATGTGCTATTCATTTTAAGTTTTTTTTAATTTTAATTAATGTTATAAATTGTAACTGAGTAATTACCCCTTTCATACACCCTTCATCCATGTACCCTATCACACACAAAATTCTCTGACTCCCCGTTCATGCATTTACCGACCTTTCCTTAGGCTACTGTCAACACCACTGCATATTGAGCGATGAGAGTGTTGAGGATTTTTGATTACTTAGTATATTATTATTAGATCTATGAATATTGCTATATTAGATAATATGAATGAGAGAAAAAATTATCATATTAAATTTATTTGATATCTTATTTTGTTTTGATATAGTATGTTACTTTCATTTTATGTCTTGTGTTATTTTGATTAGTTAACATTTGCATTACACTTCTACTTTGTGTAATTTGTTACATGATATTTTGCAGCTTGTGCAATTTATAAGTTGATATATATGCTATTTGTCACTAAATATAATGTTAAAAAGTTAAAATGCTTATTTTTAATATAGTTATAGAGTAGGATGCTTATATATTAATTTATTTCTTTATTTTGACTTTATGCAATTTTCTAATTGTGAGGCTTTCACCTCAAACCGCCTTGAGGCTTACACTTCGTCTCATAGATAAAAAATGTCTCAATACCTAATTGTGAAATTTTAAACATTGGAAACTGTCAAGGAGATATGGCTGTCTAATGCTAGAGGCACTAGACAACGATTTAGGTGCTTAATAATAGCCATATCGATATTATAGACAATTTTCTTTTTGAAGAGCATAAAATGATAATAATTAGATTAAATGATGTTTGGAAAAAGTTTAATTTTAAAATTTTATTTCTTTCTAAAGTTTCAAAATGAATAGTAATTTCAAATAATGTGTCCAAAGGCACATATACATAAAAAGTTAAACTATTTAAGTATGTTATGTGTGCTTTAGGGCAAATTTAATCATCAATGCTATCTACTATGTATCTTATCATCTTTTATGCTCTCTTCTCCATCTCTGTATTTATAAACCTCCATCCCTTTCTTTTTGTTGGGATCATCAATTTCTTTATCAAGGTTCTCTATTGTAGAAATTGGAGCTCATGCAACTATATTTGCTCTAATTTATTTTTTGACATACATTCTTGCTTTTTTTTGTCTTAACACTCTTTCCATATTACCTTCTTATGGCATATTCTATTTTTGAAATATTAGCATTCATTCATCTCTTTGATCAAAGAATGCCTTACTCGATTTCTTGGTAGTCTGCACCTTTAAGCAAGGTGTTTGCTTGGGCAATGCATTATTGATTTTTCTATTTAAGTTCACGAAGCATTATGGCTTTGCCTTCTTGGGATCCTAAAAGAGCACTTGTCTTTAATGACACGAGTTTAGATACTATCAGAGTTGTATGGTGGATTTATGGACTTACATGTTTATCTAAAGAGTTTTTTATTTATGTTGGTGGATTTAATGTTTAATCATTACATTGGACTTTGGATTTAGTTTTTCCATTGTGTTTTGGTGATTTATATATAAACTATGTGGATGTGCATGTGATTGTAATAAATATTTAAAAAATTATCTTATTTAGTTTTTATGCTATAAAATTTTTTGTGATAGTTGGGGAGAGTTTGATAAAGTTGTGTGAGAGGTATAAGTTGGATCGTAATTTATACAAGTTTGGAAAGAATTTTTTAGGATGAGATATTATAAGCTTTTATGAAGTTGTGATAGGAGTGAAGGCTTGTGGATTTTAAGGATCTAATGAAGAAGAGAGTTCAAAACAAATTAGGCATGATGTTCCATTATATGATGGTGTTGTACTGAATTCTTTTGCAATGGGATATTACTACATCCATAGCCACTCATTGTTGTTGGATCACCTATTTCAGGTTAGATGCCACCATATGGATGAATGCAACTAGAGGCTATGCTATTCTAACTCAAATAGTCGGTGGCCTTTAGACCTTCAAACAAGTGTTATTAAAGGTGACTTTGGCAATTGCCTAAGTGCTTGGGTCTGGTGAGGCGAGGTTCCAATACATCATATATTTTCTAGCTAGGCGCCATCACAATGGCATTGGCTAGAGGAGCATGTTGGTACAAGGGGCTAGGTGCTTGAGCACTCACCTCTATGATGTGAATATTTTCTATTATCTTTTAAATATACACAACCATGTTTTGAGATAAGGGGCTTCAAATTAAATGATTAAGAAGAGAGCATAGTGTCACGGAGAAACTTTTAAGTTACTCTTGTTTTAGAAGTCAAACTTTCAGGACTAGAACACTCAAATCTCTTAGAGGAGGTTAGAAAGAGGAAAACACTTCACTAAGCAAGAATTTTGCAATACAAGAATACTTGCTTGGTTACTTTGTTCCAAATATGAGATTTATATCCCCTATCCCAATACCTGAAAGAATATTCTGTGAATACAATATTACATGATTCTAGATCTTTTAGCCATCAGATATCGGTGAGATTATATCATTCTAGAGTCTCTCAAGCATTCCTCCTAAAGCTGAATACGGAACCTTCAGAGTGATAAGTTATTTATCTTTCCATCATTCTCAGATTTTCCATGTTTTGAGATAAGGCCGATCTCCCTTTATTATGATAATCTAATAAGATGAAATAGATAATAACAAATATTATACTAATCATATACTATATAAGTTACCAACCTAAGATTTTTTTTTTTCAACTTAATACATAATATTTAGACCTCGAAGGAATTTTATTTTAGATAATCTATTTGGCAATATTTTATATTTTGGTATGGAGTGGCACAAAACTTGAAAAAATATATTTTTTTGTCACATTTTAATATTTTATTATGATGATTATCATATTATATTTTTTAAAAATATTTCTTATAATTAAAATATATGATAATTTTGAGCACCTTTCTTCGCTTATGTGAGCGCTTAAGTGTGCACGTAGTATCTCAGCATTAAGCGGCTATATTGACTTGATGACACCTAGCAGCTTAAATAACACTACTTAGATATAGTCCTCAACAAAGTTCCACTTTAATGCATTTTGTTATGTGCCTGGCTAATGACAAATGGAACCTTTTGAAGACATGCGTCTTTAACCCTCTCATGACTTAGGATTTGCTTGTAAATATAAATAAATAAATTTTTTTAGTGTCTTTCTTGTATGAAAATGGCTTTCACAACTTTTGTGCTATATTGTGAAGCAAAACATTGGCAGACTACTCATTGTAGAACTTAATTTGCAGGCATGAGTAATAAAGCCTAAGTTGGAATGATAAAATAGAGCATTGGAATCCTATTTTCTATTGATGCTCTTTGGTTTGATTTTAAAATTTAATACTTATATTATATATGTTCTAATTTAGTTATTGATGACATTTAACTTATATTCATTATTTCTTATGTTCTTAATTTTGAAATGACCTGATAAGTTTAGTGCTCTTCCTGATGTTTATTGTTTCTAAATGATTATATTTTGCTTTATTACTGATTTTGGAGTGGGATTAATTGTGTGTCAGTTTGGTGTAGGTAGATAACATGCGCATTTGAGTTTTGTATGTGTGTGTCTATATATATATATAAATATTCATAATAGATTGCGGATTTTTCACTGAATATACACTTCTTCCTTTCCTATGCTTGCCGTGATGGCCACCCCTTTTCTGCCTCTCTATTTTATTTCTTTTTGCTGCTATTACAGTCAAACAGAGCAATTTCCAGAACTTGTAAGGTCCCAGATAACCTGCTATCCTGTTATGCTGCAAAAACATGAGAAGTTGAGTCATGGAGATCGACGTGAGGTTGGTTCCTCTATGGAACAACACGAAAGAATAATCCAGTCCAGAAAATTGTTTCAGAACTGAAATCAAACTTCTTTCATGCCTGGACAACAAAGGGAAACAATATCTCTATCATTCAATTCTTTGATTTTTCTAGATTTCTCTTGTAGTTTTAAGAAAATCTCAGAAAATTTAGGATCACATTAGTATCGTAACATTGATCCAACATGTAAGATGACCAATCCGATTAATGAAGATAAGGTAACAAATGGATCAGCGTACAGAATCAGATTCAGTTGTTGATTGTGCTCATAATAAAAATATGACATTGGAAAATCAAGGTGCTCTCCCTACCTTGGATGACGACATCCATGGGGGTAATCTAAGTCTCCTTGATTGGCTTAATGGGTAGCTTCTAAATTGTTGTGCCAGTGGATGTGAATGAATGGTAGGCTCCTCTCTTCATAGCAATAAGCCAATCACATGCCATTGAGATCATAGAAAGTGGTGGCTAGTGTTGATCGTGATGATTGGAGATGCCATCAGAGGAGGATAATGATGAGGCAAATGATATGGTGGAATTTGGTTACTCTTAGGGAGGCAACATTAGAGATGATGGCATACGACAGAGCAATTAATATTGACAAGCTTGATTTTGAGATCAAGCATTTACACACATATTTCTTTATTTATATGTACACCAATGAACAAAAGATTGCTTTTGCTTGGATGCAGTTTATGAGGCACGCATTGATCTGGTAGAATGTGGAAGCGAGGAATGACAATTTGATCCAACTGACTTAGAAATTACTTAAAATGTTACTAAATAAACAAATTTATCCCATTGATTATGGGCGGGAGATGTGGATCAATAATAGTGATTGTGGCAAGATTTTGGAAGTTGGTGCAAGATTACACAACAAAGTTTAGGAAACATGCAGTTTCGTTAGATGGCTTGCTAGATGACAACTTCATTTTCATGGAGCAAGTGCCAAAGCCATTTTTCACGGAGAAGTCTGTTAAATTCCATATTTGTACAAAGTATAATATGAAAAATACATAAGTATACCTTATGGTGGAGTAAGGAGATGGCGAAAGACCAGAACTAAATGAAAAAGAAAAACTTTTTTGCTCACTTTTCAGGTTTGTGATCCAATTAATTCAAGTTACTGTAAACTGTGAACTAATATCAGAAGTGAAAAGGATAATGATGGTGGTCTTGGAGGTGTAGGAGATCAAGGGAGTAGAACAAACAAACCCTCAATCATTCGGATGGCCAATAGGAAGCCTACAGGGGCCCATCAATCAATTACTCCAACATTTGGACGTCTTGGCCATGCTTACCTAAGCCCCATATTGGTATATTTTGCTTTATTCTAAAGTTGGCTAAAAATCGCAGCAGTTGGCCCTACACTCTTTGTGATGTTCAACAATAATATTCATGTATAGTTGCATATGGACCAAATTTATTTGGTTGCATTTATTTTATAAGAATTAGATCTACTTTGCATGGACTTTATTGTAAACCAAATATGCTCAGAATTCACTGCAACATTTCGATCTCTACTTTTAAATGAAGAGGTTTCAATCCATTCCTCCTCTTCTGAGGTCCTGTGAACTATATTTAGTATGTTGATTTTGGGTTCATTTGGGACAACTGCAGTTGCTTGTTGTGGAGAATCCGTTCCCTTGTCATGGTTTGTCTGCAATCAGAAATGGAAGCTTGGTTCCCATGGATTGCTGTGGCCTGATTTGGAAGAACGGAACCATTGGATGCTAAAATATGTACCGCAATATTGTTGCTGACTGATTTAAAAAACCTGATTTGGGAAAGCTTTAGTTCTGTACATTTGCTGTTCTTAGGTGGTTGTTATTGCTGACTACTTTTGTCTCACAAATCTATTAATGTAATTCAAATTCTATATAAATATAATCAGAAGTTAGGATGTTTTCTTGTCAGATTCCACAGAAATTATGCATATATAGACGAGCAAACTACTGTGATATGTGAAGAAATATCATTCCTTCCTTCCAAATTTATTCATTTGTAAAATTTGTTGTAAAATTATTGTGAAAAAAAGTGAATTTTTGAAAGCATATTTTTGGCATTAAAGATTTTTTTTCTCCCAAAAACGCCAGGCATAAGCTTTCTTCCATTTTACCCACACTAGTAGACATGTGAAAAGCTCCTCACCCAAAAAAAAATCTAAAAGTAGCTAGCGAGTTGTAGCCAATGAAAAGTGTGGTAGTGGTCTATGAAGTAAACCTGTAAAGTTGTCCTAAACATATCGTTTTGATGGTGTTGGAGTTTGCCTTGAAAATGGATCTAGGAGTCTGCCATTGATCAATTGATCTACATTTTTTATTGCTCTTAATGACGACTTAGTAATATAAATTCATACAAAAAGTAATTAGGAATATGATTATTAGCGGATGATTCTCATCAAATCTATTATTAAGCTCCTGAAGTTGCATATCAATAATATAATAAAATAACTCAATTTGATAACAGTGTAAATTTGTGATTCTTTAAGCTTTCTACCTCCCATTATAATAAATCTTTCACTCATATTGACACAATTATATTATTTTTCTGTAATGAACTTCTGAAAATGTTCAACCATCATCCCTCATATTTTGTAGTCTTTATTTTGATATTTTAACCAAATACATGACATTTATAATATATTGATCTTTTTTTTATAAAAGTTGAGATAACTCATTTGTGATTTCTAATATAGATTTCATTAAGTGCAGATTGAAACTCAAAATATTGAATTGAATCAAGTAGAGTATTTGCTTCTCTTTTTTATTCATTGTTCAAACCATATTTTATAATTATATCAAGAACATCTATAATAGATCTAAATAAAATAAATATATTAATCAATGCAACATAATGTGATCACGCATCTACAATAAAAGTTATTTTTGATTTAAACCTCTATCATCTTGTAGTTATTCACTCTTTATTTGTTCAACAATTTTATTTAATTATTTTTTAAATAAAATTTCTCTCATTTTGCAAGAACTTCCAACATTATTTATCAAATTAGATTCATTATTAAAAAATGTAATAACATAATTTTACCACAACAATGCTAATCGAATTGAACAAAATAAATGAATATAATAAGTTGAATTATTTTCTTTCAAGAAAACTTTTAATCCAATGAAACTTATCGATGTGCTTGTCCATCATAACATTGATTACATATTAATATACAATCTATGGTAAAGATTTCAATAACACATTTAAGTGTTGAGTAGTTATTTCACCAATATAATAAGGAACGCTAACAATACAATCTCTCTTAATAAAGCAAAAATGCGATTTGAAGTTCAACGAAATGTATACGCAACATCCTTCTTTCGGAGCAATTATCTTATTATTTCTTGAAAGATTTTCGAATAACTTTCAAAAGCGTAAGTTTAAAAAAAAATTTTCTTGATTTTCAAAATTTTGTAATTTATCATGACCACAAAAAGTTAATCATTGCTAGAAAGAAAGCTTATACAATTAATTGTAGCACTTAATCATATTTTGTATTTCCTTCGATTTTGATCAGAATACCTTTCATAAGTAAACATAATTTATTGATTCTGATTCATTAAATCTTCACACTTTCTTCAAGTAATATTATGAGCACTATTAATTTGATCGATATGAATTTCAAAGCTATCATCATTTGTTTGTTCACTAATATTAAGTCCATAAAAATAATAAAATAAACAATATGCTGCATCTTTTGCAATACTGTACTCTAATCAATCTTTATATTTATCAAACTATTTTGGATTAAATCTATTCAATTTATTTTCGATCGTGAGAATAATCATGAGTAATGATGATAAGATATCTTTCTAATTTACAATCATTAAGATGATATCAATTTTTTTAATCAGAATCGCTAAAAAATATCTTTTAAGTTGAATTAAGCGTATGAGAAATACTTTACTAATAAATAATAATTAGATTATTTCAATAATCTTTCTTTAAAATATCTTTCCATATCTAATTAAGAACTAATTAAAATACTAATATAAAGTTTCAAGATTATGTATAAAAAAAATCGAAAATATACTTTCGATCATATTTCAAAAAAATAAAAAGACACACAAATCTGTATTAAGAAAATAAATCAATAATATTTCTTAATAAAGTCACTCCGTCGATATTTATTAAGAAATAACAAATCAATAATTTCAAAAAAAAGTCACATCTTCGACCTTTTTTAAATAAAAAAATTCACATATCTTGATTGTAAACACTGTTCATTGAAAAATATTTCTAAATATTTTGCTTCTTTAAGATCGCTTAATACATATAATTAACGATTAAATACATATAAAAAATTTAATAGAATTTTGACATACTTAATAAATTTGGTTACTTGCCCTAAAAATATAATCCATAGGTGTCTTACGGATCTAAATAAATAAATCATCAATGCACGTCATCCTCATCTGAAGTAATTGACATTTCCCTTACAAATTCTTCGTTATTCTTCGCTGACAATCTTGAAAGCATTCTTCTGAATCATAATTACATGATGATGTTTATTTTGCCTAAATAACTCAGAAGTTTAAAAACTGGGCTAAAAAAGAACATGACTTAAATAAAGGAGTTCATCTCTTACATTCCGGGTTTAAAAATAAAAATAAAAAAACTTGAAAAAAAAGCTTTATCATGTAACCTAGTTAACTAGAAGTGAAGATGTTTCTTGTTAAAAAGGCAAGAGAAAGGAAGATAAGAGTTTTAAGTATGATTGTCTGCCTAGTGTGCCAGCAAGTAAAATCCTTATTGTCTTAGAACTGTTTAAGCATAGTTTAGCTCATGCCTCCCAGACAGGAAAACTTAGGCAGGAGATTTGATCATGTCCCATGGAGAAATCTTAAAGCAAGCAAATGGAAACTATATTATTGTGTCAATTCTGTTTCATTCATTTATAATGTATAAATAATGTATCAAATTTTATGCACATTATCAATTTGGAAAGTCATGAAGTTTAAATCACCTTCTCCAAACTTGTTGTAGAGTAAGAAGCACTCAAGTTATGTGAGATTTGAGATGAGTCCCAAATAGCATAGCAAAAATAAAATAAAAAAAGTATAGATCTGCTTCATTAGCTAAGAACCACAGCTTTGTGTAATCTGCTAAAGCTGCTTTCCAACGGTTAAATTTGAATTTGCTAAATCCTACAGGACAAATTTACAGGATTTAGACTAGCAGAAGCATGCTAAATAGGGTTGGAGGAAAGTCTTAAATCTGGATTTGCTAAAGCCTAAATCTTACAGGCTACAAAACAGATTTATTATTTACTGATTTACGGGATTTAGACAAGAAGAAGCACGTGAAGTACGGTGGGAGGAAACAAGTTACCTTCGGAGTTCAGACTTTGGTCCTTCTGAACTCTAGCTGCAGCAGTGGAGTAGAAAGACGATGGTTTGAACGCCAAAATCCGCCTGTAGAGATTTATGGGATTCAGACAAGCAGAAGTGCGATTAGAACAGGATACTGGGAGGAAAGATAAGGGTTACCTTTGCCGGCTTGAGGTTTTGCATTGAATGGTCCTTTTTATTCAAGAGAGAAAGAATGCGCTGACAAAAGGCAATTTTGAAAGTAATACCTAAATCAAGAGACGCATATCGTGATTGAGGTTATGCACGTGCCCCAATGTCCAAATCTGCCCCTGATTGATTGTCACTATCATGAAATTGCCTACTTGCAGTGTTTGAGCCATCCTTGCTCTGCCCAACAATTTTTTTTTTTGATTTTTCTTCTATTTGACATTTTTTCTATAATGTTTTTAATATTTTGTAAAGAAATGTGGTTTATTTTCTTATACCGTCTCCATTGCAGTGTTTTGTGGATTTTGATTGAAAAAAGATCATGAGGAAATTAAAGTATCACGAGAAGAAACTCCTTAAAAAGGTAAATTTCATTGAGTACAAAAGAGAGAAAGGGCATCGAGAAGCTTATGTTACTCGTCGTTACCTTCTTGTCCAAAGAGATGATTATAAGAAGTAAGCATTCATCTACTCTCTTAACTAAAATGGAGGAATTCATAAAATTGTCATCTCATTAAATTATTATACAGGGTTGGGATCGGTGTTTTTAAATGTCAAAAGGCTGAAATGGTTTTTTTATTCTTAATCTGCACTTTCTGTAACTTGTGTTTTTCTAAATGAGTTTAGGTATTCAAATATATGCAATATGGTACAAAAACTTGTGCACATTTTGAAGCAGATTGACCCAAGAGACCCGTATCGTATTGAGATGACTGATGCGCTGCTGGAAAAGCTGTAAGCTTCCGCTTAGCAATTGTCAAATGCTTTCTGATTTCTTAGTGATTTCTATGTCCTTTACATCTGAACTTTTTATTGGCTAAACTGATAATTGTTTTGTATTTTAATCCCCTTGTTTTTATGCTAATTGTTGTTCATCTGAAATATTTTGTTGTGATTCATTTTCTTTATTTTGCCGAGTCTTCTCTTAATAAGTGATTTAATAAAAGAGTGTATTTTGGATAGGTGTCATGCCCCCACATTCCTCCTGAAAAATTGGGGCAAATGGGAAATCTCACTGGGCTAAGCTGACCAGTATTGAAACCTTTTCCATCAATTTTATTAAATGCACATAGGATTTCGTTTGTGATATACTTAATTTAACGTAAATGAACATATTCTTTTGTAAAATACTTAAATTTAACTTCAAATGAAAACATTGATGGAGTCATATTTCGTTTTGCTATTCCCGGATTCTCTGCATTTGACAAAACAAGTTGATACATTCATTTGTAAACTTGTATGACTATCGATTGAGTTAACGGCTTATTTTCAGCAGAGGATCTCTCTCTTTTTTTTTTTTTTTTTTTTTGTGCTTGACAACTTTTTTTTCTTTGTTACTGATCAGAAATCATATACTTGCTCTAATTTGACTTTCTATATGTACTACAGTTACAATATGGGTGTGATTTCAACGAAGAAGAGTTTGGTGAAGTGCGAGAAGCTATCCGTGAGCTCATTTTGCAGGTAAGGAAATAATCATTGTAATGATTTTCAATCTTTTTAATGAGAAATATGATTTGTGGAGCTGTTGCTCAGTTGTCTTATGGTCTATATGCATAAATAGGTTTCCTCGGCTGAGGAATGAAAGCCAAATGTGTATGTAATCTATAAACTTACGCCTACTAATGTTTTCTGCTTCACTATTGAAGTAAAAATGTTTCTTCTTCTCCTGAGGATATGGGTCTCTTTGATTTTACTTTCTTCTTGTTCTTTCTCTAAAAGATAGTATTAAGTCTTCTCAGCATTCGAAGCCTGATTAAAGAAACTCACATTGACACTCAACATGACTAGCAGATCTAGGTTAGAAGCAGCTACCTTTCATGTCAATTTGTAGACCTGCTATTCACCCTAAATTCCAGTTCAAAGGATTTTCTTCATTCTGTTTCTTATATATATATATTTTTTTTAAGTGCTCATATTTTTTCGATCATTCTTTCTTGCCCATTGTCCTTTATCTTTTTGACAAAATGCAGCCTTATTTACTGCAGATTCCATTTTAACTCTGCAATAAAAAACTTGGAAGTCCGAAAGTTACTTGTGTCTGTTTTATGATATGCTTAAATTCTAATTGTCTATTACTCTTCTCTTTTTTGGGTTGTATATCTGTGTCCAAATTGACTTTGAGTTGTTACTGATCTATTTAATGTGCTAATTAGGTTCATTTACTTTATAAGTTTTTTTTAGAGAAATTTACATACATAGCACACAATTTTTATGCATTTACATATCTAACACCTAAAGTTTTGATATTTACAACTATAACACTTTTCCTACATACAAAAACATACATTTCACTTTAAAAAAAAATAACGACGGTGCCATTTTTGATGTAATATGAAAGATTTGGATATTATTTATGTAAATATGAATATTTAGTTGTTACATATATAAATAGATGAGAATTGTGCTATGTATGCAAATGCTTTATTATTATTATTATTATTTTGATGACTGAGAAATTGTGATACAGGCGCAGGTTATCGACTGTTCTTGTGTACAACAAGTTTGCAGAACATCTTAAGGAGGCAGTGACATATATTGAGCAGGGTCACATAAGAGTAGGCCCTGATACAATCACAGATCCAGCTTATCTTGTGACAAGGAACATGGAGGATTTTATCACCTGGGTTGATTCATCTAAGATCAAGAGGAAGGTGATGGAGTACAATGATAGATTGGATGACTATGATGCTCTTAATGCGTGAGGAAAAATATTGAGCTGTGTTTTTTTTGGCTTGATTCTTCTTTGGCATATTTTTGGTGTTTGGTTGAATTCGATCGATGTCTTCATGTCTCTATTATTAAGAAGTTTGTGTCCTTTGTAACTCTATTTAGTGAGCTGAATGACTTGAAAAATGCTGCAATTAATGAATTGCGAGAATGCTGTTGCTTTAGATTATTGAAGCATTAGTATAGGAGTTTTTGTAAAGATTGGATTAAATTGATAATTTTGGGGTATGTTTCATATTGTAGTTCAAGTAAAGCATTATTTTATTGTACACTAATTTAATTATGCGTGCATCAAATACCTATTATTCTGAATATGATAAACTTATATTTTTGGTAGGTATTATGATATTATTATGTTAAAAAATATGTATTTAATCGTAAAAAATTGAAGTTGGATTAATTGGTAAACATAGTTCTATTATTTTAACTTATATTAGGTATGTGATTTTATTAGATATATAATATATAATTTTGTGTAAATAAGATTCGTTATTTGAAATTTAAATAAAATGAGAAATTATTTTTATTTTTGTAGTGTTATTATATTTTCTCAACGTTTTTCATTTATATGTTTTTTTATAAAAAAGATATTAGATTTTTTATTTCTCTCTGAGTTTGGTTTATAAAAAAAAATATATATCATAAATCTTAAATATATATATATATATTTATATTTATATATACATATATATATATTTTAATTTCTCATGCGCATTTCAATGACATTTTTTTTTCTCGCTGTTTGAATGAGATAGGTTGGATCGGGCAAAGATGTTTAAGAGTTCTGGTATAAATAAGAGAAATTTATAAATCAATTATTTAATATATGTATTTATAATTTAATTATTTTTATTATTTTTTAAATTATTAGATTCATGTATTTGTATGTGTTATGATCAAATTTTTGAGAATTTTATAAAAATGAAAAATATGAGATGAGTTTTTGTTATGAATTTTAATATTTTAAAGTCAATTTAAAAAATTAAGATTGAAGATAGTTAATTTGTAAATATAGAAAAATAGAATGATTATGTATTTAAAAGCTCTTATAAATAATTATGCATTTCATTAATTTTTATTTATCATGTTATAATTTTTTATTATAGTAGTTTCAAATATTCACACTTATATAGGAGTCAAGGATCCTTAGGGCTTTAGAATGAATATTATGTGCACAATAGTGTTAATAAAATGAGGCATTTTATACATGGTACATAGTTTTTATATATTTATATATCTAATATCTATATATATATATATATATATATATATATATATATATATATATATATATATATATATATATATATATATATAGCACATAAATTTTTATTATTACAATAAAAATTGCATTTTTTTTAAATTTTTTGAAATAAAATTTAATTTTTGAAGTATAAAAAAGATGTTATATTTATAAATATCAAATTTTAGATATTAGATATATAAATATATCAGAATTGTGTGCTGTAAATTTCCCTAGTAAAATAACATGCTTTATGAGAAATGAATCGTTGATGGTATTATAACTAAAGAAACCTTAGTTTCATCTTTATAAGTAAAACCATCAACAAACGAAAGAACAACGAGATTAATGGATTTTAAGAATATAAATGTGAAGCTATCATTATTTTTTGTTGGGATTAGTAAAACAGAAAAAAGTAGAATTTTATCCTTGCAATTAGATGAACTTATTAAGAATATATCTCTCGAGCTGACTCTATAATAACCAATAAGAAATGCATCTAGTAGAAGAGTTAAGATTCACCACAAGAAAAAAAAAAAAAAAAAAAACACATTTATCAGATGCAAAATTCTGTTGGAATTTTCCGTGGTGCAAAATTTTATATAATAAATATAATTACAAGAGAATTAAAATAATATTTTCATATTATAAATAATTATAAAGAATCATTTTCAAATGTAAAACTAGGTTTTAATGTTTTCACAGATTCAAATGATTGAGAGCTTTGATTTTCAACCAAGAGATTTTGAGTTTAAGATCTTACACATATATTGTGTGTATAAGTTTGTGATTAAATTCACTTAAATGTCTCAAAAAAAGTTCATATCAATAATAAATAAATAAATAATTGAAAATCAAATATGGATAAAAGTGAATATGACGACAAAATAAAAATTTGAAAAATATTGAGCTACTCCACTCTATATTTTTTCATGCATAAGTAAGAAAATGAACAATTATTGAAAAATAAGAGCTATAATTTAAATATATTTGAACCTTTTACTTATTTAATAAATGTAAACCAATTCCAACACAATATAAGAAAAAAAAACTAAAATAATAAGGTGTAAAATTCATAAATTTGCAGACATTTAATAATGGCCAGATGATTAAGAAATTTATTCTTAATAAAATAAATAAGAGATGCACATCTGCTATGATTCGAGTCAAATTTGAGCTACTTTCAATTTGAATTTGAGCTTGAGCTCAAACTAATTATACTTTGAACCAATAGGTATGATGAAGAACATAGATTTGTTTTAAATATTTTTTCAATTCAAATAATTTTTAACTTTGTCTTTGTATTAATATATTATTTTAGAAGAGTTATGTCATGAGTTAGTGATATAAATTAGAGTTGATTTAAATTAAACACATTAGTTAATCAAATTTAATTTATAAATTAGTTGAGCTTGACACAATTACATTCTTACAAGCTCTGTAGAAAAAAAAATGTGATGGTCCACCAAAATTTGTAGGTTTCCTTGAAATATTGGCTAACAATTAAATGTAGGGTAGACCTCAATATATAATGTAGATAGACAACTATGAAATAGTATTAGCTTTGTCTCAATGTATTTTTTTTTTAAAGGGTATCCAAACACCACCCATTCATGATATCGTATGACTAATCCATCGTAATATGCCAAGATCTATACCCACGAACGCCTCCTATCATGAAGACTAGCCTTGAACCGAACGCACCACAGCCCACCAACCGAGCTAAGAGATGGTGAGTGTCTCAACGTGTTTACAAGTTACATGACCTAGAAAATTATGATGTAGCAACATTGACAGGGTATAATTATTAGGGTTGCTTTTCTTTTTGTTCCTTTTAAGTCTTTTTTGGAGAAAATTAGAGGGTGGTTTAGACGTAGAAGTTTGTTGTGAGAGAAGTCAATTAGGTGACGGTAGCTATATTGGCTTTTGTTACCTGCTTTGTGGGAATTTGGTCAAGAAGTCTCTAGATATTTTAGAATTTTAGGGTTTAGTCATCTTTATATGATAGTGATAGTGATTATACTAACTTTGATGTGGTAGTACACAATCATTGTCAGCGAATGACAAATTTCTCCATTGAAGAAAAACATGTTTTTAGTTTTCTGTTAGGTTTGGATTCACGTAAGTTTTATTTGATAATTAATATGCATTTTGAAGAATGGTGTAGTATGGTCGTGATTTGCAATTGAGGGTTTGAGATTGATTATTTCATGCTATCTCTAAGTCAAATGTTTATCTTAAAATTATTTCACTACGTTAAGAAGACTTTCATTATTAATTTTTTAAAGATTTCATCCTTTTGCCATCTAATTCAATTAGGCTATTTTTTATTTTTTCATAATAAAATTAGTAGATGAAAGTCTTCTTAACGTAGTGATAGAAAGTCTAGTCTTTATATCATATATTTTGAATTCAAAATTTATAACATGCATTTATATATGATTTTATGATTAAATACATTCAAATATTAAAAAAAAAAAATTAGAGCACGGAACAATAAACTTTCAGTCACATTTTAAAAATATATTCTTAAACGTCTAAAAAAACTTGAATATAAAACTCACTCAAGATAACCTAAACAACATCATCTCAAATACGTAACGTCAAACACCGTTTAAAATATTGCCTTCAACGGCACCGGCAACTGCGACCGCCGGGCCCGGCCAACTTACCACTGCTCTCGCCGTCCCCACCTTAAAATCGCTCTCCCTTTACTGCCGTCCATTAAACTACATAAAACCTATATAATATTGCCGATAGAAACATCGAGGAACTGGACAATTAATCAATGGGCACCAAACAACTGGCGCAAGTGGCGCAGATAATATTTATGACTTATAAACTTTATTTATTTTGGACGTTCTATAAAGTTACATGCTTATAATTTTTTTTGCAATGGCATACCCCTGACACCCCACTCATCTTATAAGTGAGGATGTTGTAATAATCATAATTTATAACACTCATTTTTTAGAAGTTTTTTGAGAATTCAAATTTTACATTAAAAAAATAAGATATGAGTTACATGCTTATAATTTGCTTTCATTTCATGCTGTATTTTAGTACAGCTTTTTTGATGTTGATTTATATAAGAGATAGGCTGATTAGATATTTCTCTGTCGAGCTAGATTTGATGTGTTTTTGCATATTAAGAAATTCTGTAACTTCTTACAATAAAGAAATCATCAATTTTTGGTGCATATAATAGTGGATGCCAGCAGATTATTAAAATATAAAGAAGTTGTGTGAGGGAACTAAAAACTCTGATGTGATTTAAGATGGTTGGAAATAATGTTAAAGGAAAAGAAGATTAGAAATGGTGAATCAAATAATTACATTATAACTGTTTATGGTGTTTTTATTGTAAGAAGTTGAGGCATAGCTTAATATTAGAAGAGATTGTGTAGATACTAACGTAGGAAAAGAAGAGTTTATGGGAGAACTCTAACTTAAATTGTGAGGAGGTAAAGAGTTGCCTCATGATTATAGAGGAGGAATTGGACTGCAAGAGTTATGTGATATGAAAATTTTGTATGAAGAATTAGATGATATTTTTAATAATTTGCATATGAAATATGAGAAGTTTTTGAAGCTTAGTTTATTTGTTAAGAAAAGGAGGATGATAACTCGCAATTTTTTACAATTTAAAGAATGAATGTGATGGTTTTAATGATAAAAATTATTCATTACTTGATTGTTCACTCATTTTAAAATTAGAAAAATAAATTAGTTTTTTAAAATGCTAAATTAAAATTTTAATTTCATATAACACTAATATATACACAACATTTAGAAGAAAGTATATTAAAAAAATATTGTACATCATTCACAAACATGTTAAGATTATAACTAAATCAAATTTTCTTATGCTAATACTAATATTTGGGGCAGTTGATGCAGTGATTATAGGTACATATCATTGGACTATTATTTGAAGAAAAGCAATAATTTTAATTTATTTAAGGATGGAGTTACTAGATTACAATAATACTTAAAAAATGAAGTTCACTTATGGTTGCAACTAATATTGCTCTTTAATTTTGATTTGCACGCCATGCTAATAATGATGATAAGAAAATAAGTTACTTGAACAACCATGTATGGGATGTTCACACTAGAATTCTATTGATGTTATGGCCATTATTTCACTAATTCTAAACTTGCTTAATGGTGTTGAAACATTAGTGTATGCCACAAAGAAGGTTACTTAACTACTTTTTTTTGCTTGGGACACTAATATGAACATAATTTTGAGGCAATAACAAGGGTTATCCCTAGTCTTAATTTTCTTTGTATGAACTTGATATATCAAATAATTTTTAAAGAGAAGGATGTACTTGATTAGGACAATGCTTAGGACATCAATATAAATATCTTGTCAAGGTAACAATTAATTTTGTGCCTAGTCTTGACATAGGACTTTATATATGAAAAACTTAAGAATAAATTTTTTTATAGGATTTGTCCCAATTAAAATGATTTTACTCGTATGAGCCATATATTATAAATGATATATTATTAGTGATGGTGAGAATTATTGCTTGCGGTGATGACATGTATCAGTTGTTCTTTATGACTGTGGACATTGATAAGTGTAGACTTTATTGGTGATGTCATTAATCAATCTTGTCAAGTAGAGCTTTAGAATTCTCTAATTTCTATAATTTTTTCATCTAAAATCTTCATTGGGACCTCCTTCCCCTCTCTTGAATGTGCATAAAAAATTTATGTATTTTCAGAGTGGTCGGTTTAATCATTTTTATTGGAAATTAAGACAATCTTATTAGATAATTAGAGTTAATCCCATATAATTATACATATTTATATATTATAATATCTTAATAATATCAAATTCAAACCATCTTGAGGTTATTAGATTTATCTTTTTAAATGAATAATTTTAAAAATTTCTATTTTAAATGGTTGAATTCCTTAAGATATAAAATTATATAGAATAATTTTTTATGATAAATCAAATATAGCCCTCATATATTCTTCTAAAATTTATAAATGAAGCATAAATATCAATTTAAAGCATACATACAATCAAATTAAACGACTCAGTGAGACGAGTCCAACAATGCTAGAACCAAATCAAATCAAGTCCAAATGAGCTCAAATGCTACATGTGAAAATTCGAAACACTGACTGAATGATCAAATGGCCTCTAAATTTGACGTGCTTATAGTCGAATCGAGCGACTTGACGAGACGAATCCAATGAGCCTAAGATCACTCAGATTGAGTATCATTTGAATGGTCAAATCAACAAAAAACTATCTATGATCAAATGAATCAACACGAACCGTCTGATGGAGTGTTTTGGATTTTATTTACTATAATGACCAAAATGCCCTCTTTCATGAGAGCATAAAGTTTTAAGTTCGCCACCACCACCGTCGCATCGTCGCCTATTATCGCCGATCGTACTAACAATCGATACAACCAATTCACGATAGCAGCTTGTAACCTAATCGAAAATCTCATTGTCAAGATTTCTCACATACAATCTTAAATCCTATTGTCGGGAAGACTTAAACTTTGTACTCCAAAGCAGATATATAGTGGAACATCTTTCTTAGACCGTGATTCCCCTTTCTAGGGTATTGTCGTAAAAATTATTGAGTTTCTTATTCTCTCTTCAACTATCTGTGTGTATGTTGGATCTCCATACAATGCTAAGGTGTGAAGTTTTATTCTATCGCAACTAGTTTTCTAGCACGCAATAGTTTGACGCCGTATGTAAGAAAATATTCTCATTACTTCATCATGTCAGACAACCAATGTTTTCCAACAAGATCGAAACTATCAACCAGGTGGAGCACTTCGTACTTTTGAGGAGCACATGCAAAGAATGAAGATCCATCAAACTTCGATCCTTCAACTCTAGTTGAAAACCGGGTGGCCAACTCCTAATCTCAAAAGATCATCCAAATCAATATTCTGGATATCTAATTAGTTATCAGTTCGAGAAGCAAGTTAATGATGTGGAGCAATTTCAACATTCAAAAAAAAAAATAGAGAGATATCTTTGCAAATTATGATTCTCCAGCCATACTCATGAAAAATAAAAGAAAGATCAAGGAGCAACTTTGGCAACAACCTCAAACGAATATTTTGATTTGATTTCTTCCACACAGGTTAAATGTCACTGAGTAATACTCTGACAAACAGTCTCGAATAGGTCATAATTTTGTACCTATTTCACATGGGTTAACAACATCGAGTAATACTCTGACAAATATCTTGGAAGAATCAAAATATTTGACCTCTTTCACATCCTTTGACAAAACAACCTCGGGTGAGAGTTAAAACTATTAACTTCTTCCACATATATTAAATGCCACTAACTAACACTTTGACAAACAACCTTGAATAATTAAAAAATCCTTTATGGATTCCTCCCTTAGAAGGCACACCCCTGAGGAAGCCTCGATGGGAAGCTAGTAGTGGACAAGGTCATCACTAGAAAGACTCCAAGATAGCAAATGGCTGATAGGGTCTCCACTCATCAAAAATCTCAAAAAGAAAAAGCCTCAGAAGGTATGGTTACATCAAAAATCTCAGTAGAGAAAATTCTGAGAAAGTATAGGTACATCAAAAATCTTTTAAGGCAAAAAGCCCCAAAAGGTACAAGTACATCAAAAATCTCAGCGGGCAAAAGCCTCAAAAGGTACAGGTATATCAAAAATCTCATAAAACAAAAACCTCAAGAGGCAAAAGTCTTAGAAGGTATAGGTATATCAAAAACCTTAGTAGGAAAAAACCTCAGAACGTACAGATACATCAAAAACCTTAGTAAGCGAAAGCCTCAGAAGGTACTCGTACATTAAAATCTCAGAAGGCAAAAGCTTCAGAAGGTACAGGTGCCGTGACGGAGGAGAATAAGCTCGTTGTGATCTTTTATGAGTAATAGCCACCAAATCATTTAGAAAATGAAACTTCTTTCAGAAGATTATCAAAGTATCACTGCAGATAGTTGGCATTACATCATTGGATCTCATCATCTTCTAATGCTTCCGCAACCCATCATTTTGTGCAAGCTTTGCATGAGAATCTTTAGACATTGTGATATCTGTGGGAAGATGCTCACTCATAGAAATATTCTTCAGAATTGGAAGTACACTGAAGCTTGAATTCGGGATGCACGCCACATGACCAGGTCAGTTGGAAATCCTGAGATTGGGGAGAACTGAAGCCTGCGAGAGGGGTTGACACCGTTATACAAGTTAGTGGAGGCTACCAAAGAGAAGAAAGTGGAAGCACACTGGAGTATGAATTTGAGATGCGTGCTACCTAACCAAGTTAGTTGAATCCCGAGATTGGGGAGAACTGGAGCCTGTGAGAGGGGTTGGCACTATTATACAGGTTAGTGGAAGCTACCAAAGAGAAGAAAATGGAAGCACATTTGAGCCTCAATTTGGGATGGCCTAACCTCGATCGAAAACCCCAGATCTGGAGAACTGCGAGGGGAGCAGACTATTATACGTGTGGAGGCTACCAAAGAGAAGAATGAAGCACACCGAGTATGAATTTGGGATGTCGCCTAATCGTTAGTGGAAACCAGATCGGAGAACTGGGGAGAATGAGAGGCCTGACCAAGTATACTGAAGAAAGCAACCAAAGAAGAAAGCAGAAGCACATTGGAGCTCAATTGATGCGCTAAACCAGACGGTTGAAACCCCAGATCGGGGAGAACTGGAGCTGAGAGGGGTCACACTATTATCGGGTGGAGGCTACCAAAGAGAAGAAAACAGAAGCACACTGACTTGAGTGGGATGCCGCTAACTGTCAGTTAAACCCCGAGATCGGGGAAAACTGAGCGCGAGGGTCGCGAGCTATATGGAGTTAGTGGAGGCTACCAAGAGAAGAAAAAAACACACTAGAGTCTTGGATGCCGCCTAACAGTATGTTGGAAACCCCGAGATTATGGAGAATTGGAGCTTGAGAGAGGGGTCAACACCGTTATACAGCTAAGTGGAGGCTACCAAAGAGAAGAAAGCAGAATCACACTGAAGCCTGAATTTGGGATGCACCCCACATAACTGGTTAGTTGGAAACTCCGAGATCGGGGAGAGCTGAATCCTGCAAGGGGGTTGACACCGTTATACAGGTCAGTGGAGACTACTACATAAAAAGAAGTAGAGAAAGTAAGGTGTGAATTTTTCATTACCATATAAGGGATATTTATATTAGAAAAAATGACTCTTCAAATTCTTTTAAAAAATAAAAAATAAAAAATAAATAAAATAAAACATAAAGAAAACTCTTTATATTTCTCAATTAAAAAAAACTCTTCATATACCTCATTAAAAAATACTTTTCATTTTCATAAAAAAAAGACGAGAAAATTATTCATATTTTAAATAAAAAAACTGTTGATATTCTTCATTAAAAAGTAAAAAAAATCTATTCATATACCTCATTAAAAACAAAATTTCATCTTAAAAAAAAAGGAAGAAAAAGTTATTCATATTTAACAAAATTTCTTAACATTCCTCATTATTAAAAAAACTTTTCATCTTTAAAAAAAAAAAAAGAGAGTAGAGAAAATTATTCATATTTATATAAAAAAAAAGAATTCTTTATATAAAATAAAAATAACGATCTTCTTAGAAAATAAGTTAAAAAAAAATTTCCATCCACTCTACCGCTCTCACACATCGAAATGAGAAAAATATATATATATATATATGAGGTCCACTGTCTCCCGCTCTCTCTCCCTCTTCCTCTCTCAAGCCAACATGAAATATATATATATATATATATATATATATATATATATATATATATATATATATATATATATATATATATATATATATATAATTTATGTAAATTATCACTTTATATATATATATTTATATATATATATATAGATATTAATAACTAATCATACTAATTTTTAGTTAAAGTAATTTTATTTTTGATGAAATAAGTTTTATCATTCAAAAAAAGGGAGACAAATGATATATTCTTTTAAAATTTATAAATGAAGCATAAATATCAATTTAAAGTATACATACAATTAAATTAAACGACTCAAATGGTGACGATAATGGTAACAAAATCAAATTAAATAAATGACTCAAATCAAATATACGCTATACGTGAAACTTCAAAATACCGACTAATGAAAAAATTCTAAATTTAACGCGTTGAATTGAAGGCCGATGAGACGAATCCAATGAGCCTAAGATCACTCAAATTGAATGTCATTTGAATGACCAAATCGGCAAAAAACTATCTATGATCAAATGAATCAATACGGACTGTCCGATGGAGTGTTTTGAGATTTTGATTACAATGACCAAAATGCCCTCTAAAGTGGGCTCGGAGCTGGAGAGCTAGAAGAACTTGGAAGAAAGCTGAAAGAGAGTGAGAAGTTCGAAATTCGTTATCACCATCGTGATCGCCGATCGCCACCTATTGCCGTCGCTGACTGTCACTTACAACCATTATAGTCCAACTACCACTACATAGCTGTTGTAACATAATTCAAATTTAATTATCACATTTCTACATACATCTTGTAATTTCTTTGTCGAAAAAAATTTAAACTTTGTCTAAAGGATATATAGTTTAGCTTGTGCAGTCTCGTGATTTTTCCCTTTTTTTCTAGGTTTTTCATTGAAAGTCAGCTTTATTCTCTTTTCAATTATCTGTATGTGTGTTGGATCTCCATACAAAATTAAGGTATAAAGTTTTATTTATCACAACTAATTTTTTGACATACAATAAGCCCTAATTTGGTATATGATTGTGATTAGATATACTTAAAAAAAAAAAGAAAAAAAAAAAAAAAAAGAGGAGAAGATGCTGCAAAATTTTTGGTCAATTGATTTCGTTAAACTGTTCGTAGCGGTGAGTGTTGGGAAAGAAGCAATTGACGCTTGGAATGATGTCGGTTCCTTGGCATGACAAAAGCCACGGATGCTGTGCCGGGTCACACCGAGTTATGTAAGTTTCTTCTTGGGCAGTACAATCTTTTTTTAAAATAATATAATATCTATGAATTTATATATTTAACATCTAAATTTTAATATTTATTTTTATAATAGTTTAAAGTCTTAATAATATATATATATATATGCATACAAATGTATTATATTTTTAAAAAATAATATTAATAATATTTTTAATGTGATTTAAATATTTCAGTATTATATAAGTAAACATTAAAATTAAAAGATTAGATATATACATATTGAACAATTGTGAATAATTATATTTAATTTTTTTTAATAAATTGATGGATATAAAATTTTTTAAAAGATAACTTGAGAATATGCCTTTAGATAACAAAATATTCTTTTTGGTATTCATTTGGTTGCTTGTTTAAAACTTATGTTTTAAAAAATAATGAAATTTATTAAATTTATCATTTCATTGGATGCAATATAGACATCAATTTTGTTTTTATATTCTGTAAATCTTTTGATGCTATTAAGTTGGACCATGGAGATGGAGTCTGTAAAATCCATCCTTATTTTTATCCATCATGCCATCGAAAATAACTGTTATTAAAATAAAATTTAAGAGATTATCTACTTTCATGTAGTGAGGGGCGCAAAGCAATAATCATTATATAATTAGTTTTATAACTATTTAAAATAGAAGTATGAGATAAATAATTTCAAAGATATGATTGTTAATATTATAAAATTAAGCTATTTTTGCATAGTAAAAAAACAAAGTTAAATGCTATTTTCAAGTTGTACCATTTCTAAAATTATGCTTAAAAGTTAAAAAAAAAATCTTTAGCCACATTGTTGATCCTAATAGTTACAAATTTTTTAACATATTTCATCAATGATGAATCAGAACTTGAAGAAAGGAGGTGGTGAAATAAAAAATAATGCTACTATTATTGAGAATTAAAGTTTAGAGAGGGCGAAATCTTTAGTATAGTTCATAATATTTAAGAGTTCAGTTAAAATTTAAGAGCGATGACGGCCTCCCCCATAGCTGTCCTCAAATTCTACTATTGGATTTTATAATTGTATAACTCAAGAGTCTTATTTTTAGCTCATAAGGATAGTCATATCACCATTAAAAGTACAAAAAAAAAAAAGTGTCTAAAATTGTTTGTAGTATTTTTTAAATGATTTTTTTTACTGCTAATATAACATTAAATTATATTATTTAGAAAAAAATCATAGCTCAAATTTTAATATTTTTAATAATATATTTTAGCCATGAAATGAAGTCCCTCATTCATATCAAGTATTCTATCTTTAAATGTCATCATTAAAATCATTGTCGCTAATGGTCAGCAGTGTAGAAATTGGTGACAGCAATTAGCGTTTTATTTGTCATAATATTAAATATTTTAAAAAATTATAAAATATCCTTATAAACGAATTATCTTCTATGCTAAACAATAAAATAATTGCAAATATTAATTATTATAGACGTACCTTCTACAAAAAAAATATAATAATAATAATAAATTAATAAATGAACATGAGTTAACACAGAAAATGTAAATTAAATCTCCTTATAGTTATCACCAAAGATTTTTCAAATCCTAAAAACAGATTTCTACGATACATACAGGAATAAACTGCAAAAATAATTCTTCTCGTGAAATAAAATCTAATAAAGCGAGTATTTATATATAACAAAAATGAGATCCCATCCCCATCTTGGCATGAGATTTACGCAAATCAGGATGACCATATGATGGTCAAAAAGCCGCCACAAGCCTTTGCGACCATTTAATGTCTATCTTGAATCTTATGCGAGATTTGCTATTATTTTCATAGCTTTACTGCGTCGGAGGGGAATTAAAGAAGGAACAAAACATTTATGTTTGATGCTACTACTTGCAATCCAAAGGGCCCATCCATCATTTGCTAGATGATGCAAAAATACAATTAATAATTGATATATTCTTTGAAATTTATGAATCAAGCACGTATATGAAATTAAAGTATATATATATAATCAAATTAAACGACTCAATGAGACGAGTTTAATAATGTTAGAATCGGCTAAAATCGAAAATAAAGTTTCAATCGCTCGAAAAGTATGAAAACTTCAAAATACCGACCTGATGATCAAACGATTTACAAATTTGACGCTTTTACGAATCGAAGCCGATGGTATCTAATCCAATGAGTCTAAGATCACTCAAATCGATGATCGTTTAAATGACCAAATCACAAAAAACTATCCAAGATCAAATGGATCGATACAAACCGTTCGATGGAGTGTTTTAAGATTTTGGCTATCATGATCAAAATACCCCTCTCAACTACCTACAAATAAGACCTCATTCTTGTCATGATGGAAAGGAGGCAACTTAAGAAAAAGAGAGAGAGAAGCTCGGTTGAAGTTCATCACCACCGTTGCCGATCGCCGCTTATCATTGCCGCCGACCGCCACCAAATGTTAGGCCTAACTACCACGAGTTGTTTTATCCGATTTTAGAATTTCTATCATTGAATTTTCTTCAGATACAAGTTTCAGAATCCCATTATCGGAAAACTTAAACTATATACTCCAAAGCAAATATATAGTTGAGTATATATATATGTATGTAATTTGTCTTTTCATGTAAAATCAAGCAAGAGTTTTCGTCCCGTCTAAGAAATGCCTCTATATTGATGCCCTTAAGGAGGCATCAAGTCCAAGATTAATGTTAAAAATGCTTGCAAGGTGCAAGAAGTTGATAGTTCTGACTATAATTGTTTGAAAAATTGAAAATCTGTAATGCTGAGAAATGACTAAAATGTCCCTGTGGCCATATAGTTGAATAAATAATATTAAATAGAATAAAATATAGATAACTCATACTGATATACAATAACTATATTACAAGAAAAGATTATACATTACTTAATAAGTAACATAATATTAAAAAATAAGACAACAATAAGTGCGATCAGAATATGAAGCTTACTATCCTGCTGATCAAATCTCTTCAAATTTTTTTTTCTCTAGTATTACCCTCCAAGCATGATCACTGTTTGAAGTGTCACCCTCGTATTTGTCAATCTATCTGAAATAATTGCAATCATCTCCAGTTCGATATCTTGGACACTTGCAAAATCTTCTATCTTCTACCATAATTTCATTTATAAGGAAGAAGAAGAATGAATTACATTTAACTATTGAAGCATGAACAAACAGCCATAATAAGCAGAAAAATCTACCAAAGTAAATGGAAAAAGTAACAAGAGCTACAAAAGGCTCCAGTTCAGTTAAAGAAATCCTTTCATAAGGGGCAACTATATAGGTGAGCATCCAAACTTTCAAAGAAGGGTTACAATAGTTACCAACCAAGAAGGGGGAACATCCCAGCCATCACAGCCCATTTACCTATTTTATAGCCCTCAACCACAGCTCAATCCAACTCAACTAACATTTACCATCACATATAAGGCTAATTCCCATAACAAACATCACCGTTGATAATCGTCATATCAATGAGAGTATGCTTACCATTAAAATTAATATTGTCACCCATTATAGACATCAAATGTGATATCAAATGTGGCCTGGGCATCAAGTCAATTAGGAGAATATCAAATGTAACATTATCAAACTATGGATTAAACTTAGAGAGAACAACTCATTTTGGTTTGATTTCATGCTGAAGAAATATTGCATTAACTCACATGTAATGACTGTAAAAAGGAATCTATATATCTTCATTCAATGCAATTTTCAGAAAAATGCATATCACCTTTGCTGATCAGGTCCATTGAAAGAATAATGCAATAACCACTCAACTCTTGCATACATAATATAGTACATTTGATGTGCGATACATAAAATAATAAATAATATCATGTTGCCAAATATAGCTAAAATACAAGAAAGTAAGAAATATCCATCTATATATCTCATAATTTCTCTCAAGATATGCTTATTCAATTTAAATTAAAATGAATTTATTACCACTAAATTTATTTTGAAATAAATGCAATATATGTATATATATATATATATATATATATATATATATATATATATATATATATATATATATATATATATATATATATAATACCAACAATTTGATGTTTACATATGTATAATGATATGAGAATGTCCTCACAAATGCCCTACCTCGCCAAAAAACTCATTTTGTTTTCTCATATGGTTAGGAGCTTCTTCGTCTTTCTTCACAAAATCTTGAATTTGAAGTCTTTATATATATATATATATATATATATATATATATATATATATATATATATATATATAATTTATGCTTTAATTTGTTTGAGAGAAAAAAAAGCTGTCATTTACATATAAGTAATGAATACTAATATTCTTATAGGCCTAATGCTGTGAGATCTGAGGCTCAGAACAAGTAAATGAGGAACTTAGAGCTGCTAGCAGAGAACACAAATACCAAATATCAAAGAATCAACTCTGAACTCCCTAATTGGAACCTTATATTATAGTAGAAATTTCTCATGATACCATTAAAATCAACTCCACACTCTCAACCCAATACCAAAAAATAGCTTCCCATACAAAGAACACAAATACCAAAGAAGGACACCAAATTATGAATCAGCCACCAAAGCCTCCATCTAACCAAAAGGGCAAATACATAGGAAACAAATCTCCAATCAACCATCCAACAAAGAAAGTACAACCACCTACTACTAAATAAATGTAGGCCACCAGCCAACAACCAAGCCAAATGGGATATTACAGAGCCACAATGAGAGAAACCCATTTGTAACCAAAATATTATAAAATCAACACTTTGACTAAAAAAAAGGATAATGTAAAAATACATAATAAAAAAAAATCAACACTCATAGAGCACCAAATGCTCAGAGCAGAAATTCAAATAGACAAACGGAAGCCGATAGCATACGACAAAAGAGAGGTTGGAAATGGAAGCAAAGCGATCCGGACTCTGGATTGCCGATGCTAAAGAGAAGGAGGAGATCAAATTAACAAAGATTGGTAGAGCAGAGAAGAAAGACCCAGCACGGAGAATAGTTCCACCGAGGGATAGTTTAGATAAACTTATTTCACCGCAGCCGTTCGACTTTAGAGCTTTCGCCTTCAAATATTGGAAACAACGGACAAGTGGAGGTAGCCAGGACAAAACAGCCCAAACAGAAGTAGTAAGTCTCTATGTTATCCAAATGAAAATTTAAATGACCATTAAATCATTCTTTTACTTGCTAATGCTAGCCTACTTATCTCTTTTCTAAATTTGAACTTGAATATTACAAATTTGTTTTAAATTTTATAATATAGTTGAACGCTAGCCTACTTATTTATAATTATGCTAAAAATTAATAAAAAAAATAAAATTTGGTAAAATATAAAAACTTTTTCAAAGATTTGGAATCTCAACATGATGGTGGAAGGAAGCCATATTATGGAGAATATATATTAGAATAGTTTTATTAGATTGTAGTTGATTGCTCTCAATCTTTTAATGGGATGTACATTTCAAAACGGGTACTCTTTTTTTTATTAATATCATAATTTCTTAATTAGCGCCTTAATCTTACAATCCTAATCATTCTCTCATCCAAAAAACACCAAATTTTCTCACTTTTTTGTTAGGTAGATGAATTTATCTGAGCTAGGGCTAACTCGTGGAGTCCATCAAATGATATTATGATGCATTCAATCGAAAATTGAATGATTTCTAAATTTAGTTTTAGTCTCTGATCTGACTAATTTAACAAATCATTTTAAATATAAATTCTAAATGAAATTATCTAAAGCTTATATGAAATCAAGCTGCCGTATGACTGAATTACGCGGGTAAAGAAGGAAAAAAATAAAAAAACCAAGTTGCTGAAAGGGTTCGCCGGTTCCCCTGATTATAGCTCAAATTCACCTGTAGACGCTGGACTCCAACACAAATAGGACAAGCCACCGATAACCGTATTCTCATATTTTACAGAACTTAAATTTGCCCTATGGCCCCACTTGTCTAACAACATATGATAATTTACTTTATATAAAATATAAAATATAACATCTCTAATTATTATTATTATTTTTGAACGGTGAGCCTCAAGGACAACTATTGCTCGTGGGTTAGCACATGGTCGAAGCTAGTCACGGAGATAGGAGAGGAGCTCCTGATCACTGGGTCACGCCGTTCAAATGCCCTAAAAAAAATTGTAAATAGGGCATTCACATAATTCATATATATATATATATATATATGTAAAATTCTTAAAAATTTAATAGATGAAGATAAATTACTTAATATTTTTACATTAATATAATTTTAAATCATTCAATATTAGATTAAAACTAAATACTCTTACAACTCTTCACAAATTCCTAACCTTCTCTTCTAAAATAATAACCAGGGCTGAAAAAAAGCAGGCAGAGAAATATTAGCAGGAGAATGATTTTCCATTCTTTGACTTCCGTAATACATCTCACCGCCTCCTGTAATTTACAAGTCCAAGCCAGGATCAATCTCCTCTGTTTTGAGTTAAAAACCGTTTACAAATCAATGGAGCAAATGGTACAAGCGCTGATAGCCGAAACAGGGGGAACAGAGAGGAGAGACGGAGAAGCAATCATCAATCAGCCTTCTCCTCTCTGCAGAAAACCAGTTCGGGGCAAGAAGACGAAGCGCTTCTTCAGCTCGTCAGCTCAGCATGGAAGTGAGGGAACGGAAGACAACTTCCTCACAGGGGATTGTGAGGCCCATATCATGGTGAAAGCCAAACTCCTCCTCAGCGGCTCGCAACAGAGTCTGAAACTCAGGGTGAGTTAGAAAAGAGATTGGAACGATGAATCTGCTTCTTTTCTCACCCACATAGACTGCAAAGTGTCCCTTTGGGACATCAAGAGGCAGCCCTTCCTCTTCCCCTCCACCTCCCATCCCCTGTTTTCTCCTCAAGCTTGAACATCTCATAAGCATCTGCTTCAATCCCGCCGCTTGAGGCAGTTTGCTTGTCTTCTTCAAAGCCATTTCTCAGAGGGAAGAAGAGAAAAAGAGTGGGAAATGAAGCGCAGAGATGAGAAGAAGAGAGTTGTGATGGAGGTGAAGGGAAAGAGAGGGTATTTATGGTGTGGGAGCGGGCAGTGGAGGGCTGCCGCATGCGGAGAAGAGAGAACTTGTCGGTACGGGCAAAAGGACAACTTGGGTTAAAGAGTATATGCCTTTAAGGGCTTTTGGTGAGGAGCAGAGGTGGACCTGTGGCTTTAGGCCTGGGCCTTTCGTTTTACTTTTCCCCTTCCAAATTCTTCATCTCTCCGCTTTCACTTTCAAAAGTTAAATATTTGGGATTTTTACGTAACAAACTACCTATTTTAACATATAAAATTTTATTATTATTGAATAGGCAAAAACATTAAGCTAGGTAGGTTAAATAAATATTAGAAAAGTAAAATTTTCTTCTTCTTCCTATGCTTTCGCTTTTGCGTTAGTGCTGTTGCTTTATCTCTGGCTTTTTTAAATTATGCGGTGTCTCTTCGTTTGTTTCGTTCTGGTTGGGAGGATCAATTTATTTATGATAACAGCTGTACGGAACGAGTTGTTTAGTTGTGGAAAGATAAATATAATAATAAGGCAAATCGATAAATAAATAGATTTTAAAGATTTTTTAATGTAGTTCTCTCCTTCGCTTACTCCATCCATAATCACAAATTGAGCTAATTAATTAACTTTTTTTAAAAATTGAGAAATCCTAGGCTGTCTAGCGATGGTTGAGTTAGGATCATATGATGAAAATTTTTATTATATTTTAAGATAGGTATATAAATAAAATTTATATACGCATAAAAAATTAAAATAAAATTTGTTGTGAGAGGAAGAAAGAGCAAGCTGATAAAGAAGAATGATTAGGATTGTAAAATGAGCTTAACAAATTAAATTACGATTAACTTGTCATTTAACTAATCGAATGAGCATAAACACTTTGCAAAAAACTCGATTACTGAGTAGTAACAAATGTTGTCAATTCATTTATGCTCACTAGACATTTGAAGTTGCATGAAATTTAAGACACGCTCGATTAAAAACATTCATAGAATATCATTTTATATTTCTCAACAGCTAACGTGCTCATTAAGGAGCTCAATTACTCGATTAAGGCTCGATTAAAACATTCATAAACAAGATATTTATATTTCTCAACGCTACTTCATGAACAAAGCAATTAAAGCTCATTTATGTCTTTAAACGACATTTCGATTTAATTTGAATCGCTCACCAAGCTCGAACAAATTTTTTTTAAATAAGCTCGAGCTTGAACACCATCGTAAAAGCTAGAATCCATAAACGTGCTTTAACTTCGAACAAAACTCGGCCCGTTTGGAGCCCTAAGAATGATCATATATGATAGAGAGCTTTATTTTTCCACGATCCATCATATTTTACTACAGTAACAGCTAATAAATATACTGGTGCGCAATATTAAAAAAATAAATAAATAAAAATCTGATTTTGGCCTTTTTAAATGTAAGTAGGTTCAGCTCTTCATACCTAAAAGTTTATTAACATGAATTCATCTTTAAACTAAATATTTGCTCATGATCTCGCTCTCTCTCTCTCTCTCTCTCTCTCTCTACATATATATAAATAAAATTCTTTAATATATTATTAGCAAAAAAATATTTAATTGAGATCAAACATATTAATATCAAAATTTTTTTAATTGAAATTCAAATGATCCTATATCAAACACTTAAAAAACATAATTAACAATTTTATGATATTGTTTAAGAATTCAAATAATCTCTAAATTATGCTTGCTTATAATTACAATAAGTGTTTTGAGAAGAGTAATCTAATAATCTTAAATCTCTCAATTTTAATATATTTAAGGTATTTAAATATCTTAAAAATATTTTATGATAAAAAAATTAATATAGACCGGAAGATTTTCACGAAAATAATTGAATTTGCACTCAAAAAATATATAAACAATTTATCATTTAAAAAAAAGTACTTAAAATTTGAAAAAAAAAGCTTATAAACTATTGGTTGATGCTAACGATCATTGAATCAGCTATTGTCTGATGGTAATGATTGATGCTTTAAATTGCCGTGACCGACTTTCAAATTGCCGTGACCGACCTTCAAATTTCCTTTCGTCCCAAAGGTTAACTCTTTATATTTTTATGGATTTTATAAAATTCACTTATGAATGAGATAGTTCTCAATTTATCCATGTATTCAAATTCACCAAAGAATTAATTAATTTAAGTTTTAGTCCGCATTCTATAAATTTTGATTAGATTATATTATTTTAATGTGAGAGGCAAGCAAATGTGAATAACTCAACTTATCAAAAATCATAGATCATTTATATCTAAAATTTCATATTTGACTTCTCAATTATAATTTTGATTTTCATATAAATGAACTTGTCATTTCTCTCATTTTTTTATGATTTTTTCTAAAGGGATTAAATATTTCATTATTTTAATAAAATTTTGAAAGCATACTATTTTTGTGATTGTGCACTCTTCTCCATTGTTCTGGACCTAGAATTGACGAGGAGAGGATTTTCGTCTCTTGCCGCAGTCAAGATCGACTGTAGAGGTCTTTAAAATTCTATCTTGGTCGAAACCTTAGATTGATGTGCACTAGTCTTTAAGGAAATGTATTTATTTGATTTTAAAATTATTTAAAATTTTAGCAACATAACTACTTAGTAGTGCCGCATTTGAATTAATGCTATTAACGTTTTTCTTCCTTGCTCTGGACCCAAGATTGATGAATAATTAATTTAATGAGAATTAGTGACTATGTTATTCGACCTTGCTCTGGAAATGTTATTTTTTTAAAGAGAGAAGGCTAGTAATTAAGAAGATGAGTATCAACCTTAATATCAATGATGCAAAATGACCTTCATTATGATGATAATTATTTAAGTTGCTAGTGATGATGAGTGCCACCCTTGTTGTCCTTAACAAGCATTGTTGTTGGTGGAGAAAATATTTTCAACATTATTTATGATGGTGTTGATAGAGTGCATCAACTTTCTTTGTGATAATAGGTAGGGGTGTGCATTAGACGGTTCAAAAAATCGAACCGAACCATGTTAATTGGTCGGTTCGGTTTTTTATTCATTATTTGGTTTTGGTTGAAATTATGGGTTAATACTTAATGGTTTTGGTTTGGTTTAAGTTATTAAATTTCGGTTTTACTAAAACCGATTTATTTCGATTATAGTATATGATTAGGTTACGTCGGAGGGCTTAGAGCCTATTTCGTTTCGTTTCTCCATCTCTCGCCTCGCGATTTAGAGACGCTTCGGAGTTCGGAGTATTCATTCCTCGACTCTTCGATGGCCGGCGCGCTGTAGATAAGGCATTCACGGCATTCCAGTCGGTTCGCATTCCAACATTCCGAATCTCTCGACTCGATCTTTGGCTTTCCGCCAGAACTTTCCAATTTTATGACTTTCTTCTTCTTTTTTTAGTTTTTTGCCCTAGCGATGGATAGTCGATAGCCTACATTTACACTACAAGTTCTGACGCTCAGGACTTATGCCTTCCCTTCACTCTTCACGCTCACTCTTAGTCTCTTCCCATCGATTGAATTTAAGTCTTTTGATTCTTTGAAATGTACCAACAGGTAAGAACTAAATCACATTATCTCAACTTCTCTCTCTCTCTCTCTCTCTCTCTCTCTACTTACGGTTCTACCTTTGTTGAAAATTTGGTGATGGTTTGAATTTTGATTCATTGTATGGAGAACAAGTGGTCAATTTGGATTTTTTGTGTGATATTGTGATCCGCCACCGTCATGTTGTGTGGACTTTATTCTTTGAGAAGTAACAATACCAACAGTAAGAACGAAATCACATTATGATTATGTCAACTCCTCTCTCTCTCTCTCAGACTTCTTCCTTGTGAAATTTTGTTGATGGTTTGAATGTTTGATTCACTGGGCAAGTGGTTAGAACGCCGGTTTGTTTATTGTGATTTGTGAGCTGTGTGAATTGTGATTGTGTCCACACTGGACTTTATTCTTTGAGAGTAACCAACACTCAGTGTAAGAAGAAAATGACATTATCTCAACTCCTCTCTCTCTCTCTCTCTCTACTCCTTCCTTGTTGAAATTTTGTTGAACCATAATATGTTAGATTTATTCGGTTTGGTTTATTGTGACTTGTGAGCGTGAGCCAGCCGCGGGTCAATAGCAATTTCACTTGTTGATTTAAAATTTATTTTTCTAATTGAACAATGCCTCGCTTTGGGAATGGTGGATGCCTTCTTTAGAAAACATTTTTGTTAAGTATTTTTTGTTATTGCAGCAAACAGATGGAATTAGGCCTTTCACAATGCCATTACTGAACATGCTAACTGCTAAGTGTTAACGTGGAATTACATGCTCTTTAGTCTTTACATCATTGGCTCATTGCTATCACTATCAACATTAATATAA
The DNA here is from genome assembly GCA_021442155.1 of Cymbidium sinense. Classification (NCBI taxonomy): domain Eukaryota; kingdom Viridiplantae; phylum Streptophyta; class Magnoliopsida; order Asparagales; family Orchidaceae; genus Cymbidium; species Cymbidium sinense. The sequence continues at coordinate 104,793,615 of CM038217.1, read as the reverse complement.
CATATGATTTGAACTTATCGCTTATCGCCTATGTCTATCTCTATGCTCAACTCTCAAGGATAACTTTTTTATGCTTCATTCTAGTATGACATATAGTATGTTCAGTAGATGCATGTCTTGGAAAAATAAAGTAAGCCTTATGATGTTTTTTTTTTTTATCTTAGTGTTTTTAAATGCAACTATGCAAGTAATACAAATTGATTTATTGGGATGGCTTTAATAAAAAAAATATTGAATGGTAATGTTGAGTCATGTGACATTATATTATAATATTTGGGATACATTGATGGATCATGGATGATTGATGATAGAGCATTACAATTTGTTAACATGATTCTTTAATTGAAATAAGTTTTGTTGATGTAATTTATTAAAGCATGTTTTTTTTAATTCTTTTTAATTTATTTAATTTTTTTTATTCTAAGAAGAAACATGTCACAAGTTGGAGATAGTTCAAACCGTTAGTTCCTCTAGAGCATGACCAAGATTCAAAGAAGTTCAACTTATGTGAGAGATGCTAGTGTCGAGAAACCAATTTCAAAAAAAGAGAAAAGCTCCTAGACCTAGATCTAAAGTTTGGGAACACTTTGTGAGGTATACTAATGAAGAAGGAGAAAAATGAGTAATTATTATGTGGAAATCATATCACAAATGATCCAAAGATTAATGACACTTCAAACTTAAGGGCACATCTTTCTTTGTGTCAAGAATCCTAAAAAATGAACCAAATCAAACTAAACTTGTATTTCAATTTAGTGGTAGGTGAGGAGCATTCTGAAGTCTTAAGGCATGGAGATTTGACCAAGAAAATGTAAGGAAAGCTTTAGCAATGATGGTTATTGCAGATGAATTACCTTTCAAGCATGAAGGTTGGGGTTTAAACATTTCATGTCTTGTTGTCCAATGTTTCAAATACCTTCATGGACATTGACACGATTGCTTTAAATTTTATCGAAGAGAGAGCAATTTTAAAAATCTTTTCAAAAGTCCCGCCACGTTTGTTTTACAACCGATACTTGGACATCAATTCAACTAATTAACTATATGTGTATCATCGCACATTTTATTGATGATGATTGAAAATTCAATAAAAGAGTTATAAACTTTCCAAGTCAACAAGTGAGAAATGTCTTGTAGATTGGGGATTGAAGCAATTTTCTGGATCATGATAATGCAAGTTCTAATAATGGCATCATCACGACCTACAAAAAAAGAATTTGGCAAAAGGGGAGGTAGTATTCTAGATGCGCTTACATATGAGATGCATAGCTCACATTGTTAACTTAATCGCAAGATGGGAAAGAGATATCTCAATCTGTTTGTCATGTTCAAGAGAAGAAGATATATTCCAATCACCAAGGTTACAAATTTAAAGAATGCATTGAAATTAAAAAAATTAAAACTAAAAGCATATTATGCTTAGATGTTCCTACAAGATGGAATTCATTTTTTAATGGCGCAGTTAAGTTGGAGAGAGCTTTTGAAAGGTATGAGAGATTGATACAGATCAACTAGAGAAGGATGATGATGAAAGTTATATATAAATGGTGTTTTAAGTGATGATGATTGGAATAATGTTAGAGGATTGCTCTCTTGGAAAAATTTTATGAACTCACTTTAAGAATTTCTGGTTCTTTGTATGTGACATCAAATACTTTTTTTCATGAAATTGCGTTCTTTGTCTACTCAAAGTTGGCAAATGGATAGTGATCAAAATGTGAGAAGTATGACTTCCAAAATGATGACAAAATTTGCTAAATATTGCCATAAAAAATGAATTTGAATATATATCTTGTTGTTTTAGATCCCCTTTAAGCTTCAAGTATGTAGAGTTTTGTTATGGATATGTATGAAGGACTGATGCTTGCTCTAGCACAACTTATTAGGTCATCATGCTATATATGTTTCATGATTACAAAATTAAAGTGCTTGGTGAAAGCCAAATAGGAAGTGGTCTCCATTAGAAACAAAATTTTTCCAAGGGTCTAGTGTTTTACAACCGCAATCTGGATAAGATATTCAATGATAGAAATTCAAAAGATCCAATTTTGGAAGGATGATGATGATAACAAATCGATCTAGATAAATATTTGAGGAGTCTCAAGTGATGACCGACGCTTTGATATTTTAAATTGGTGGAAGGTTAATGCACCAAGATTTCCTATTCTCTCATATATGGCTCGTGATGTTTTAGCTGTTCCAATTTCAACCGCTGCATCGTAATCGCCAAGATGATGGTCATATTCTTGATGCATTTAGAAGTTCATTATCCCCAAAGATTGCAAGCTCTAATATGTGCTGATTGGATGCGAGCAAAATGAACTGTAAATCCAATAAATGTGGAAGAAAATATTAATGAAATTGACAAGTTTGATGAAGGTATTGTTTGTTCTGAAATTTACAAATTACAATGATTTTTTTTTAATTAATGATTTATAAATGAATTATTAATGATTTATTTGTTTTATAGATTTAGCAAACTTAACAAGTGAAACTCAAACTTCTTGGCTTGGATTATGATGAGGAATGCGGAATGCTGATTGCCTAATGGTCTCCCTTTCAGTTTATCTTATGTTTTGTTTTTTTTTTTTTTGCTTACATTTCTTATATACTCATTGGATTGTAGTTTGGTTTGGTTGTTAGTTTTATGTTAATGTTTTCAATACAAATAGGCTTTTTTTTAGGGTTTAGGGGCAATGATAGCAATGATGAAATGATCAATGTATACATGCGACTGGTGACTTTTTTTTGGTGTTATTACCCTCTTAAGTCTTAAAGGCTTAGAGTCACGATTTCTCAAAATTATTGATGCCCGTATGTATATATGGTGATCATATTTTCGATATTACACTTGAATCTTGATAATAAAAAAGATATTTTTATAGCTGAGCTTGAGCCCCAAAATACAAATTACAAATATACGTAAGTATATATTATTTATTCTTGAAGACTTTTAGTAAGTTAGTAACAGGATGTCGAGTAGTGCTTACATGGACGTTGTCCATCTCTATTTGATGAGAATCTTAAATGGTTGGCTTTTTGATAGCTTACATGGACGTTTGTCCATCTCTATTTTATCCTATTACTTCTCTTCACCTACTGGGGTACCATCATGTCGAGTAGTGCTTCATTTGTCACACTGATATCGACCTTCTTGTATTCTATTTTCTACATTATATTTGGTGAACTTTTTGATTCAAGATTGTGTTTTGGTCCCACAATATAAAGTGAAGGCTTTGAGATTGACAAATATTTTCACTTGCAAGATGCCTCTCCTTGCAAAATCAGATTTTAATCTTATTTACATCTAAGTATAAAATTTCTTCCCGAAAATGAAGTTCTTTCAATCTAAATACAAAATGCCTTATAAAGTTTGTGTTGCATTATCAGAAAGCATTAAAGGCAATGAATAAAGTGATGAGAATGAATCGAATGATCACAGAGTGTATCAGGCTCTGATGAGTACCACCATGTATGTTGGAGCTTATTGGACAATGTTGATAATCTGAAACTTCTTAAAGTATAAAGTGTCTCATAAGCAAGGAATGATTCTTTGGTGTTATCTGCTTGCTCGTTGTTATCTTTTCTTAGTTGCATGATTCTTCCGCAGGGACCACCATTTCTTGGTCCATCTTCTTCACTGCAATTTGGTGATGCAAGCTTATCTTGAAGGAGCATTTGCACACAAAATTCTGTCTAACTTAGTTAGAGATAGCCTTGATTGATGGTATATTTTGCGTAGCTGTTGTAAGTATGGTTTTAGTTTTGGAAATTTATACTTTATGGTGCATATTGTAATCATTTCAGCTAGTGAGAAGTGAGAACTCTGCAACATTACCACATAGTAAGAAACAATACCATGTATTTATTTTTTTTGTTGTTAGTTCAAGTTTATGAGGCTGTTACTGATTAGCAAAGCTTTTCATGTTCTACTTTGATTTCTTTGGAGTTAGGAGGAAGAATTGAGGCAGTTCCGTCAGTGGGGAACTACGGGTTTGGGGAAGCAGAACACTTGCTCTGTTGGTCACCCCGAGAATTTTGAAACATCTGGTGTTGAAGTCACAACTGCTTTGCTTCAAACTACATTTAGTTATCATTGTAGCAATACGTTTTTGTTGAGCAATTAATAATCTCGTAATTTTTTTTTCTTTTTCTTTTTATGGATAAGTCCTGATTCATGGTATCTTGCACGCAAAATGGTATTTTGAATCAATCTTCAGATGAGATGGAAAGCACGTTTTGACGATTGTATGCTTAACTCCTAAATTGAAAATATTTTTTTTTATTACGATCGAGTGAAAACCAACTACTCTAGTAATATTTGAAAATTACCTATCAAGCCCAAGCTCATAGATGATGTCCATTTATAGCCCTTTCTTCCTTCACGCTTCTCATCATTTTGGAAGCCTGAGGAGAGTTGAACACGTAAGTGTTTCTCTCACAGTAAGATGTGCAAACAAAATAATTAGGTTCATATTATATAATTCTTTGTAGAATGTACCGATATCTTATTAATATGAATAATATTTTTTTTCTAGATATGTTATTCTTGGAGATAGTTGTCAAATGGAGGGCATTTCAATGAAGTTTGCTCTTTTCGCACCGGTCTTCTTGGTCCTTGGAAAGTTGATAGCTTTCTATGACGATAATCACATTTCAATTGATGGGGACAGAGATTGCGTTTAATATACAATTGAATTATATTGTACATTTTTTTCTCTTTCTTTGTTAATTGTTTATTTGTTTATAATTTTTATTTGTACATTACATTCATAAATTGTATATTTGTATCAATATGAAAAACTATTTATATTGTACATTACATTGTATCAATATGTATACATGTAGTTTAGTAACTTTAGTTAATAAAATTTCTATTATTTGTTCAATTGTTTGTTAACTTTAAATTTTTTTTAATCTCTCTATAATTCGATTTGGGAAAATGAACAATAACTCTAATTCGGTTTATTTGGTTCTTTATCTGTTTTTTGTTACTTTACGGTTCGCTTTTTTTTTAAAGAATCAGCTTTGGTTTATTCGGTTGGAACAAAAACTAAACCGAATAAACCAAATCGACCGAATGCTCACCCCTAATAATAGGTGTTGATTTTATTAATAAATGTGAACACTAATGCTGGGGGAGATGATTACTGTTAGTGTTAATGGCATTGGGGAGAGTTGACATTGATAGTTATGATAAATGTTTGTGATGATAGTGATGATGGGCTTCATTGATGGTGGTGATGCTGGGTATCAAGGATGGTGGCAACATCATATGCGAACCTAGGTGACAACATCATGCATTAGCATTATTTGATGGCAATGATGAGCATCAATCTTGGTGATAACAGAATATGGCGACCATCAGTGTTTGTAGTAATAGCTTGTTTATTTTATTAGTCGCGATAAGCATCAATGTTGGCGGTGATGTTGTGCATCAATTTTAGTAGTGATGGAGTATGTCATCCTTTATGACTATGGACATTAATAAGTGTTTGTTGACCTCCACATATGTGTCATAAATCAAATCAAGTCTACAAATCGAAATGAACTGGGCGACAAAGACGAATCGGGTCAAAATGACACGCCATTAAAATGGTTGAAATTATCTCCGATGAACGGACTACTGGCGTTGAACGCAAATTGGTTTGGATATAAACATGACGATGATCAACCGATCAGCGCCAGTCGCCAACGCCGCACACATATCAAGGTCGACCGACGGGATCAAACGACCCCGCTCGCAAAATTGATCATTCATCGCTTCAAATGTCAAATCTATCAAATAAGATTGTCGACTCAATTGGACAAACCCGCACTAAAAAATTGAGCGATCGAAAGTGACAACGCGTAAATAATTGATTGCAGACCACTCCAAACACCTTCGACGGTAAACGACCGCATCATTACCTTAAATTGATATATATATTGACTATATGGGTTTATCGGTATGAAATTCATATTAAAACTATTTAATAAATTCAAAATTTATTAAATAATTCTCAAATTACCCCCATTCTCAACCGTTCCTCTTATTTTCAATTTTCTGAAAAAATTGTAAAAAAATAATAATAAAAGAAAAAAAGGGACAGTTCCAAAATCCTACTCTCCCATTCCTCATTCTCTCTCATACATTCTCCTCTCACGTCTAAGAAAAGGCCTCTGCGAAAAGGGAAAAAAATTTCTCCTCCCCTCTCGATTTCCGTCCCGCCGCTGGCCAAACCCGTTGCCACAAAGTCCTTCGGCCTGACCAAATCCGACAAAACCCGTCCGCTGAATCCCGCTCTGTGACGCCGCACCCGACCCGCGCATCCGCTCCGGCCAACCCGCGACTCGCCGCCGCACTCAGCCTGCCGGTCCCGCGAGTCCCGCAAAACCCGACCCGCGCGACCCGCCGACCCGCTCCGCGCTGCGGCCGCCTGTGATCCGACCCGCTCCGCGCTGCCGCTGCGCGACTCACACTGACCTGGACCCGACCCGCCAATCTGCGCGTCCCGCGTATCGACTAGCCGCCGACCCGCCGCCATTCCGTCGCCAGCAGCAATCCATCCCGCGCATGCGCCGCAGCCGCACGCTTCAATCCTGTAAAACCGCAATTCGCCTTTGGCCATCTCGTCGGAAATCGCTCCGTCCGGCGCGATCCCCCGCTCCGTCCGCTGAATCCCGCAAAACTGCTCTGCCGTTTCTCCTGTTCCACTGAACCGCGCCGTTTCTCCAAACCCGCAAAACAACGGCCCATTTCCTCCATCCAGCCCGCTGCGGGCGACCCACAGCCCGCAAAACCCGCTGTTTCAGCTCAATTCCTACAGCCCGCAAACCTTCCACTTTTCGCCACAATCGTAAGAATATCATCAAGAGGGTGAATTCTTTCGATTTTTTGTCGATTCCTTCTAAACCCCCAAATGGGAAAAAAACATCATCAGAGGAGAATTCTTCGATTTTTTTATAGCATTCCCTTTTTTCATCTTTCACTTCATGATGGAGAAGAAATCGTCGGATCTTCTTTTGATTTTCTCGCGTTATGCTTTAGCCTTCCCAAACTGCCAAATCAGGGAAGAACATCGTCAATTGAATTCTTCTTTTAGCTTCTAAATCGCATCCTGCGAGATTCCCAATGCTATCAAATTGTTCCTTTTTGCATTTTAGAAAAATGAGTCAGAACATGTGGGATCTGTGAATGCAAAAATATATATATGTTTGTGTTTCTTTGCAAGTTTGAAGACATTGTTATGCTCAGAGGACGAGATGAAAAAATAAGTTGTGTTAAAGAAACAGCATCATTCGAGAGGGCATCTGTAGCCAACAGTTGATAATGCTCTGCGAAATGTTCAGAAACTTTTCAATTCAAAAAAAAAGATGGATGAATATATATTGCATTGTATGTCTTCTTTCAGGTTTAAAGGTCTCGTTGTGCTCAAAAGGGTGTGACAAGATGAAAACCCTTGGTGTCACAGACAAGCTCTACTCAAATGGGCGTCAGAGTAGAAACACGATGCTCTCCTGCGGGATGACGAGGAAAATTGCATCAAATCATTAACTTAGAACAGGGAGGTGAAATGGTTCAAGAAGTAAGGAAACCTCCATTAATTTTAAACTAAAAGCGTCAAACAAGAAAAAAGGGGGGAGTCTTTAAAGAAATTTTGGAAAGAATAGAACATTCATTTAAATTCTAAGTGAAATTTGGGAAGGCTAATATTAAACTTATAAACTTTGGGGAGGCTAATATTAAACTCACAAATTTTAATTGTAACTCTCTACGGCTTAAATTAATGCGATAAAGTGAGTTCTCTTTTCTTGGAAATTCCTCAAAATTAAACAAACTTTAATAGGAATTTTTGGGTGGGGAAGTGGGACTAATATTAAACTCAGTACAAACTTGCAATAAACTTAAAATCTAAGGATGAATCCAAATTGGGTTTAATAACTCTTATACAAATATGGAGGTGATTATCTTTGTAATAAGTATGGTAAATTTAAAGCAATAAAACGAAATCGACATAACTTATCAAAAGTGATATAGATTGAACATAATCAAATTGGGAGAATTATAAAACTCAACAAGAAAACTAGTGCAAGTAATGTTTTAAACTACAATCTAAATCAATGTCTTATTCTTCTCAATTTGTAACTCTTTGTACAGTAGGCGAGCGATACTAAATCAAATTCTATAAAAATCATAGAACTTCCTTTAATTAAAAATTAATGACTTTTATTCTAATTTTGATTTTCAAAATCAATGATCTCATTAATTAGATAAAATTATTTAAAATTTATGTGCTTCCAGACATAGAGATCTGGTGTAAATTTTAATGTCTAAAAGAGGCATGCATGCTAAATTGGAATCAAAAAAACTACAAAATCAATCTCATAATTCAAACACAAAAGTACCTAAAATTACTATACATGTGCCCACATGATCTTTGAATGCTTAAATTCAAGTGTCATCTTTGCGTGGGTTGTTTTAGTCTTAAGAATGGGTCTGGGTTAACAAAACCTAAAAATCTATAATATGAGTATCAAATCAACGAAATATCGGTATTGATAGATCTAATCCTCGTTAGTAACTAAACAGAGTTATCAGGATCTAAAGCTCTTAAACATATTCAAATTAATCCATTTTTTAAATCAAATTAAGTAACAATCTAGAAACTGTTTAAATGAAACTCTATTATTAAAAACTTAAATCAAACTCAATCTATCCTTATAGCTTTATCGAGTGACAAATTAAGAAACTTAGCTCATAAAGAGCAAATCAAATCAGTATTCGCATGTTCACTCTCAATCAATCGCCAAATATATGGCGTGTCCTCCATCATGGCGGCGATAGGCTCCACAGATAGAAGATTTGACGAGTCCCTCGATGTGGTTTGATGCTCCATTATATTACAATCGATATCGTATGCTCCTCAAGCTCCTTTGAGTTGTGAATCATATATACTTGATAGGGCAAACAACCCTTCGTTAAGGTGACTTAAGATTGTCCCCCGACAAACACCACCCAGTCAAGGATTTCTTGGCGTGACCCGTGTGTTGTTGATGAGGATCTTTCATCGTTGGGTCATCCTCCTCTCGTAGGAAGGTGCGGCGCGAGATGGCGAACCATGTGATCTAGATCAAGCATCATCATTCCCCAAACCATCGGTTTAAGCTATATTGATGAATTTCATATCTCAAATTCAACTCTACATATTTAATGTACGCTTTAAGCAATCTACAGCCTTAATGGAAGTTCTCTCACTTATTGAAAGGGGTAATTAACTATGTTTGCATATAGGAAATTTGGAACCCATCTAAAGTCCTCACCAAACGAGAAATCTAGTGTCTTATCTACTATTCCATCATCGCTGAACCAACACTTTCAAATCACTCTTTTCAATATCAATAAAAAATTTTGAATTGAGGCGAATTTTGGACACTGTTGACTTTATTGGTGATGATATTAGTCATTCTTGTCAAGTAGAACTTTAAAATTGTCTAATTCCTATATATTTTTCTTCTATAATCTTCATTGGGGCCTCCTTACCCTCTCTTCAATAACAACAACAACAACAAGCCCTTATCCCACTAAGTGGGGCCGGCTACATGAATCCTTCATCTCCATTGTGTCTAAAGTCAAATTCTCATTTAATTCAAGTATACTAAGATCAATTTTCATATCTTAACCAAGTCTTTTAGGTCTATCTACCTTTGTTAACATAAGACAAATCTAATGTATCTAATCTCTGTCATCGATTCGCTTTTATGGCCAAACCATATAAGGCGACTCTTTCTAATCTTATTTGCCATGAGCTACTCAACTTTTCTGAACGCTCATTTCACATTTTATCTCTAAGAGTAAAGCCATTCATCCACCAGCATCCTCATCTCTATAGCACTTAACTTAGCCTTATACTTCTCTTGTATTGGCCAACATTATGCACCATAAGTTGCAAGTCTTACCCTCTCTTGAAAGCAATAAATTTATATATTTTATAGAGGTCACTTTAGTCATTTTTGATTAGAAGATATTCTTATTAGATAGTTAGAATTAATCCCATCTAATTATGCATTTTTAGATACCATAATATCTTAATGATATAAAAATAGAGCATCTTGAGATAAATATATTTATCTTTTTAAGATAATTGATTTTATTAATTTCTAATTTAAATAATTGAATTTCTTAGGATATAAAAATTACATCGATTCATAATTTATCAATAATTTTTTATGATAAATCAATCATAGCTCCAATTTATTGTATGATTGAGAATAGAAAAAAAAATGGAGAAGATGCTGCAAATTTTTTTTGGTCAAAGGGAAAGAGTTGGCCAATTTGATCAAACAACTCGTAGGAAAAACAATTGACACTTGAAAGCTGCCAGCTCCTTGGCATGATAAAAGCCATAGATGCAAGGTCAGGTCACAACGAGCTAAGTGGTTTTCTTCTTGGGCAGACCAACCATTTTTTTTAACTAAAATTTTTTAATTGAAAGTTTAAATTCTCAATAATTACATTAAAATTCATTAGAGTGAGGGATATCTCTTAAAATATATACTTCCACATAATCCTTTGCTTTATTTATATTATATGAAAAAAAAATTTTTTGAGATAATTTTGGCAACACACTCTTTAGTTTCAATATCATTTTATACAGAATTAATTTCTTCTTTATATGTAGGACTAAGTTCTGAAACATTTTGCTTAACAATAATCCATCTTAAATTAACATTCCTATGACTACTTCTTTGAAATAATTATTGTGTCACATATATTTGTTTTCATACAATGCACATTTTTGTGATTCTTTGGTAGCTTAGCGCGTCTTTTTGTTGGTCCATATTATTTGGTTTAAGGCAAGTGGAAGGTTTGCTATCTAATCATTATTATTGCAAGTAATTAGGGCCATTGAATAAATATGAAGTGAGGACATACGAAAAAAAAATTATGCAGATAATAAAGAATTATAAAATTATTGAATATTACGTAAGCTTTATATGCTCAAAAGAAATCTTAGAATCGTCTATTAATAATATTAGAATTACAAAAATAACATTATCAAATTTCTGTCACTGCCATCTTTAAGTGTATCATTAAAATCATAGTTTCTAATGATTGGTAGTGACAGAAATTGATATAATTAAGGTTTTATCTGTCGTTCTAATAAATTAAGCAAAAGAACCCATCTCTTAACTCGGTTGGTCGTTTTGAACTCTAGAGTTGATTTCATATTTTATATAATGGTAAAAAAATAAAATTTATGTATATAGGATTATATTACATATAATATATGTTTGATACATCCTCAGAAAATTAATCGATCAAGCCACGAATCTCAAGGCATTTTGAAATACCCGATCTAATCGCGATTTATTCTTCTGAGTGGCCGTCTGATGAGACGAACATACAACATCAAGCATAGTCGTCCGAGCTTCGAATCGACTGGATCAAGCTCGCATGAAAATGGATCGATCCAAATGGTCACAAAAGCGGACATATTTATAGTCGGTCGGCGGCTCGTCAAAGGCGATCCAGAATCAAGATCACCCAATTAGGCATTAAGGCACCCGGATCATCAAAATACACCGTCGATCGGATCGCCGGGCCGTCAGATGGGAGTGGTTGGAGTTTTCCACGCAATTTACAAGGCACCACTCAAAATCTATAAATAGAGCTTCATTCTCAAGGGGAATCGATTTGAAGACGAGCTCGAGAACCACCGTCGACCTTGGCCGACGATCATCACCAAGTCACCACCATGTGCACGAAGATCGAGGAGCTTCGCCAGGAGAGAGGACTAGAAAAGACCGGTTCGCTCTTTTCTCGAAGATCAGAGGTTGCTCTCGAAGATCGTTCTGCGCTTTTGGGAAACTTCTCCCTTGGGTTGGAGTTGAGATGTATATTCTACACTCGGAATATTGTTTTAAAACACCTTCTTCTCTACGAGAAGCGAGGACACGTATCTTTTGAACACATAGTGAAAGTTCTGGCAAGGCCCATGGTTTTCCATAGCGGGTTTTCCATTATAACCCTGTGTTCATATCCCCCTTGTGTGTTGGATAATTTTTGGGCGACGAAGATCGCATCTAGGAATAAAATTCTCTAAGCATAGCGGTTTGGCGCCGTCTGTGGGAAACTCAGTTCCCCCATTGCTATATCTCCAATATGGTTGGTAAACGGGGTTTGCACTCCAACGCTCCTCATTCTCAGGATCAAGGACGCCAAGTCTCCAACACTTCTCTACATAACGGACTTACGTCCCCGGGTGAGGGTCGGGCCCCTCTTTGGAAGATCGCGTTCAAGGATGGAGGATTCCCGAGCGAAATTCTTGACTCTGCGAGGCCGGCAAAAGCGTTCAACACAGGAAGAGCCACGGGTTCCGCCGACCCTGGCATAATCCAGATTTTCTTCACGAGAATGATTGCAGGAATGGGGATCAACAAAGAAAGGCACCACATCGAATCTTTGAACGGATCTGCCGGTTCTACTCACCCCACGAATGGCTCGACGCGTGGTGAAACTCCGTCACCTGCGATGAACTACGACGGCAGTGCGGGGAAGAGTTCCCGACAAACAATGAATGATCCATTCTCCGCCTCTTCAAAGCTTCGTCCCTTTGAGATCATCTTGCAATACGGCGAGATTCAAGCTTCCGGCATGGACCACTACGATGGCACAACCGTCACGAGCATATCGATCACTTTCGAGCGATCATGCACATTCGTGCAAATGACTCTTGTGTGTCGGTATTCCAGCGACTCTCGGACAGGCTTACTTGGTTCTATTAAAGGGTCCATCAGATCATTTGGAGAGCTTCGATTGTTTGTAGAAACGTTCTGGCAAACAAGAGAATCATCGAGATTCATCACATCTCTCTAGAGAGTCCCTCAATACTTCGGTTCTCCTCACGGCGGATACCGAGTAGATCGAACTTTTGAGGTGCTTCTCGGAGGACTCGGCCGGATACTTATTCATCATTAATGCGGAGCAGTCCATTCCTATCGACTGGTCCACGAATAGAGGCACAAATCTCCGTGTGAAGCTATCGGTGCTCATGACCAGCGACCAACAAGCGGAAGAAGGTTCCCAAAGGTGATGTTCAAACATCTCGAGAAGAGAAACCTCCTCGGCGCGACCTCGGAATCGAGAGGAAATATCTGACTCTCAACCGTCATCTTTACATCGCTATTGAGAGGATAACATCAAGTGGCGACACTTTAAAAGCACAGGAAATCGAAATTACGCCACTTTCGCCGGCGAAGAGTGCCACCTGTGAAGGAGGAGATTGAAAGACTATCGTCGGGGTATCTAGGCCGTTTTATACAAAACCAACCCGCTTCGTCAAGCAAAACTGAAAGAAAGTCTGATTTGATTCTATCACCTTTGATGATTTAGATCTGAGGGGCCCATCCCACATCAAGATCCCATCATGTCAGTCGGTGATCCATGCTTCAATATTAAAGGATATTGATCGACAATGGGAGTTGGTTGATGTTCTTTTTTACTCCACTTTCCTTAGCATGGGTATAGAAAGAGAAGCTTCAACCGGCGGTCCCGTATGGATTTGATGTCGGCCGGTATTAGTGGAAGGGACAATCGATCTTCGTAACTCTTGGAGAATTTCCCCGAACCCAGACTTGATACAATTTATTGTAGTCAAGAGTCCGTACAATGCAATATTTGGGAGACCTCTCCGGTCTATATTGATCACATCGTGCCTCACCTCAAGATGAAATTCCGACACCGGCATCGTGGTAAGTGGGAATCAATAACCTGGCGTGCTATATCAAACCCGACCATTTCGTCGGTAACCCTCAACATCGAGAACTTGACTGAGATGAGGATGCCTCTGGAAGGGCTTCTCCGGTTGAAGATGTAATTTGTCTTCTATCTCGTTGATCCATCGAAGGTGAAGGTGGGATGGTTCTTTGTCTCTTGATCGATCGATCGTAGATTTTACGCGTAAAATCAAGATATCTTTGCACGGAGCGCATCGATATTGACGGGGTCATTACGCACTCCCTCAAAGTTGACTCAACCTGGCCGGTGATCTGAAGAAAAGAACCTTCACGAGCGATTGCGGTCATAGAACAAGAAATCACCAAACTTACGGAAGTCAAGTTCATTCGAAGTCTACTACCCCACTGGTTGGCTAACGTGTTAGTCAAGAAGGCCAACGGTTTCACGGAGAATGTGCATCGACTACGACCCATCGTGCATGCCCAAAGATAGCTTCCCCTTCCTCGTATCGACCAACTAGTTGATGCGACATGGATCGAGATCTTTGAGCTTCATGGATGCCTATTCGCTACAATCAAATCGGGATGAACAAAGCAGATGAGGAAGCAACATCCTTCCAAGCAGATAAGGGACTATCTGCTATCGGGTCATGCCATTCGGACTAAAAATCTTTGGAGCAACATATCACCTTATGAATAAGATCTTTAAGGATCTTATAGGGCACAATATGGAGGTGTATGTTGATGATATCTTTGGTGAAAACTTGGAAATATCACGGCATATTTTTGATTGCGATGCTTTGACATTCTTGACACTACAAGATGCGGCTCACCCAAGTGCATTTTGGAGTTTCCTCACGGGAAATTCTAGGCTTCATGGTCACTCGGCGGGATAGAGGCCAACCCAGAAGATAAAAGCACTCAAGGACATGTCACCTCAAGAACGATCAAGGAAGTCCAGCGTTTGGCTGGAAGGATTGCGGCTTTATCACGATTCTTGGCTTCGGAGATAAGTATCTACCATTCTTCAAAATCTTAAGGGTGCAGAAATGGATTCCGGTGGGAGATGAATGTCGGCGCTTTTGAGCAACTTGAGTCTATTTAGCTTCCCCTCTATTATCAAAGCCTATCCAAGGAGAAGGCGTACATCTATCTTCTTTGTTTCTTCTCATGCCGTAAAGCTCGTCGTCGAGGAGAATTCATTACACGACCATTTACTATGTCACAAAATCCTTTCGATCTGAAGGATGCTATCCACTAGCGGATAAGGCGTTGGCCTAGTGCATTACGCGAAAATTACGACCACGGGCCCACACCATCAGCGTCTACACTCATCTTCCATTAAGAACTATTACGCAAAAGCGATGTATCGGAAGGTTGATGAAGTGGTCGGTCGAGCTTGGAGAGTTTGACATCCATTTTCTTCCGTCGATATAAAGTCACAAGTGCTCGTGACTTGTTGTAGAATGTACCATCCCATCACCACGAGATCATTCATCACTCCATGACAAATCAATGGACATTATATGTTGATGGAGCTTCAGTACCCTGCAAGTGGAGCGTGAATTTTGCTTATCTCCCAAGTAAAATAACCTTAGAGTACCTACTAAAGTTCCGCCACCAATAATGTCTGGAGGCCCTCAGAGGTGACTGGCTCGCCATTGATGAGGTCCAACTTAGCCATCTACACGACTCATAGCTTGTGGCCTCTTGAAGGAGACTTGATACCCGCCATCCGCATGCCGACTGCCTTTTGGCAAAGTCACTTCTTGCCGTAATCGAGACCCATCGATAACTCATATTAAGGGAGCGGAACACGCGAGCAGATGCCCTCTCCAAGTTAGCCACAACAACGAGAGATCTTTTCAAGAGAAAATACATAGAGGACATCCACTGATTCAAGGCCCTTGGGTGATACAATCTGAGGACCCAAAAGAATCTTCATGGATTGACCATCATGTCCTTTCTTCAAAGCTGGCCTCACAGACTCACCGATGCTATCCTCCCCAGTAGAGCATTGAACTTCACCATAATCGGTGATCTAACTCTACAAGCGTCCTTCTATCCCTACTTAAAGTGTCTACCACCTTCTGAGGCTAACTATGCAATGCAGAGGTTCATTCGAATTTGTGGTGAACATTTGGGAGGAAAACTCGCCTCTCAAAATCATGAGGTTTTATTGTCCTACAATGAAGAAGGATGCATTGAGTTTGTAAAGAAGTGTAACAAGTGTCGCTACATTCCAATCTCACTCATACACCATTAGAACTCACCACAATCCAGCCCGCCCTTTGCTCAATGGGGATATAATGGGACCTTTCCCATTGCCACCGGCAATGAAAATTCATAATCTTGGCCGCTGATTACTTCGGCGGGTGGAAGTCAACCCGCCAAAATCACCAAATAATGCCAAGCAATTTGTCCGGAAAAATATTATTTATCGCTTTCGATTCCAAAGAAAATCATCACCGATAATGGACGCAGCTCAGTGAAAGACATTCACATCTTTCGCCAGAGCATATCCAAGAATCCACAAAGATCCCATCCACAGTAAATGGGCGACCAAGTCACCAATAGACAATACTAAAAGGGCTAAAGACAACCATGAAAATGCCGAAGAACTATCCAATGTTCTTTAGACTACATCAAGGACCTACCGAGAAACACCGCATAACTGTGTTTCGAATCAGGTCGTTATTCCACGATCGGGTCCCGTAGAACCCATAACTTTGATGCCGACAAGAACGATAAGCTTGATTCCATCTGATCTCCAAAGAGACCCGCATGTCAAGACTCAATGGCTTCCTATCAGCGGATTGCTCGAGGTTTCAACCGGCGGTAAAGCGACCAAATTGTCCTAAGTCTCGACTCGCCCACCGTAACAAACTCACCGCTTGGGAAGGCCCCATGTGGTATCTAAAATCAAGCCCGCACGCTCAAGCTTAAGGATAGTATGGGAAGACTCTCCACGCACTGAATGCTACAAACCTCCGTGTACTACCAAGTGATATCAACTTTTTTATTCTAGTGAATGCGGAAAACATTATCATCGTGTATGCTTGTATTGCTTAAATATTTATCGATACTCTGTTTGTCATACTTATTGTCCAACCTTGGTATCAAGGTGTTTGGATTTATGTTTCTATCTATGTTAAAGTTCTCATACTTATTGTGACTTTTTCTTGCTTATGCTTGCATTTTAAAACACCACTCAAGAGATACGAACTTATTATTCATTCGTAAGATCGATCCTGTGGAATTGACCGATCTTCCTATATTAACATCGCCGAGTAACGCTCGATAAACAACCTTGGATAAGTTGGCAATCCTCTATAGACCGCCTACAACTTTCCATAACAAAGTTAACATCATCGAGTAAACGCCCGATACACAACCTAGATAGATCGAGAGTTCGAGAGAACCTCTATAAATATATTCGCAAAGTTTGTCATCAAGTAACGCCTGTAATGATCTTAGAATAGATCAATTATCCTAAAGGATTCTCGATCTCTTCTACGAATCTTTATCATCGAAAGTACACTTTGACACACAACTCCAGATATTCACAAACAATTTTGTGGATTGTTAATATTTCGTAACATACAAGTACAATCAACCGTAAATAATATA
The DNA here is from genome assembly GCA_021442155.1 of Cymbidium sinense. Taxonomy (NCBI): domain Eukaryota; kingdom Viridiplantae; phylum Streptophyta; class Magnoliopsida; order Asparagales; family Orchidaceae; genus Cymbidium; species Cymbidium sinense. The sequence continues at coordinate 104,776,266 of CM038217.1, read as the reverse complement.
CAACACCGCAACATAAAGGAACTACAACTACACGCTTGATCATTAGATGATGAAGAACTATCGAGTCATCCTCCGCTAGAAGGGTGGGAAGAAAGGAGAAAGGACCTCAACACCAGCCTCCAGCCCAAGCGTGTCCCTTCAAGAAACCTCTGAAGCCTTCATCAACACATGCTCCAAAGCCTTCACCTCTACATCATACACGTCTCGCCTCCAAGATCCTAGATGATACTCTTGAAGGTCGCCGAAGTTCTGAAGTCCTCCAGTGATCCGCCTCCCGCTTCTACCCGAGATAAGTGCGCCTCTTTCTCTCGAAAGCGAAGCGTAATCCTGCTTCTTTGCCTCAAGACTAAACCTTCTGTAAAAGAGATCTGATCCTCATGCACAACCAACCTCGTTTCTAGCCTCCACTAATTCATCCCGAAGTCCGCTCAACTTCGACTAAAAGAAAGAGAAGTCGCTGAGTCGCCAACTCGTCCGCACTCATCAAGTTGATTCTCCAACACCTGACATCTCTTTTACTTTCTCCACATACCGCTTCTTATATTCACCATGGAGAAACTTGACTTCAACTCAATTCCCATTCAACGACAATGTTCATTTTGAAGTCAAGTTTGCTTCTTCAGTATCTGAAATAAGAAAAATTACGTTAAGCACAAGGAAATGGGAAATAAAAGATGATGAACGCAGAAGGATTGTTACAGCTTCGATGACACCTACGCAGAATGATTCAACACGCCCTCGTGAATGAAGATCCTTGGGACGACTACTGGCGGCCAATCTTTTCGTATCCGATATCACCATCACCTCTTCGCCTCTTTTCCTCTTCTATCGGAGACGGTCCTTCAGGAAGAAGCCGAGGACGCCGGGAGATCTACTGAAACCTCTTTGTTGGCTTTCAACGAATCGCATAAGACCGCCGGATGAATAGAAAGCTCACCAACAAAGATTCCTCCCACACAAATCTGCTGATATATCATCTCAAATCAAGATCTTCAATATTCGAATGTGATATCTTCACCAACTCAGAGAATGGGTAAATCTCGCCTTTCCCCATTTCTCGAGACCCCAATCATTCTTCACAAAAAAGAATCGCTTGCCCAACTCTTGGGAGGATCCTTCGTCCGAGGTCAAGTAACTCGCAGTGACACCATGTGCATCGCAGTAAACTTGCACATCCGGCGAGGTAATCAGAGTCGGTCGCACCGCTTCCTAAAAGACTATAAGTCCCATCACGATCGCATCGCCGGTCAAAACCTGGAAATGCAAACCTCGTGATGTCGACAAAATGGCATCATCTGGGATGGGGAAACCGCAATCCCGCGCCCAAACTCATCTCATAAGTGGTGAAATACCCCGGCGGCGGAGATTGGGCTCTATCAGACTTATTCGGACACTTAAGAACCAAATCATTCTAAATAATATTTTTCCAAAATCAATGTGTCTCCGTGATCGACGACTCCCATAATCTTCGCCCTCCCCTTTAGAAGGTTCCTCACGCTACAAGGGTCTGACTTGTCTCTTTCAAAAAAAATTCTCACCCATCTACAAACATCTGAACTGACGATCGAGATGAAAATTATTCCAAAGAGAGTGCCCAAACTCCCACCAGGGGGAGGGCTATGCACTCTGGCTTGTGGAGATGAGGAGGTAGAGGTTGATCCAAGAAGAGTGCCCAAACTCCCACCAGGGGGAGGGCTATGCACTCTGGCTTGGTGGAAATGAGGAGGTAGAGGTTGATCCAAGAAGAGTGCCCAAACTCCCACCAGGGGATCCTGCACTGCAAACCTCGACTGAAAAGCTAATTTTCTACAAGAAAAGTAGAACCTGAGCTTTGATCACTCTCCGACGAGGCATGATACCGAGGAAACAGAACAACGACGATATCGTGGGCCTTGATCGCCTCTAACCGGACGGTCACGTGAAACTGAACCACGACGTGAGGGCCTGATGCCTCCAAATAATCCGAACTCAAGAAGCAAAGGAGAGGAGCAATGCGATTTCTTACCCTGTGGGTTTTATAGACCATAGGATAAAAGGGTAAAACCCTAAAAAATCCTTCAAAACCCGCCAGTCGAAGCCTCTCGGCTACGGCTACAAGACGCCGCTTCGCCGCCTACTTTGCCGCTGCTCTCCCCGGACTCGCGATCCAAGGACGTGGCCGCGGCGGGTTCGCGACGCAATGACGCGACCGCTCGCCACGGGTTCGCGACGCTTACGCGGGTTCATGAACTGGCTGAATCTCCGCGCCACGCCACGGACGTCGCGCGACGTTCATGCGTGAATCGACGCTGCAGATAGGCCGGGCTCACGCTGACGTGTTCGGGCGAATCGACGCTCGCCAGCGGGTTCTGATGTGGTTCGGCGACGAATTCGCTCCGACTCCGCTGATTCAGCTGGCGGTAAACTCACGCTGGCGCAGCTGGCGCTACAAGGCCATCGCGCCACGGGCGCTTCGCTCAGCGCCTAGGGTCCCCTGAACGCTCGAAAACTTCCGGTGTCCAACAGTCCATAACCTCAAAATATCGCCACACATACTATGCGCATTTGTACTGACGCCTTCCACAATTATAATATCAGCATAAGATTCTGCTCGCGTTGATGGACTCTCCAATTTCATTTGCTATTTTCTATGATATATATTTTGATGACCGAGATAATGTCACCCAAAAATAAAGAACCGATAATCATCAAGCACGAATCTCAAGACATTTTCAAAATGCTTCGATCTAATCACCGAGAAACTTACTAAACCGACCGCCTCGATGAGAAACATAACAAATATCAAGCATACCGATCCGAAGCTCAATCGACTCGCATCAAGCTATCAAGCAAAAATGGATCCCGATCCGCCAAATGGTCACAAAACGACATATTTATTCGATCGAAGCCGCCAAGACAATCCAACGAATCCAAGATCACCCAATTCACATCATTAAGGCACCATCATCAAAATACACCGTCCCAGGAGATCACACCGGGCCGTCCATGGGAGTCCAATTACAAGGCTCGCCACTCCCAAAAAATCTATAAATAGAGCTTCATTCTCACCTTGAGGACCAAATCGATTTGAAGACCGAGACGAGAATCACCAAGACGACGCATCTATCACCACCAAGCACCACCAAGTTCAAGATCGAGTCGCCTCTAGAGATCGCCGAGGACTAGAAAAGACCGCTTTTCTCCCCAAGATCAAGAGGTTGCCCCGTAAGATCGCTCCCGCTTTGGGAAACTTCTCCTCGGAGTTGACCGACAGATTTTTTCTACACTCTAATATCTTCCTCCAGATCTTCTCCAACTAACTAGAAGGACCAGATCTTTGAACACATAGAAAGTTCTACGACTGCCCGTTCCCTTAACGGGTTTTCCACGATAACCCCTGTTCATATCCCCGCTTGTGTGTTGATAGTTTTGCCAATACAAGATCTCAGATCTACCTAATAAAATTCTCTAGCACGCAACAATACCCTTCCAAAAAAAAAATTAAGTAAAAGAAAGTTTAAGATGTTGATGGAGTAAATAATAGCTAATTTAGATTAAAAATTATTAAATATTAAAAATTTATAAACTATTTTTATAAGCGAATTTTCTTCTAAGCTAATCAATAAAATAATTGTAAATATTAATTGTTACAGCTATCTCTTCCATACAAAGGGACCCGAAGGGTTTATAAAAATTTTTAAATAGCATTAATCTATTTATTTTCGATTTAATGATATTTGAACCATGTAAAAGTCCAGAGAGTATATTTGGAAAAAAAAAATATAGAAGCATGAATAGAAAAAAAAAATAGAAGAATAAAACGCATAAAAATAAAAATAATAAATGAACATATAAATCTTATAAAGTGTGTATTTTTTATATTTTAATAATAAAAATAAGAGCCCATCCCCGTCTTGGCATGAGATTTACGCAAATTAGGATGGCCATATGATGGTCAAAAAGCCACCACAGTCTTTGTGTGACCTTTTAATGCCTATCTTGAATCTTATTTATGAGATTCGTATATTATTTTCATAGGTTTACTGCAACGGAGGGGAATTAAAGAAGGAACATAACACTTATATTTAATGCTACTGATTGCAAATTCAAAGGGCCACGCAATGTGTGGGTGTTAGTTTTTTGTGAGCTGATCGAGCTCCAAATGTTTATCGAGTCGTGAGCCTGATTTTAGATTCATAAATAAGCTCAAAAAAAACTCAATCGATTTGCTCCGATAAATTTCTCTGTTTAGATAATGATGAACTGTAATTATTATGTATCACCTTTTCGATTCAATAATTTATCGAACTTTTTAAACGAGCTTGAGCATTCGAGTCGAGCTCGAGTTTGACTTTCTTTAAATCGAGTCGAGCTCAAGCTCAAGCTCAAGGTCAATAGGGTTTAAACAAATGTTAAATTAAGTCAAACCTACTGATCGACTCTAAATGGCTCTCCTTCCATCAATTGTTAGATGATGGAAAAATAAAATTAATAATATAATTGAAAAAAAAATCTCTCTCTCTCTCTCCCCCCAATTCAAACATATAGAATGCGAAATGTGGGTAATTGGAAAGCCAAATGGAGTTCGTAGCTTTGAAATTATGATATATCTCTCAGTTAAAATATATCTAAAATATATGAAAAATAAACTATTTTTATATTTATACCATAAGTTATTAAATTAGTGCTTACATGAAATCAAACAGCCAAATGGCTGAATTACGCGTGTAAAAGAGGAAAAAGAAAAAAAAAAAAAAAAAAATTCAAGTTGCTGGAAGGGAACGCCGATACCCTTGACTAAAGTTCTCTTCTTCCTGTAGACATTTCACGGACAGCACACACAAAGGACATGTTACGGATGACCGCATTCTAATATTTTATAGAACTTAAATTTGCCCTATGATCCCACTTGCTAGGCAATATAAAAGATTTTATTTTATATAAAATAAAAAATTATATGTGATATATACAAAGCATATTAATCTATTAGTTCATAATTTAGATTTTTAATAAAAAAGTTTTGAATTTAAATTTATATACATGAATTATATATATGAATTTAAGATTATATTGGCTCAAATATTTTGAAAAAAATTATATTTGACATATTACATTTGTTTACTGAATAGAAAGTCAGAATTGAAGTTGGCCATAATCAAATTATTATCTAATTTGAAACTTATCATTAATTTAATGATGAAAGTTTAAGTTTTAATTAAAAGATCTTAAGTTCAAAATTAAATATATATACTATATATATGATTACTGTTAAATTTGCTTAAATATCTCAAAAAAAATTAAGAATATATACATACATAGCACACAATTTTTATTTACATGCCTAATATTTAAGTTTTTTATCTTTAAATAAATAAAATTTAAATCTTTAATATTACATCAAAAATAATATCTTCACTTACAAGTCTTCACAAATTTTCATATACAGAATAAATACTATATTTATAAATATCAAAATTTTAAATATTAAATATATAGATATATAAAACCACGTGTTATGCATACAAATTTTCTAAGAATTTAATAGATACAAATTAATTACTTAATATTTTTACATTAATATAATTTCAAATCATTTAATGTTAGATTAAAACTAAATACACTTACAAGTCTTCACAAATTCACAACCCAATCATCCAAGAAAAACAGAGGTAAAAAAACACAGGCGGAGAAATAATAACAGGAGAATGATTTTCCACTCGTTCAATACCGTATTACATCTCACAGGGCGCAAAAACCACACGCCACCTGCAATTTACAAGTCCAAACCAGGATCAATCACCTCAGTTTTGAGTTAATAAACGTTACAAATCAATGGAACAAATAACAAAAGCGTGGAGGACAGACGAAACAGTGGAAACAGAGAGGAGAAACGGAGAAGCAATCATCAGTCAGCCTTCTCCTCGCTGAAGAAAACCAGTTCGGGGCAAGAAGACGAAGCGCTTCTTCAGCTCGTCAGCTCAGCATGGAAGTGAGGGAACGGAAGACAACTTCCTCACAGGGGATTGTGAGGCCCATATCATGGTGAAAGCCAAACTCCTCCTCAGCGGCTCGCAGCAGAGTCTGAAACACAGGGTGAGTTAGAAAAGAGATTGGAACGATGAATCTGCTTCTTTTCTCACCCACATAGACTGCAAAGTGTCCCTTTGGGACATCAAGAGGCAGCCCTTTCTCTTCCCCTCCATCTCCCCTCCCCTGTTTTCTCCTCATGCTCGAACATCTCTTAATAATCTGCTTCAATCCTGCCGCTTGAGGCAGTTTGTTTGTCTTCTTCAAAGCCATTTCTCAGAGGGAAGAAGAGAAAAAGAGTTAAATAGCAATAATGTAACTGAACAGAAAGAGTTGTGATGGAGGTGAAGGTAAGGAGAGGGTATTTAAGGTGTGGGAGTAGGGAGTGGAGGGCAGCCGCATGTGGAGAAGACAGCACGGGTCGGTACGGGCAAAAGGACATATTGGGTTAAAGAGTAGATGCTTTTGGCGAGGGGCAGAGGTGGGCCTGTGGCTTTAGGCCTTGGCCTTTCTTTTCCCTCTTCTAATTCTTCATCCATCTGCTTTCACTTTCAAAAGTTGAAATTTTGTTGGTTGTTAAAATAAATATTATAATTCTTAAATTGTTTTATGGGAAAGTAGTTTTTTCTTCTTTCTTCCTATGCTTTTACTTTTGCGTTAGTGCTATTGCTTTATCTCTGCCTTTCTTTAATTATGCGGTGTCTCTTCTTTTGTTTCGTTTTTGTTACGGAGTGAGTTGCTTAGTAGTAAAAAGACAATATAAAATAAAAAAAAGGGGCAAATGGATAAATAAATAGATTTTTAAATGTATTTATTTCCTTCGCTTACTCCATCCATAATCACAAATTAACCCAATTAATTAAAGTTTATTTTTTAATTGAGAAATGCTATGCTGTGTAGGGACGATGAGTCAGGATCTTATGATGACAATTTTTATTATATTTTCAGATAAGAATGGTATAAATTTTAATTAATTAATTATATATTATATTATATTTTTACCCAAAAATTTGTATTTATGTATAAAAATTTAAAATATATTTTGTTGTGAGAAGAAGAAAAAGGAAGTTGATAAGACGAATGGCCATATAAGATAAGGAGCATTTGTTTATTCCACCGTCAGTTCATGAGTACAGTAACTGCTAATAATTATATTGATGAGCTTTATAAAAAATAATATAAGAAAAAATTTATAACGCTTTCATTTTATAAAATTATATTGATGTTATTGATGTGCTCTCAACTTTAATCGAGCTCTTCGAGTGGTTCTTCACTTCCAGCAAGAAGAGATAAAGGAGCTAAGGGAGAAAAAAAAATAAGGGAAAAAAATTCTTCTATACCCCCTATTAGCATTTTATCTTTATTTTTATATCTTTGTTTCATGTTACAAAGTTCAGCCATACTCAACGACTATAATCAATTTAACTAATCAAAAAAATGCTTTAAGTCTAGAAACATGAAATCGGGTGTTTATCGATTGAGTTTACTAAATGGTTGTGTGGCCATAAATTGTTGCTTATATTATATAAAGTTCACCATATCTACTAACACTTGATCACCAACAAGAAAAACTAACTCTCGTGGTCCCATATCTCCTAACAACTTCATTCTCTTTTGAGTTCAATGAAAGTTTGCTTTGAGTTGAGTTAGTAGTTTATCACTTTCTTTAAGTGTTTTATCCACTACTTTCACATTTGTACTATGAGATTCATAAAGAAATATAGATGGTGGAGTTCCACCATAAGTAATTCAAGAAGGTTATAAATCAGTTGGTGAATATGTAACTCTATTGTAGGAGAACTTCGTCTACGATAAGAATCTTACTCATTATGAAAGTGAATCCATCATGAAAGTACACAAGCATTATTTTAAACTGTGATTTATAACTTTTAATTGACCATTTGATTCTGGATTATACCAGCTGTCGTGGTTTAGTCTGTTGTCACTTAAAAGAAATAATTTTGAGCAAAAATTGCTCAAAAATTAGGTCATAATTAGACACAATTGTTTTTAATATATCATGTAATTTGCAAATGTTCCTAACAAATACATTTGCAATTGTTTATTGCTGAAAATTATTATGTCAAAGTTAAGAAATGAGCATATTTTGAGAGATGATCTATTAGATTTGAAATTAATCATGCATGGACCACATCCACTTTAGATGGATCTTTCTACACACAATGAGCTGAAGTTATATTCCCCAAATATTCCAATTGTGCTCTTCTAAATAAACATTTGGAAGGCTTTATGTACAATATTCGATCCTATAATATTTGAAAAATAATATGTAAATGATCCAAATGTTATTTCATGGTTTTACTATAGATGAGTATGTCATCAAAGAAAACAAATGTGAATCATCATTAAAAAAAATGTTTTATACTATTCATCATGGATTGAAATATTGCTGGTGCATTTGTAAGATGAAATGGGATTTGCTAGAAACTCATTGTGTCTTTCTTGTGTTATAAACATTATTTTAAAGATATCATTTTCTACCATTCATATTTGATGATATCCAAAACATAAATCTAAATTAAAAAAACATAGTAGCACCATGTAGTTCATCAATCTAGATCATTAACTTTATTAAGAGATGATAATCAATACAAAACCCCCACCTACTATCTTTCTTTTAAAGGGCAAATTTTTAAAATAAGTATGGTTTAAAACATAATTAGTAATTTAAGTATCATTAAAAAAATTTAGAAATATGTATACGCCACCAAGTGAGTAGTGTGCTACCGCCAACCGACGCGTAGTTGGTTAGGTGGTAAGATGCCAAGTTATCGACATTTTCGACCAGAATAGCCAAGAATCGCAATTAGTTTGTCAAGAGGCTAGTCACCAATAACCGGTCGACCATAGACAACTTCTTTTATTTCAACTGGGTTACACCAAGTCATTAAGCATATTCAAGTCGTTAAGGTGAATTAATATTAGGTATATTGAAGTCATTAAGGATATGTACAGTAGAGCTATTACATCAAGGATCAGCTTTAGGCCCTTATCTTTTTGCTTTAGATATGGATGTTCATACTAAGCATTTATAGGAAGACTATTGAGGATCAATAATTTTTTCTCAATCGTTGATGTAAATGACTTGAATATTAGGATTGACAATTAGGCATATTCAAGTCATTTACATAAAGGATTGGCAATTTTTTATCTTGGTGTATGTTTTTTGCTAATGTAATTATTCTTGTTGATAAGACTACTGAGTGAGTCCAAGAGAAGCTTGAATTATGGAGGTCAACCTTAGAGTCTAAATATTTTCATTTAAGTAGATCTAAAACTAAATATATGGAGTGTAATTTTAGTTGTAGAAGTTTTAGTGTTAGTGTTCTGACATTAGGTGAACAAGTCATTAAAAAGAGTGAGCAATTTAGATATTTAGGCTCTATTATTCAAAATGATGGTGAAATAGATAGTAAAAGAGAAAAGAGAAAATTACTTGTATCCAAACACATAGAAGATTACCAAAATAATGTAATATAATAAAGTTCCAAGATATATATAAAGAAATGGAACATCTACTATAGCACAATACAAAAAGAGCAGTAAGTAAATGATGATCCATGCGAATGAAATGTAACTGACTAGCACAGTGTAGGCTTACTGCTTCCAGGCCAGACATGAATCTCCTGCAAGTGATGGGCCACTTTTTCAGCATAAGCAAGTGGGAAGCGGCCTCTAGAACAATGCTCTGAATAAAAAAAAGGACCAACCATTAGTCCAACCAGTACTCCCCATCAACATGTAACATAGAAACTGAAATTAAAATGATACTTACAAGATCGGTGGGCGACTGTCGCACCATAGAGAGGCTATGCTAGGTGGACCTCAGAGGTCGCTTCGACTGGGTGTCCTCCTAGCATGGCCCCAGAACGCTTAACAGTGTGGGTGCTCTCCATCGTACTTGTTGAAAAAAATATATATAGTAGTCAGTGCCAGGCAATTATAAATTTTAAATGAAAAACTACAGATAAGGTAAGCCAAAAAAGAGTACTGCAACCTTGCATAAAAATTTTAATAAGGAGCATAAAATATATAAATGGGCTGCTATTGTAACTACAACATACCTTCTACTGTTGATATTGTGTATGCATGATGACCTGTAGTGACCAACTATCTTGCATAGACTGCATGCTCTACTATTGCTAGCTCTATTTTCATCTGTTGTATTTCTAAACCTAGTGGTACAAGGTCTACCTGATCTTCTACAAAAATTAGGTGGCAGCAATTATATTAAATCTTGCTCAGCACTATAAGCTTGCCAATCAGAACAGTCAAATAAAGTGTGGTACTCAGTTGAATATGTGAGCTTATACAAAGAGAAATACTGTGAAACAAATGTCAAGTGATTTAATCTTCTGAACCCCAGCACATCAATAACATACGAGCATGGCCAATGATATATAACCATCATATTACAACTGCAGCTATCAATTATTATCAAATAAATCAACTCTAAATGATCGGCTTGACCTATCAAATACCTACATCTCCTGAGGGTTGATGTTCACCAATTTTGGGAAATTCCCTTTTAGTACGCTGTAATATGGTTGATATGCTTTGGGTGAACATAGATAAATTGACCTTCTGCTGCTGAGTTGTAGTGGCAAGTCTTTTCATGAATAATATAACTAAATTATAATAAATAACAATGATTAGTGCTTGAATTGGAAAACCACGTGCATGTTTAATAACACCATTGAAATATTCATATGCATTTGTTATCATTGTACCATAACGCATTCCACCATCATGCACTAGTGACCATTTAATTGGGTCTCGCTCCACAAGCTATTTGTGAGCTTCTTCTTTCACATTTTTTATATTTGTCATATATCGATTAAACTCACGAATGTCATCAGTGTTTTCAGCCATATATATTTTCTGGCAAAGAAATTCAACATCACTAATTCTAATCTACATATCACCTTTTTAAAATTCTCATGCAGATGACGCGTGTTCTGAGTGGTCATTAAAAAATATCTCTGCACTATGCAACAAGCTGCATGCTATATTTTACATAAATCATATTTAGTTGACACCACATGCATCATATCATGTAAACACATTAAGAACTACAACCAAGAATTAGTTGACTCAGACTCATCGACAAGCAAGAGGAAACAAACCATTATTTCCATCTATTCCAACAAATGTAAGTAATGTAACACGGTACTTGCCTAATAAAAATGTACCATCTAAATTGAGGACAAGGCGACAATTACCCTAGCACAAAATAGAAGGACCAAATGCCTGAAAAAGTCCCTGGAATTGTTGTGTACTGCTAAACTATATTCTGTATACTATACCAAGTAAAGTAGTACAAAATGTTTCCATGAAAAGACTGAGAGTCCTATAAGACTCTTCCCAACTACAAAAAATTGCTTTTATTGCCTTATGCTTAGCATCTCAGGCCTTCATGTAGGAAACTTTTACAATAAACTTTGATTCCATTCTACCTATAATCTCTCTAGGTTACAGATCAATTTGATTCATGATTAGAAGTATAATGAAATAAGCTATGAATTTGAAACTGCACTACTGATGACCACTAGTACTCACTACATTGATACATCTGTGGTGATCCCCAACTCAGGAGATTCTCCAAGCACCCCTAGATGTTTACTACTGCTACAATGTAGACGTCAATTACATGCTCTGTTAGGATTCTCATGATGTACACATATCACAGTATAGTTCTTCTAGTTTGAGGTAACTGTTTGGAATTGAACATTGTTAACTATACACCATCCAATAACAGCAAATTGAAGGCTCCTTTTATTTGTAAAACACATTGCTTCTATAAGATCATCTGAGATTTCAACATCATCTGTTAAGACATTTTTATCAGATGGACCATCAAAGTAAATATCATTGTCCCACTCTCTCGTGGTTTGACACATCCATACATACTCGTTAGTAGACAACATTTGGCTTTCACTATCAATATTCAAGAATAAATGATTTTTTAAGATATTCTGACTGGCTACATTTTCAACCATAGTAGCTTCTAACCTAGGTGAACAATCATCATCACTGACATCTTGCAAAGAGTCACTACTTGAGCCAATCCTCATAGTCTCATACACATCATTGTCTGTAGCACTCTGAGGCACATATGGTTCCTCTGATAGATAAATGACATCATCGCTATCACGACACTCATAAGTACGAAGACACACATTTGTATTAAATATTAACAATATAAGAAGGGAAAGATAAAGAAGGTATTACCAGGGAATCAATTCCAAAGTCGCTTCTATGTCACGAGGAGTGTAATAAATCATATGTGTTGATGGTATATCTACTAATCTTAACACTGGATCAGATGATGTAGATGCAACATTAGCATCCTTGACTTCCACATACAACACTAATATTTGATGAGAAGCTTCGTCCAGTGTAACATCGCAAACTTCAAAATCAAAAATAGCAGACGCTATAAATCCGTTACCCACCGGATAACACATGTAAGACTGATTGTGTGACGCTCTAAATCAATGTACAAGGATTTCATAATTCTTTATTTCTATTCTAATAAGGTGCTGTGCCGTAGAACCTTAACTGAACGATTTCGATCACCCGCATAACTTGGAATGAACTGCTCATCGACACTTAGTTCATCTCCATAGAATAGGATCAACGAAATAAACTTTATACTCATTCCTTAAATAACTGAAAAATAATCAATCATATTAGTATTCCCTAAATTTAGAAAAAATTGCGATCTAAATTTATTTGTATTACATACTACATAAATCAAAAGATATTTGACTCAATCGACACGTTATGCGAACAAATCATCTAAGGTGACTTGCTCTAAAGGTCACTGGCTCTAATCTTATAAGCCAACTACAACGACTCAAATCCTACTCATATCATCCCTAAATATTTCACAATCATTTTTAATAATATACCTGACATATATTAAATGTTAAAGATTGTATTATCACCCAAAATTATAAATCAAATCCCTTAACCATAACTCTAAGCCCTAAACTAAAATATTAAACCAAATTCCCCTAATACACATAATCTAATTAATTATAAATGAAAAAATTAGATTTACTAGGTGTTTATGAAGAATGATGACAATGCGTACTAAGAACTACAGAATCCGCCGCAGGAAACTTCCCTAAAAGGAATGGAGCCGCCTGAAGCTAATGTTGAGTTCCAAGGGCTGTTAGATGGAGAGGAAAGCCAACGCAGCAGATGTAGCTGTCGGGCAAAAAAATATTGACGGTCCGGCAAGAAGCGGTAGGCAGAGCAATGCCGGCGACTGGAGAAAGGCTGATGACTGTCGAAAACATCAGAGAGGAAGGTGCTTGTGCTCGGAAGGGAGTGGGGTTGGTGGCTAGAATGGAGAGTTCGGATGGAGGAATGGGAGCTCGGATCGCGAAAGAGGTCAGCTCGTGAATGGAGTTGATCAGTCGATTGACCCTATTTCTGCCCTCGGCTAGTCCCCCACTAAGTGGGCAACTAGCTTCAACTACACCTGGTGCTGCCCTGCCACGTCGAATTTGACGTGACACATTAGTCGCCTACTTAGTGGGCGTCTATACCTATGTCTATTTTTTTAAAATAATACTTAATTTACTAATTACATTTCAAAGCATACTTAAATTAAAAAAATAGCCTCTTTTAAATCAATAATATTGGAGAACAAAAAGAACTTGTGCCTTCTCATAAGATGTCAATTGTTAATATTTTGTTAATCATCTTCTCAATCTCTATTTTCTAAAAATAAGAATAACGGTAGAGCACACATTAACTGGTTTTACTCCTTCTATTATTGGGATTTTATGGTCCACTGATCTTGAAGGAGGTAATTCAGATGGATTTTCTGGTCCACTGATCTTGAAGGAGGTAATTCTAAAAAGAGGTTAATGTTACTGTTGATAATATTTTGTAGAATTTTGTAACCTTATTGAAGAAAAAAGGAGAGTTTTATCACCATATAAAATAATTTGTTAACTATTCTAGTAAAATTGCATAGTAAGGTTCTTATAATCTATTAAATATGGACCCAATAACTATAACCACTGGACTCTCAATGCTACATTTTCTCCTTGCATTCAGAAAATGTAACCATCAATGGAAAATATATCTCCTTGAATATTAATTAGCACTTGTAAACCCAAGCATTCTAAGTTTCTCTCTAATACCTTAATGAATTGAGATTGTTATTTTTGTATTTCCAAGTATTGTAATAATATGGTTTGTATAAAATTAGGGGTTGATCCATTGTCAACTAAAATCTAAATCGGTGTATTATTAATGTTTTACTAAAATATTAGCATTCTTGGGTTTTAATAACATGTAAGTGTATTAAAACTTATTCTTGATATGTCCTGAGTAGCTATTAGATAAACAAGATGTTCATTGTTCTAGTCTTCTTGTTCTTGTTTATCATATACCATCTTCATGATAAAACGCTTAGGTTTACAAAGCTTTATGAAACTTGCCATTGCACTAAAAATAATGTCCTTTAGCTTGAATCTTCAATTTATACAAGCATTAAATAATGAATTGGTGAAATACTTTTCTAATTTTGTGTTGTTGGATTAGGTTCCTAACTGTCTAGGGTATAACAATATTATGTAGACTATGGTCATTCTGTTAGATCAATCTTGCAGGTAGTTGTGACCTAATTTTTTCTCCTAATCGCTCTTCTATTAGTTGGCTAATTGATATGCTTGTAATAGTGATTGTGATTAAAGTGCATAAACTTCTCATAAAATATCTACACGTAATCCCGATTCATAATAATGATTGAGATTAAAGTGTTGTTTGAAAAAAGTCAGAGGAATACATGAAATTGGTTTGAAACTTCTTCAAAACAATTATAAAAATCTTGGACTACTAAAGTTTGTTATAAGTTTTCCACTTCTCCTTACATATCTCTCTATATAAAGATGGGCTAAAACATTCAATGACATCATTCTTGAAAGAGGTCCACAAACTCAATTAATTATTAAGATGCATCAATTGATACCAACTCAAAGATGGACCATCCATATAAATTGAGGTAATGTTGAATATCTGATCTTCAAATAAATTGTAATATGGGGAAAATTGATATACTTTGAATAACCATCCATGCAAGTTTTTCTCATTAAATCTTGGCATGTCAATCTGATTCCTCTGAGAGAGAGAGAGGAAAGACTAGTAAATTGTCTTGAATTTTAGGTTGATATAGGATTCGAGTAAGCAGTCATGCCATTTGTAATCATCTATTTTGATTGAAAATATTGATTCAATTTTGATTTGATATCTAAAAGACCACAACAAAGATCATTAATGAGTTTAGTTAGAGGGCAATATGTTATTCATGTTTGCCTAATTTCATAATACAATCTTCCACCATTTTTGTTATATGACTTATGGCATCTACGCCATTGATACTATACACAAAACTAAATTGATGTGCTTTGATTTTATTGAAAGAAAGGTATTGTTGAGTAGAAGATTCAACAAGAGCACCAAATTGATGTGCTCTCATCCTTTGCTGAGCTCTTCAAGTGGCTCTTCACTCCTAACAAGAAGAAAAAAAGAAAGATCATGGAAAACCTTTATGCCCCCTATTAGCATTTTATCTTTATTCATATCACTTTGTTTTAGGCTGTAGAGCTCATTGTTTTAGGATACAAAGGTCAGCCATACTCAACAACCTTAATCGACTCAACTAATCAAGAAAGTAAGTACTTTTGTATAATAGACTACTAATTTTTACACATAGTCTTTCATCCATGCTGGACACTTTTGTTTTCAATGTTATTGTTGGATGTAAGAAAAAAAACATAATGCACTCATCACACTTTCATTTGTGGAAAATTATACTGGTGTTTATCATAAATTTCTTTTGCCAAAAATATGTCATTCAAAATTTGTTCTATTATGATTTGGATAATTAAACATCACACTTTCCAAGTTATTCCAATATACTATCTTAAAATTTCTCCATTATTTAAAAAATATTTCTTTTTGAGTACAAACTCACTCTATACATGAGAAATCACTCTTGCTAAAATTTGTTTTTAGCCTTTTTAAAAGTAGGGTTTAGCTCTTAACACCTAAAGTTTATTGGAAATAAATAAATAAATAAATAAATAAATAAATAAATAAATAATATATATATATATATATATATATATATATATATATATATATATATATATATATATATATATATATATATATATATATATATATATATATACAATTTATTATTTTTATTTTCTTAGCAAATTGCTAGTTAAAGTGAATATTTAATTGAGATCAAACCTAACAATATCAAAAGTTTCTTAATTCAAATTGAAATGGTCCTGCATCAAACGCCAACACATAGTTAGAAAACTTTGTGATATTATTTGCGAGACTAAATGATCTTCAAATTATACCCGTTTCTAATCAAAATAAATATCTTGGTGAGAGGAATCTAACAAATCTAAATATCTTCAATGTCATTAAGTTATTTAAATATCTAAAGAAAATTTTATGACTAAGAGAATCAAAATGGATCAACTGATTTGGGTATATTGGTGAAAATAATTAAATTGACATTCCAAATATTTATAAATAAGTTATCATTCTTCACTCATAGGGTACTTGAAGTTGAAGAGAGCTTGTAGATTTGTAATATCTTAAACACTGGCTATAATTGATGCTAATGACCTAATTGTAATGTTTGTTATCACCCTCTATTATCAATTCTTAATAATGATGTTCACCATCACTTGATTGTCATCTCTCAAAATTGACATCTATTGTCTCCTAACACTAATATTTGATACTGTTCACCCCTGTAGAAACCTAACTTATGTATTAACATTGATGTTCTCTAATGTCGATAAGAACAACACTAATGTCAACATCTATTGGTGCTAATAAAGTCATTGCACTCTATCAACAACAAGAGAAATACATCCCATTTGCATCAATCACAACATATGCCAACACTAACAAATTTGTTCATTGTTGCTAGTAATGTAGACGTCCACCATTTTTAATATGGTAGATGCTGTGGGCTTCGAAAATTTACTGACCTCTCACATTGAAGAGAGTATGATTTGATGTATCGGTGAAATTTTTGTACGGCAGATGGAATGGTAGATAAGACACTACCTAGAGATTTTGCCCTCATTTGGTGAGGACTTTAGATCTAGTTCCAAGTTTCCTATAGGTGCAAGCACCTATAGTTAATTACCATCCTCAATGCTGAGAGAGAACTTTCGATTAAGGCTAATATCTATATCGCTAACTGCGTAGCGTATAGTAGCAACATGTGAAGTTTTTATTTCTCGTTTAGAATTTATGAAATTCACCATTTTAGCTTAAAGTAGATGGTTGGGGGAATAATGACGTGCCCGATCTAGATCCCATGGTTCTGTGGTCCCTAGTCTACTTAGTCAGAGGAGGTAGTCGACCCAATATGATCGAAGGATCTTTGTCAACACATGGATTACGTCATCCAAGAAATCCTTGTAGACATGGGGCAGCATTTGTCTAAGGAGACAATCGTAAGTCTACCTTAGTTGATAGAGGGATTTTTGCCCTATCAAGTATACTCTATGATTCACAACTCAAAGGACAGGGCCATTGGGGAGCATATGTGTGTTGACCTCCATATATGTGTCATAAGTCCACAAGGAATTTAAACTTCGAAGTGATAGTACAAATCGAGCTTAAAATGGGCGCCACTAAAAATGGTTGAAAGAACATTCGATTGATGAACAGACTTAACCATTGCATTCAGAACACCAAAATTGATCGAATATAAATATTTCTCTATCTAACGATCAACCGTTCAAGCGATCGAGCTATCAATGTGTTGACGCACATATCGGAGTAGGAAAGCTGCGATGATATTCAAATGATCTTCGTTCATAAAATTGATAATTCCATTAGCTTTAAAATATTAAAAGCTACCAAATGAGACTATCCATGCTCAATTCAGTTTGTGCAAATGTCGAATGATCGAAGACAGCGCATAAATTGAAGTTGAAATACACTGGACGTCACCAAAATTAACCAAAATGACTCCGATCGACAAATGGACTTCACCATCACATTTAGAATGTTAAAACTAGTCAGAATATTAATATTGCACAACTTGATGATCAACCGATTAAAATATCGAGTCATCAACGTGCCTGTATGTATATCGAGGTTAGGAGGCACCGATGTAACCAAACATCTCCATTTGTGAAATTAATTATGTTGTTAGTTTTGAAATATCAAAATATATCAAGTAAGACTATTCAAACTCAATTCAGATAAGTTTGTGTGAAAATCAAGTGGTCAAAATGATAATGCGCATCTTGAGGTGAAATTAACTAAATTTAACGCCGACTTGAACCAAACGACATCTGATTGCGAAATAAACTACGCCGGTACGTTTGGAACATTGGAATAACCTTAAATTGATATATATATTGATTATCTAATCATGTTGGTGTAAAATTCACATTAAAGCCAATTAAACACTTAGAAAATCAATTAAAAAAAATTAATTTAATCCCTAATCTAATCCTAATGCCGAAGACCAGTAATCTCATTCGTCGGTTCGACCCTCCTTCATGCAGTTGTGATCTCTCTCCTCTGGTGCAGAGAAGAGCACGAGCCTCCCACCTCCCTCATGACGATCAAGATTGGATCCTTTGATCTCTCCCTCGCTTGTCCAAGCTTCCCAACCCCACAACCGTTCCTCCAAGGAAACTGTTCCCTCTTCTTCTTCTCAACCACAAGTCACAAAAGGGGTTTCTCTTCTTAAAATTGAAAGGGGCTTTTACACACGGCTCTATCTCTCGATTTCCCCCTTCAAACCGAATGGAGCCTCTCCCATCCTCCTCTCCCAAACTGAAGAGGACAAGGTAGTTCTTCCTTCTTCTTCTTTTCTACTTCCTCATTCTTCTTTAAAAATCCTCCCCATTTCCTTTGTAAATTCTCTTTCTTTCTTCCTTCCTTTTCTCCCCATAAACACACCATACTAAAAATCCCTTCAAGCCATAACCAAAATCCACTTTCAAATCCCATCATTTTCTCAATTCAAAAATTCCACCATTTCACCAATCTAAATTTCCAATTCCATTTTTCAAGAATCAAGAAGAAGCCACATTAGGGTTCTTCTTTAGTTTCTGCATCATCTCCATTTTTTCCTCATTTTCTTAACCCGTAAATGCCCCCATTTCTCCAATCCAAATTTCCAATTTTATTTCACCACAACCGGAGAGGAACACCATCATTAGGTGGGTTCTTCTCTCAATTTTCGGTATCACCCTTTCCATTACCTTTCCAATTTCCTTTGCCGCAGCCGGAGTGGAACACTGTCATCAGGAGAATTCTTCTCTAAGATTCTGACACTTTTCATCCCCTTTCGACCTTTCTTCTTGCTACAGCCAAAGAGGAACATCGTCATTAGGCAGGTTCTTCTTTTAGTTTCTAGCATATCCAACTCCATCTCTTTGCCGATCATTGTAATGTGCAGAAGAAATGAGTTAGAACATGTGTGATGTGGATGTATATATTCTTATATTTTTTTGTAGGTTTGAAGGCTTGGTGATAATTGGGCGAGATAAAATCTACCGAAGGTCATTAAGGCACCACGTGTCATTAGGCCAACATCACAAATGTCGCCTCTAGCGAAATCTGCCAAAATTTTATCAAATTTCTAGACTTAGAAAAAAGAGAAATGAATATATATATATATATATATTGCATTTATCTTCTTTCAGTTTAAAGGCATGGAAATCATAGTGAAGAGACACCACTGCTACACTCATTGATGAAGAAAGTCAAAATACATATAAAAATTCCTATAGACGGAGTCACCTTCCAACTCTATTGGTGAGAAATGAAAGAGGACAACACCTATATAAAAATCATCTTGGTAAGATGCTATGTAGATCTACATATGTACTTATTCAGGTGATCGGGTATATCATCAAAGTATAGTGTACTATCTCGAAAGATAGAAATCACTACATTTTAATGGAACCAATAACCTCAATAAGGACTTCTAAGGATGATGGGTATATGATTCTTCCTTGCATGAAAAGTAAGGTGGTTTATTTTAAACCAAGTTTTTTAAGTTCCCTATAGGCGCAGACCCCCATAGTTAATTACATCCTAAGGGACTAGATCCCTTAGGAAAACTATCGATTAAGATAAATGATAGTTGTCTTTGAAGATTTCAATAGAAGGACTATCAATCGATTAGTTTTATGTTTGAAGATGAAATGGGATTGATCGAAAGAGGGAGGTATTATCAAAGCCAAAATGGGAAATAAGTAAGAGATTCCACAATGCTAGGAAACCTATCGAGCATCTCAGACTATTATATAGTTGGGCTTTATATTTTAGAAATTGATTTAGTTTATTTGAGTTATATTTTCATTAGAAAATTAGGACTTAAGATTCCTTAATACGAGGTTAAGGAAATTCCTAAGAGGTGAGGAATTATTCTTATGGCCCACAAAAGAGAAAATAAATCTCAACCTAAATCTAGGGAGCTTTGGCGAGGGCCGATAGCATAACCTAAATCTAAGGAAAAAATGGTAATTGGTTTGCCTTCATAAGAGAGGACAAATCACCCGGCAACTTGGACTTACAACCACCTAGGGGTGGCCACCAACTAACTCCTCCAACAATTTTAAATATATGTAGGCAAGTCTTTATGCTTATGCAAGATTCTAGACTGTTATTATTTAGAAAGAGACTAGGTTCTTAAACGTACTCCCTAAATAGACTAGATCATATAAAGGGACATGCTTCAAATGACCTAAATCTAATGCAATTCAAATTTCATTTTATTTCACTTTTGGATAAATAATTTGACTCAGGATAATAGGATTCATATGACTAATGCATGAGAAATCAGATTATTGGCCAAAATCAATGAGAAGGGAGGATGTGAGTTTTCACCATGACCCTCAAAGGTCAAGTTGGGTTCTCTGGCAATGGTGGAAGCTCTCCAATCAAGAGTGAAATGAGATGCATTTGTGCATGATATTATAAAGAAATGCTCATCCAGTTAAGAGGTTGCTAATTCTTTTATCTTGATTTTAAACCTAAGCTTTAGGTGAGGTTATGAGTTGTTTAATTTTAATTTGAGTTATTAAGTTGGGTAAAAGATTTATTTTTTCTCTAAAGAGTCTAATCTAAATCCAGGCCATACATAAAGCAAGGAAGAAACTAAGAAAATCATGCCACTTAATGCAAAAGCTAAAACAAATCATCAATCAATTTATAAAGCTAATCACAAAAAGAATAAATGGCCATTTATGGGTGGGCACCACTGCACAAACCCAAAAATATCAAATATGGGTAGCCGAGCTCTGCCCTTATACAACCTTGATTACAAATGAATTAAATTACAATTAAGCAAAGGAACTCATTGTTATGGGGGTCTTCAAGCTTTATTCTTCTTTCTTCTTTCTTCTTTGTTTGTTCTTCTTTTATTCTTTCTTCTTTTGGTTCCTTCCTTTGGATGGTTGGATGATAGATACTCCAAGGCTTTACATGGTGCATAAGATAGAATCTTATGACCCATGCTCATCCTAATCCCCATAACAAATCATTCCAAAATCCTAATTTTATAAATTTTTACATGAAAAGAAAAAGTGGAAATCTAGCTAACACTTGTAAAACAAAGATTAGCTAAAACACACCACACAAATCCCAAGCATGTATATTGGACTTATCACCCCACACATGGGGACTAAGTCCACCTGACCTATGGATTATGCTTAGGGGTATAAAGCACTTGGAAGCAAGAGCATTTATATTTTTATTTATGATAGCGTCCCTTTAGCACAATCCTCTATAGAAAAGAATAGTTAGACTAAGAACGTCCTACCATTCATTGAACGTGCATATACCCTAATATCCAGTCTAAAATATTCATCACAAAACAAAATAAACATCAAACCATGCACCAACCTAACCTAAGGCTAGAAGTGGCGACTTAGGCTAATGTGTGTGCTTTGAAGGCTTATGTGGTATGCTTAGCTAGGGCTTTAGGTTTAAATTTTTTAAGTCTGAATAACATATTTAACTTAGAGGAGGGTTTCATTTAAGTTGTTTAAGTTTTTTGGGTTGGTTTTATTTCATGTTTTAATTTGGTTTAAGTGAAACCTACAATTATCAAGTTATGAAGAAAAGGAAAGAGAAGAGAAACTTTTCTTTTCTTCCCTAACTTAAGTAATTTTCTAAGGTAAGTTCATATTTTAGTTCATTTAGGTGAATGTTTTCATTAAATCTTTTAATTAATCCTAAATTTAGATATATTCTAAACAATCCTATTCAAAAAGAAAGACATTTTAAGATTAAATAAAATGAATCAAAATTCACATAACACACATTACTTCATTTCTTTCCCCAACATATATAACATGTACATGGATGGACCCTAAGCATATCTATATATGCAAATGAGAGTAGTTAACACACTTTATGATGCATGTTAGGTAATCCATTTAAGAAATTTTAGAAGTTGAATATGCATGATTTTCTTAAGTAGAAAAGGTTTTCCTTATCCAAAATTTCACATACATACATGAAAGTAAGAAAGGCATAAGTGAGTACAACATCATTGTTAACTAGAGGTGTAAGGTACAAGACCTACTTAGGGCTACTTAAAGCCTCACAACCTCAGGGTTGTCCAGAGTAATATACCACTTTCCTTAGGTACAAACATGTATATAAAAGAAATGAAATAGAAAAGAAAAATGCAAAAGTTGTTTAATGGATTCATTTTTGTTTATGCAATTTATACATGCAAGTATAAGCAACCATTCTTAAGTGATAGCATAGGGATGAATTGGGTATGGAATTAAGTAAGTGTTGGGTTCTTTTCAAATGAACCCTGCATCTTACTAACTCCTATTCAAAACTATGCTAATATAAGAAAGAAAGGAAACCTATGCTAAACATGACTTTATAATCTATCACATGCAAGCTTATAATTAAGATATAAGTAGTACACTTTTAGATTTGGTGTTTGATTTATGTATTTTGAAAATAATTTAGATTTAGTAGTGATAATAGCCACTCATATTTTTTTACTTTAGCCAATTGACATAAAATAAACAATTTCATTTTAAAATTTGAAACATGAAATTATGAATGGATGAATCACATGACATACAACTTAACATATTGGGGAAAGATTCAAAGTAATGAAAGCATGTAAACAAACTCACTTTACTTAAATTCTAAAGACATTCTTATAGAATAAGAAAATTTAGAATAAATCAAAGTGAATTTCAAAATGATTTTTTGTTTAGTTGAACTTTGATTTAATTTTGAAAAGGTGAGATGAGTTTGTTGTTCCTAGCTCATTCCATATGTGTTTTGTATTTTTGTTTAATTTTTAGATAATTAGATCCATTTTTATGCATTAATTAGGTTAAAGTATGAATTAAGTGACTTAATTAACCCTTACCTACACCACCTTAGAAGAATTAACTAAATAATTATGAGCCAATGAGATGATATAAAACCCACAAGAAATTTAAATTTGCAATGCACCTAATAATAAAAAGGCCTATATAATTTTGCTCATAATTAAAAGTTAATTAAGCAAAAGGGCTTAGCTTAAGTAATTTCAAAACACCCTTTCACACATGTGAATTGGGTTTTGATTTCCTTAATTGAACTTAGGCTATTAAACACCTAAGTATCTACCCAAGATAGATTATTTAAGTTCTGGAACTTTTTAGAATTTTTAGAAATTGATTAATGGGATAATTAATTAACCTTTAATTAAGAGGAGATTAAGGAGAGAAGAGGGGATTTAGGGAATAACTTAGGGGAAATGCCCCAAAATTATTCCATAGACCTCCTACTTACTGGATCTGATCTTAATCAACCATAATCAGAAGGTAAAATCACCAATCATACCCTAATTATGCTTAATTACATGAGAAGGGTAATTAAGGAAACCATACAATTATTCTAATCATGCCTTCAATAAATCCCAAGAAAATTAGGGAAGGTAGAGGTCATCCCCTAAAACTTACCCAAGAAATTTGAGATTAATCAGAGGTCTAATCAAAGAGTAATTAGCAAAATACAATTTCTAATAAAACCTAAATTTAAAGAAAACCATATTTTAAAACTCATCAAAATTAATTTTAAAATGTTCTAGGTTTAATTATCTATCCATAAATTTTTATTTCATATTTTTTTATTTTTTTATGAAGAGTTATGGATTTTTCAAGATCCATGGATTAATTATGATTTAATTAGGCATTTTAAATAACCCTGAACTAATCTCTAGCTCATGGCGCGACGCATGGCGGCGGCGGTCATCGCGCTTTACATGCGTCGTGCTGTGAGGGGACAACTTAAGTTGTCACCTTACAAAAGCGGCGGCGGCGCACACGCTTATATTCTCGGCTGTCCGATCAAAGATTGGACGGCTAAGGATTCCCTCGCATTTTATAAATGATAAAATGAGATCTAAACGTGCTGAATAATCTCAGTCGTCCATCTAAAATGCGGATGGATGGTTGAGATGAGCTAAGTTCTTCCCAGAGGATCAATAGAGATCGTCCATGATCTAAGGGGAGATCCGAGCTCGATTGAGCTTAGATTGAAATAAGATTGCACTCACACCATCTAAACATAATTACAAACCTATCCAACGGTGGATTTCACATGCCATGAACATTTATTTTACAAAGGACCAACACCTCCTAAGCTAAGTGGTCAAAAAATTCCATACCTCGCCAAGGTAATCACTAGCACTCGAGCTCGATGAGGTAGCTTTATTTAGTGGAGAGAAGCCCTATCAAAAGTTTCAAGCCTTGGGGTTGAGTAGATCTCGCTATAGACCAACACCACTTGCTACCCTTTGCAGCTTTGATCCAATTCAACTCTTCCTTGCTTTGGGAACTTGAGGGAATGCTTAGGTGCACTCGACTTGATCCCCTGAGGGAGTGTGCAAAGGCAATTGCACTGAATTTGAGTATAGAAGGACTTGGGAATTAAGATGAGCTCCCTTATTTTCTAAGGAAGAAAATCGAGAAAGCTAAGATTCAAATCCCTCTTAAAAAGCTTGAGAATGCTCTCTGATGGCTCCTAACTCTCTCTAGTGCTCAATCGAGTGTGAGGATCATGAATTCAAATTGAATTAGGGGGAGTAAATCTCCCCCTATGGAAATCGGTCGACCGAACTATGCGTTATCATTTTGATCCAATTGACCATATGGGAGGGGTTGTTTAGGCTGCTAAATCTTTGCTCATGGTTGGTTTGAGGTCTTCAGTGGATTGCCAACCTCCCATGTGCATCAAATTGAGCTTAGGATGGACTTTGAAAATTCAATTTTAGGCTAGGGGGTCGGGTTTATTCTAGGGACCAAATGGGCTGACCCAAACTCATTGGGTTGGGTGCACCACTCATCACTATGCCCCTTGAGCTTTTAGGAAAGCCTTAAGTGATTGTGAAGAGGGTATGACCAAAATACCCATGGGCTAAGCCAAAATTTGTTCTATGGTCTAGGGGTAGGATAGTCATTTTGCTATTTTTCCACTTTGGACATGTTGGTTACATGGAGAAACTAGGTTAGGCCAAGTTTCATCGGATTTGGAATCCATTTGATAGAGTTTGGCTCATGTTGATCCATTTAGGTCAAAATGGGTCAACTTGGGTCAAGTTGACCAATTGGTTAAATTGGGTCAATCCAAGGGTTGGGTCAAGTTCATATGGCCATTTGAAATGTTTTGGTGGCTTTGGTTTGATTCAATTTGGTATTTGGCTCATATGACTTAGGCCAAATGGGTCAAGTTGACCTATTTGACCCATTTGACCTATTTGAGGTAGGTAGGTTTAGGTTAGTCATATGGAGTGGATTGGTATCTTTTTTCCAATCAATTATGTTCTATTTTGGCTCAACATGACCCCTTTAGATCATGTTGGGTCTAAGGTCAATTGGGCAGGGTTGAAGCTTTGGTCAAGTTCCACAAGTGATTTGGAATGGACTCGACTCATTGGTTTCAATCAATTTGGCTCAGATCAAGTTTTGACACATTTTGATCCTTTAGGTCAAAATGGGTCAACTTGGGTCAAGTGGGCCAATTGGGCTAGGTCAGGCTCAAATGTTGACTTGGTCAAGTTCAAACATAGGTCATGAGTAAACTTAGGTCAATGGTTTCAATCAATTTGGCCTATGGTAGATTTTTGCTATGTAAAGTTTCATTTTAGGTTAAATGTTGACTTGGTCAACCCTTATGTTTGACTTAGTTTGACCCAATTTGATTGATTGATTATCCCATGATGATTGTTGATCATGATGAGAGGGATATATGAGTTTGGTTCAATCCAAATTGGTTAGGATCAAAAGTTGGCTCATAAAGTACTTTAGATCACTTCAAGTGATGAAGTGGGTCAAATGGTCAAAGCTTGATTTGGAGTTGATTGATCTTGTATATGAACTTATGATTGAAATATAAATCCATTTATAAGTGGTTTGAAGTCAAATGGATTTTGATCCACTTGAAAATTTTATATTCAAAAAGAAGAATATGAAATGGTTTTGGGTTTGATTTTTGATTTGGGTTTTGATTGAATGATTGAAGTTTGGATTTATACATGAGCTCATGATTGTAAGATTGATTGAACCATGAGATTCTGGCTTGAAAGGCTTAGATTTAATTTTGAGTTGATTTGAGTTTGATTTTTGGAATTGGTTTTGATTGTTTGAATTTATATTTCATTTATATATGTGAATATAAATGAGAATATAAATTGATCATGAGCAAATTTCAAGAATTTGAAGTGATTTAATCATGATTTGGGTTAAATCCACTAAATGGAATTTAAAGGAGTAGCTTATAGAAGCCTAGACCTATTTCAGATTTATTGAACCAAAGGGAGTAGCTTCCCGGCCGATGGGATAACTATCCAACCAAAGGAGTGCCTTTTGGTTTGCAATGATCAATTGAAGGGAAGAAAGCTCGGGGACTCCTATTTTCCACTAGAAAAGACCACAGGGGTGATCGGTTGCTCTGGGCAACAAATCAACCCGACTAGGGTCGCCATACAATCATGCTAGAAAAAATGCATCATAGTCTTACATCTTTCAAAGTAGAATGACTATCGGGGTAACCTGCTTGCGAAAAAATAGATTGAACTCGACCTAAAGGCAACTATGGAGTGAGTACCGACCCATGAATTTATCTCAACTCAGGTAGTCAAGCAATTCTTATAGGGAGTTCTACTGACATTGCCCTAAAGATAGGATGCCTGCTTGGGAGAAGGAGCCCTTTAGGGGCTTGAATCCTAATCCACAAGAGAATTAATTTTGTTTGTTTGGTTTATTTGATTTATTTATTTTATCGCAGACCTTGTTAGTTTATGAGGGATCAAACTGAGAAGGAGCTTATATCATCCCAAGCCTATCTCAGATTTACTAAACTAAGGGAGAATTGGCACATCCGCTGAACAAATTTTCAAACCATAGGGGTGGCTACAAGGAAAGGGGGATTGTCTAATCCAAAAGTAACCTAGGTAGTGTCTAAATAGGGTCACAAAGGACTTGATCCAAATAGAGTGCCCATAGGGCATGGGGCTTAATCAAACACCTCGGAGATGATGACATGTCATATATCCAATGTATTCTGGTCCAACTCAAGAAGAAAGCACGGGACTCATATATGCCAAGAGTGGTGTACTCACCGTGGTCATTGTTAGCATAACTAACATCAACCAACCTAAGGTGCGTTTGGTAATTAGCCTAGAAGAAAGCTCGGGACTCACATCCTCCTGCGAATATTTCTAATATCGCCGAGTGCTATGCACCTAGGGAGACTACTAAGTGAATGCAACTGGGGGACTTATATTGACCCAAAAGTAGTCAAAGGGAAAGGAGCCTCTAGGGGACTTATCCTAAACCTCAAATATACTCAACCTAGTTAGAACATGATAGCTGTTTGAGGTAGCTTATTGTTAAGACCATACTACAAAGCTTTTGATTTGCAATGGTTAGGAAGAATGCTTAGGGACTCACATCCTCCAATAAATGACCACCGGGTGACATACTGCAGGTAGCGTGTACGACTTAGAGCAGCTAATGAGTGAGTGCCGGGCTTGCTCCCACATCAAGTAGCTCGAGATAAAAGATTTGTGTATGTTATTGTGCATGTGCTAAAAGGAATAGGATGCCTCTGGGGGGATTCTTATACCTACCTTAAAACACACTGGGGACTTATGAAATGATGCCATGGATGGCAATAAGAATTCCAACTAAGAGATGATACACTGGGGTTCCATTACACCTATCTTAGTTATGCTAATCAAAATAGGATGCCTCTCGGGTTCTCTTATAGCTATTCTAAAAGCATCGGGAGATTGTGTTTGTATTGTGAAAGAGGGATAGGATGCCACTAGGGGACTCTTACACCTACCTTAGACACATCACGGTGGATTTGCAAGATAGGCAAACAACATTTTGAAAGAAGAGAAGATTTGATGAATGGAATCAGATTTTGTTCTTTTTATTAATGATTGTTTTCAAACAAGTTTTGTTTCATAGGTAATATTTCTTTAGATATAGCCCATTAATTGGAAGCATTGGGTGTTCCCTTTTACAATCAATAAGCTGATAAGATCCTCCTTGGTAGGCCTTCTCTATGACATAGGGGCCTTCTAAAGTAGGTTCAAACTTGCCTCCCATCTCTTGATCTCCTTAGACTAACACAAGTTCTCCTACTCTGAAAGACTTAGGGCGGATCAGCTTATTGTGAGCTTGAATCATTTTGGCCTTATACAACTCGAGGTTCTAGCACGCCCGTAGAGACTTTTCTCCAAACCTTCGAGCACTTCTAACAGCAACTTTGCATTCTGCTATGTAGTGATATTGTTACCCAATGCTATCCTTAGTGATGGGAGTTAAACTTTTAAGGGAAGAACGACTGACCACCCAAGGAAAACGGCACTGAGTTGGGGTTTGCAGGTAGGAAGCCCACAAGACTTCAACCAACTACTTATTCCACTGTCATTTGTTATTATCAAGAGTCTTCTTCAGTATCTGGATGAGAGTTTTATTGAATGCTTCCGCTAAACTATTAGCTCTAGGGTAGTAGATGGTGGAGTATCTCTAATCTATATTGTGTTTTCTGGCAAAGCTATTGATCTTTGTGCTTTTGAATGCAGTACCATTATCGAATATAATTTGTCGAGGCACCCTGAACCTATATATGATATGGTTCCTAAAAAATTAAAGCACATGATGAGCTATGAACTCTCTGAGTGGGATGGCTTCCGCCCACTTGGAAAAGTAATCGGTATCAGCTAAGATGAGTCGATGCCCCTTGGAAGAAGGAAGGATCGATCGGACTTACAATGTCGGTACCCCAACACTCAAATGGCCATGAAGCCAATGTAGAATATTGATAGTTGATGGAGTACCACACCATGTACCGACACTAATGGCATCTTCCGCATCCATGCACCGCGACCATATAGAGTATCCAAGTCTTTTGATCTTCTTCTTAATCTTCGTGATGGATCACATGGACCACGAATGTACCTTGGTTACAATGCCATGGGCTTCGTGTTTGTCTAAACAATGTAACCATATTTGGTCAAAGGACCGACGGTATAGGGTGCCATCAATAAGAGCATAGGAGAGAGCTCTCTAATTTACCTGATGGGCTTGTGATTTCTCTTGAGGTAGTTTGCCAGTGTTCAAGTAATCTATGAACGATTGCCTCCAATCCAGCTCCTTATCTATTTTGGCAACAGAAACCTCCCCTTCAAGAGAAAGTCTTTCAATGAGTTCAACATCAATAAGGGATATGACCTATCTATTTTGGACCCTTATTAAAATGGACTCATCTTCCAGACATGACAACTCTTTGACAAGTTTGGCCAAAGCATCGCTATTCTCTACTGGGAACCTTGTAGATGGTAACTGTGAATCGGCCAATAGCTTCATGGTATACTCGTAGTAATGAGGCTTGAAGCTTGAGGACTGAGGACCCGGTAACCGCTGGTTGATGACCAACTGAGAATCCTTAAAGATGTTGATGCTATTGACACTGATCGTGATGGCTAACTATAAACTGGTAATCAAAGCCTCATACTTGGCTTCGTTGTTAGTGCAGGGGTTAGAAAGGTAGTATGAAAATCTCATCACATCGTAGTTTGGAGTTAGAAGAACTATTCCTAACCCTGCCTTTCCTAGGAGAGTAGATCTTGGTGCTTCACCTTTAAGAAAAGAAGCATCACCATTAAAATATATCTCCCATTGGTGGTTGCCAGCATCCCCTAAGTTCATGATTTGTTCATCGGGGAGATCGTCACTAAGCGGAGAATCAGCAGGAAGTGGCTATGTCTGCTAAGAAATCCATGAGTGCCCCGCCTTTACCTACAAATGTGATATCAAATGTGAGTATCATGGACCAATGAGCCAAATGTCCTAAAAGCATTGGTCGTCATGAGGTACTACGTTGGTTCGGAGATCAAGTTCACCTTATGAGAAAGCATGTAGTGTCGTAGCTTCTGAGATGCAAAAATCAAAGCTAGGAAATGTTTCTCAATAGGTGGATAGTTTGCTTTAGCAGAGATCAGATGATGGCTGAGGTAATAGAGAGCACTTTCTTTCTCCTCATCATTTGTTTGGGCCAACAGAGCACCGAGAGAGTCGTCCAATGTAGTAGTGTAAAAGATTAATGGTCTGCCTGGGATAGGGGCTACTAGAACCGGTGGCTTCAGCAAGTACTCTTTGATGTCTTTGAATGCGTGCTGACACTTATCATCCCACTTGAACTTGGCATCCTTTTTGACAAGTGCTGAGAATGATTTGCATCTCCCTGATAGTTTTGAGATAAATCATCTTAGATATGCCAGCTGTCCTTGAGAGGATATGAGTTGAGTTAAACTCTTAGGAGGTGACATTTCTAAGATAGCTTTAATCTTTTCAGAATCTATTTCTATTCCCCGATGTTGAATAACGTACCCAAGGAATTTCTTTGAAGTGACTCTGAATGCACACTTTGGGATTCATCTTGAGGTTATATTATTTTAACCATTCAAAAACTACTCTTAAGTCAAAGAGATGGTCTTTTTTTCTAAACTCTTGACTATTAGATCATCAACGTAGCACTCAACATGATGATGGATGAGTTCATTGAAGATTTGAGTCATGACCCATTGGTATATAGCACCAGCATTTTTAAGGCTGAAAGCACATGACCCTATAGAAGATTCATCGGTCAAAAGTAGTATTTCTTTCATCAAGAGAGACATCTTGATTGGTTATACCTATGACCCATCCATGAAATATTGCATGAGATGAGACAATGTCCACCATTAATTTTGGTATAGGAAGAGGAAACTCATCCTTAGGACATGCCTTGTTTAAGTCCCTAAAATCGATGCATATGCGAATTTGACCATTCTTCTTCTTAACTATGACACTAGCTAACCAGGTAGGATATTTTTATTCCTTAATAAAACCAGCATCGTTCAGTTTCTTGACTTTAGAAATGACCTGTTATTCATTTATAATCACAAGCGTCTAGGAGCTTCCTTAATAGGATAACGTTAGGGTCTATTGGTAGCTTGTGGACTACTACGTCAGGAGATAATCCAAGCATTTCTTCATAACTTCATATGAAAGTCTTTAAACTCAATTAATAGCCTAACTAAGTCATTAGTTTCTTCTTCATTAAGCAATGAATTGATGTATGTCAGGCGAGAATTTTCTTCTATCGTGAGGTTGATTTCTTTAAGTTTATTGATTATTGAATGAATCTCCTCTTCAAACTCTGGTGGTGCCACTTTGACTTGGAGATAATCTGAGTCATCTGAATTTTCTAAACACACATTCTCATAAGAGTTGGGATGTGAGAAGAACTTATTAGACTCCAAATGGTCGGTAACAAGTAATAATCTTCATCATCAATCAACCCACTGTTGAATCCTAGTCCTGCTCTTGATTGTGCTTCCCTGCCTATATTGTTTCATAGCTTTTCAAAGCATTCTGACCTGTGCTTGGACCAATTATGAGGAACTAAACCTTTATGTATAAGATTTTAACAAGACGAGTAAAAGTCAAAAGCTAATTCCATTAATTCTTTTAAAGTATTTTCCTCAAGTCCTACATTGAGCTCTAGACTTGAGGATGATGAACCCAAAAAAACCTCTTCTGCTTCATGTTATTGGAAGACTTAGGGACTTTCTTAACTACTAAACCTTCAATTTTCTGAGATGTAAGTGAGGTAAGAGCTAAGGTTCCCAATTGTCACCTAATAGTTTCACATAAACCAGATTTGAATACTATGCTTTGCTTGGAGGCCTGATCTTCATCTCTGGCTGGATCAAAAGTCACCTCCAATGGAACTCATTAAGAGGGGTTGGCTGGTATACTAATCACATTAAACTCATCCTCCGAGCTGGATTTCAAGTTGTGAATAGTAAGTGTACTTCTATGAACTGAAACACGACCTCTATTGGCTTAAGGAAAACTAGGGGGTCTCCCACCTCTGGAACTGCCTCTGTTTCTGCCTCTACCTTTGCCTCGTGGAGGTTGAGCCATCCTACCCACATGTTCATATGATGGAATGAACTGTGGGTGGAATGTGATATGCAGATCCATTTCTACTTTAATTCCTCTTTCTTGTTCACTTGGACTTTTCATTTTGTTTTCATTTTCTTTTTTCTTTTCTTTTACTTCATTTTCTTTTTCTTTTGTATTTGAATTTGAATTTTATCCAAGTTCATGAGAAAGAGTTTTTTGAGGAAGTTAGTAGGTCGCATCCTCATAAATCTCAACTTCTCTAATTGAAAATGGCTTTTTGTCCCCGTTGATACGGTACTCAATTTCATCTTTTCTGAACTTGATGCACTAATGAAGGGAGGATGGAACGATCTTTTTCTAATGCATCCAAAGCAAAGTAGTGAATGAAGTATTCGAATCAATAATGTAGAACTTGGCTTCAGTCTTCTAGTCACCAATCTGCAGTGGACACTAAAGAACCTAAAGCTCGCTCGCCTTGATCATTGAATCCTCTTAATATCATCCTAGCTCCTCAGAGTCTAGAGATGTCAATCTTCAAATAGGCAAGGTCTTTAAGCTCATAATATTTACTGATGCAGTTGAATCCATGAGAACCTTGACGAGTATGAACCTGTCCATGTCGACTGTAATGTATGGGGACAATTGTGCTCCAAGTCTTGTAAAAGAAGGTCATCATCTATGAAGGTGATCCCTTGAGATTCTTTTGCATAATGTGCTCTCACGCTGAGCTGTGATCAAGGTGAGCCTTGATTAGTGAATTCCTCATCTCTTTGGAAAAGACAAGGACATCATATATGCTTTGCTTAGATGACAACTTTCTTAGATGAGAAAGGACGTTGTAGTCCACCTTCAGCTAGTCTTTCATAAGCATATCCAAGGGTGGAGCATCTTGTGGAAGGGTTTCTCAATTTTCAGTACTAATGACTTGTTTCCCTCTATCAAGAGATGTTGCCCTAGGAAGTAGAACCTTGCCACTACGAAGGTTTACTTCGGTAATTTTTGGAGGCAATGTGGTGGCAAGTTCTACTCAAGACTTCGCTCACCTACGCTTTCTCCTATGAGACTCTCAAAATTGAAAGTCTATCTCAAGAGGTGAGTCAGTATTCAAAGTTGGAAAATCCAACTCTGAATCAGAAAAAAGAAGATCAGAATTGCTATAGTTAATTAGACTTGAAGAGTTATCAGGAATAAGAAGATAACTCATCGAAGAGACAGATGTAAGTCAAATCGCCTTTATTCTTCAATTTCTTGGAAGTATTTGGGGTACAAAGTAAAAGAAATCAAGTGAGTGGAGTAAGGGATTTGATGCCCTTATCGATACAGAGTTCTACTAGTAAGAAACATAAGAGTTACCAAATTAAAGAAGTCACCTGTGGAAGTGCAAGGTATCGGACACGGCCTATGGATGCTGGGGCTATCCCGTCATGCCGCCGAAGCTCCCACTTTTCTAGAGTTAGCATTGACAACTTGCAAACTTTCTTTGGTGTTGGTGGTTTGAGCTAACTCAGGCACCTACAAGGAAAGCTTCTTGATTTGAATTATTTTCTTAGAGGTTTTAGACAAAGAAATGTCCCAACCTTCTTTGGTTTTGGTAGGATCGCTTGTATCCCTAAGGATTACCCTATTGGAACTAGAAGGTTGTTCCACAAGATATTCTTTTGGGATAACTATAGCACCAATCTTGAAACTGTGTTCAAACTAGTCCTTGAATGTGAAGCAATCCTCCAAAATGTGGCCTAGCATACGGTGGTAAGAGCAAAAATTTGGATCATAGCTTTTGCCTACTTCCTTCGGTCTCTTAGGCTTTGGTAGTTGAAAATTAGGTTTATTTAAGAAATTCTTGAAGATTTTTTTGATTACCTCCCTCTTAAAAGAATATGGTTTGTTTAACTTATCTAAAAGAGTAGGTGAACCATCTGGCAAGGATATGCCACCACTGGTAGTGGTATGCAACAGGTGGTGGTGGGTGACCATGGAGGCCGTGGAGAGGGGTACTATCTCGGTGGAAAAAGAGGTGGAGGCTGCTGAGGTCATGGTCGCTCGGACTGATCTCTAGCTGATTGCTTCCCCTTGTCAACCATTGCTAATGCTCCAGGTTTCTTCTTATAGACCTTTTGGGATTTTTGCTTGGGCAACTGATCTGGAAAAGGCAACTGTTTGGCCTCTCATTGTAGACTAGCCACCTTATTGATTAGCTTCTCAAATGTCTTTATGGTGAAGCCCTTTAGCATGAAGGAGATCGGACCATGGATATTCTTTAAAAGAATCTTAATGGCATGTTGTTCAGACAACTATGGTTCACACTTCATACTCAGGTTATGATATCAAAGAATATAATCAACAAATGACTTACCGGAGTGCTGTTGGGATACAACGAGATCACCTACATTAGCCTTTGCTGAGCTCCAAAAAATCTCTTGATGAAGAGTTGCTCTAACTTAGCAAATGTTTTAACTGAACCATTGAGCAGTTCATCATATCAATCAAAAGTGATACCCACAAAGAGTCTAAAGAGTAAATCATCACTGCCACCTACGTTGCAATAATCCCCGGCGAGAGCTATGTCGCCTCTGATTCCCATCCAAGCTTTTGAAAGGAGGAGGTGAAACCCTTGGGATATCGGATAGCATCAAGCCCAGTAGGGTCTACCCTTTGGAATTGATGATCCTCCCTAGGCTTGAGCCAAAGCTTCCTTCACCTATTGCTCAACCATGGATTTCAGATCTTTTTTATATATGAAGGTACTATCCACTACCTTCTTATACAGGCTAGTGCTACCTTGCTCAACAGAGGTAGAGTTTAAGACATGCTCTCAGACTAACATCGACTGTACTAGGATGAACTGGAGGGGCTTATTTCTAAAGCACTGACATAGAGATTTAAAGTACAAATTTTAATATCTGAAAAGGCATAAGCTAAGTCAAAATTAAATAAGTATAAAATTAATCTTATAATCCAAACATAAAATTATCTGAATTACCAAATACACCCGCATGGGCCCCGATACTATGCTTAATGTTTAGATTCAAGTGTCTGAGGATGTTGCGCTTTCGTTAGTCTTAAGACCGAGTCCGCTACAAAACCTAAAAATCTATTATAAGAATTTCAACTTAGTAAAATATCTCGAGAAGCTAATTCGTCATGCCAGACCGATTCCTGTTAGCTAGCTAAACATAGATCTAAAGTTCTCAAATATATTTGAGTCAATCAATTAACTATCCCAATGATGGTTATGTTGAAGGGTGATTTCAACCGGAGGGGATGCTTCCATCAAAATATGATTCTAATCTTAAATCAAATTAACTCAAATCAAGCACCAATCTAAAAAGCTTAAATGAAACTCAATCATTAAAAGCTTAAAGAAAAACTCAATCTATCCACCTTCCGTAACTATTTATCGGAGGTGATAAATTAAGAAACTCTAGCTCATAAAAGAGCTAATGTCAAATCAAGTGTTCTACTATGTTCACTCTTAATCACTCTATGGATGTCGTGTCCTCTAACAAAGATGGCTTGGCCTAGAAGTCTGATGAAAAACAAGCACCATACCCTCCTGATTGGGTGGTTTAGGCTCCATTATATTATGATTACACTGTAGTCATATGTTCTCTCGCCTTTGAGGTGAATCATGTGGTATACATAGGCAAATTCTCGACAAAATCCTTCAATCGTCTCCTCCTCTCCTCACTAAGTAGACAGACCAATGACCCAAGATGACGGAACCATGGGATCTAAATCAAGCACGTCATCATTCCGCCAACCATCCGGTTTAAGCTGAAATATTGAATTTCATAATCTTAAATTCTAAAACTCCATATGCTGATACTATACATTATGCATTTGGCGATCTAAAGACTAGCCTTAATCAAAAGTTCTCTCTCATTTATTAAGAGGGGTAATTAACTACAGGGGCTTGCGCCTATAGGAAACCTGGAACCAGATATAAAGTCCTCATCAAATGAGAATAAAATCTCTAGGTAGTGTCTTATCTACTATCTCATCTGCCTTCTGAAAATTACACTGACATTTTAAATCATATTCTCTTCATTCATTTGTCGAGAGGTCGGTGGTGAATTTTTAGAGCCCGCAATAGGCTATAGTCGTGATCATAATATAATGATGTCATTTAGCGGCAACACCTAATCAGAGAACTTTGGTCATAACTGCATCATATGTGATGCCTACTGGCCAAGCCATGCAGTCAGAGGATACGGGCCACGTCCTTACTAGTGTGAGATTGATTAAGAGTGAACATAGTACAACGCTTAATTTGATATTGACTTCTTTGTGAGCTGAGTTTTCTTAATTTGTCACCTTTAACAAATAATTGTAGAAGGTGGGTTAGATTTTAACTTTAAGTTTTTAGAGATTGAATTTCATTTAAGCATCAAGGTGAATGTATTATTTGATCATTTAATTTATTATTTCAGATCTTGTCGACTCTATTAGTTTAATAGAATCGAGATCGCATATAATCAAATCGCCTTCTTATATTTCAATAAGCTAAAATTTTATAATAATTGAATTTTAGTTTTGAACCCGACCCAACCCTAAGAACAAAGATCCACAAACAAATTTAAGTTT
Source organism: Cymbidium sinense (assembly GCA_021442155.1). Taxonomy (NCBI): domain Eukaryota; kingdom Viridiplantae; phylum Streptophyta; class Magnoliopsida; order Asparagales; family Orchidaceae; genus Cymbidium; species Cymbidium sinense. The sequence continues at coordinate 104,739,133 of CM038217.1, read as the reverse complement.
AAGAGCCCCATGCTGGTATTTAGTAATTCAAATAAGTTTATTTTTAAATCATGAGATTAATTTTCACATTTTTATTTAATTCTGACTTAGCCTACATAGCCTTTTCAAACATTAAAATTTGCACTCTAAATTTTCATGTCTGAGCATATGCAGATATTTATGACTTAGACAATTTCATCTAATTAATAAAATCATTGATTTTGAAAGTCAAAATTAGAATTTTTTTTTTTAATTTTGGATTTAAGGAAGTTCCTTCATTCATATAAAATTAAATTTAGAGTCACCTTTTGTCTACTTGTATAAAGAATCTCATATCCGATGGCGTTTGATTTAGGTTGCAATTCAGAACATTGCTCGCACTTAGCTTACTTATTGAATATTCCAATTCTCAAACATCATTTGGTTTGTAATAGTTAAAGAACTTTCAAAATCATCACTAATTCATCACTTTCAGCTTTTATTCTAGCCCAAAAAAGCTGATCTTATATCTATAAGTGAACATCGAATTCATCACAAATTTGATTCAAATTGTATGAGTTGGTTTTGGTTCACTCAATATATCAAGTAGTGCAACTTGAGCGATTATTGAAAGATTTTGTATATGCTTATTGATGAGCTAGTTAGCTACATTGTAAGTCCTCTTGTGAATTTTATTTGAATACCTTTAATTTTGAAGATAGGCAATTAGATATATCATAATTCTCATGTGCTTCAAATCTGATTTCAAATGTAAGATCCAAATGACCCTTTTAAAGGCCACACTCATGATTATTCATGAGTTGCCTAATTGAACTTATGCTTATAAGATAAGCTACCAAATTTCTTGCACACTCTTGTTATGAATTTGGAATTGAACATTTAGATTTACCATTAATCGTTTGTCATTTAGTATTAAATCAAAACCCTCATAAGTCTTATGTATATTCAATCAATGCCTTTTAACTCTTCTTATCTAGATCCATCCTCCATTAGTTTCAATTTACAATTGCTATAGTAATTGCTTGTTACCTGTTAAGTTCAATTTTATCTACTATTAAGTTGAAGTTATAAAAAATATGGTTTGTACATGTCGTACATACAAATATATATTTTTAAAATACTTCAGTTGAATACATGACTCATCCACTTCTATAAATTAGAAGTTATATCAATTGAATGTAAGACTCATCCACTTCTATAAATTGGAAGTTATGGTAGCTTATTCACATTCACCGCTTGGGAAGAAAGAGAGGTAAAAGGATTCTTGTCCCAAAGTTCAAGTGTATATTCAAGTCTTTGCAATTCATTGTAAGTTCATTTATATTTAATTTTAATTCATTTTTTAAGAATTTATATTTTATATTTAACTTAATGTTAAATCATCAATTTTTTTGTTAAGTCCCAAAAATTTGACAAAATTCTGACAGCATTTTCACAGTATTTTGGCATCATCCCTGCGTAGGGGGCTACATCGGAACTATTTTGGCTTACCCGATGCTCTACTGAGCGTAGCAGACAGTGTCTTGCGACACCATAGCCAAGTCTTCAAATCCACTAAGCTTTATTGAGCATTAGTAGGATCTTCGATCACCTGCATATAGCAAATATATATAATTTTCATATATTTAAGCCTCCTCCCTTAGATTTAGTCAAAATTTTGGCATCATTTCGGCATAAGGGGCTGCATCTAACAAATTTTTGGGCCTACCCGTCAAGCCCTGATGAGCGTGACGGTTGGTGTTTTGAAACACCTCGACTCACCTCACGCCTCGAAAGCATGGCCTTCAAACGCATAACGAAGCAAACACATATATACAGATAATTTTCATATACATCCAAACTCATTTTGTTGCAAATTCACCAACAACCATAATAATAAATTTGCATGATTTCGGCTAGAAGGTAGTTGAGAAGAATAGAGCAAGAACAGGATTTGAGTATAGTGGTGAAGTCGGAGGAAGAGGAATCGAGATGCTAACAACGATCGACTACTTCGCCGCCAGAAAAGAAATCAAGGATTATGGGATGTCGATGAGAGAGGTAGAGTTTTGGCCGCTTGGTGGGAAGGGAATGAGAGATCAACTCTATGCTTTTGATCGAGATTGACCAAAGGTTCTTATGATTTCTTACGATGGGAAGTGGAAGGAGAATGTCGAAAGGAATCGAGTTTCATTCGTTGTTCGCCAAGACGGAGGAAGAGTTTTAAATGGAGAAATCGAACGGGAGAGGGAGAAATGTGCGAATGCCTGTTAATCATGTGGCTTCGAGGGAACGAATGAGGGTGAAGGATTCAGTTTTAATTTGGGGCTCGGAGGAGAATCGAGGAGAGGAGTTCCAATCGGGCGAGGGAAAGGATCGAGAGCTTACGACTTCTTGTGATTTTGGGCGAACAAGATGGGAAGGAGGATTCGGTTCCTTCAGATCGAGGAAAATCGAGAGAGTGGGGCTTCAGTTGAACATAGACAGAAAGAAGGGATTGCGAGGGGGAGCTTGTGGTTGAAAGAATGAGAGATACGGCTTCGATTTTAAGGGAAATCGAATGAAGAAGCCGAGCTTGGAGGGAACAGTTGAGCGCTGGGGATCGAGCTTGACGTTGCTTGCAGTTGAGGGAGGCGAATGTGAGAGTGTGAAAGGGATTTGCGGCTCGTGTTTCTTTGCGGTTGAGGTGGAAGAGTGGGTCAACAGTTGCACACCTTTAATACCATAAAATTACCAATATGGTCAACACATTGTCTCTAATAATGTGGATGTTCACTATTGCTAATAAGGTGGACGTATGTTATCAACAACAACATTATTGCCTATGGTCAACAAAAGTATAAATATATGTCATTATCATCCAAGTCAATGCTTGATGTTGACATCGAAATTAATGCTTGTCATTACCATTAAGGCTAATTGATACTGCCAACATCAACTTTGGTGCCTACTGACACTAATAAGGTCATCACACACCATTGCTAACAATATCAACAGCTGCTATCAACACTAATATCAAAGGCCAATGATGCCAAAAAGGTTTTCGCCTTCCATCAACAATAATAGATGTATGCCATCAATACCAACAACGACGCTTGAAAAGGCTAACAATCATCATTAATACCAATGTCAACACTTCTTATGAATACCAATACTAACACTTGTTGTCTCTATGAAAGTCAGTGCTGTTAGTCTCATCTCATCTAAGAAGAAGGACTAAGCAAACTACTAATCACTTGATAACAACTCCGATGACTCAAGGCTCCTCCTAATCAAACTATGTATGCTTTCTTTCGTTATTCACATCAGTCATATTATATCAAATTATAGGGGATGACATCATTTCTCATCCATATTTCACACAAATAGAATTATTTTATGTAGGTCAAGTTCTATGATTTTTCTCTTCTTAGATTCTTCATCAGAATAACTCAAGCCCCTCTCAATTTATATTATTGATATGTGAAAATTTTTTATATGATGCTAAAAAGATAAACCATTATAAATATTATAGCACAATATTTATATTTTTACTTATATGATGAAAGAATTAGATTTCTTTCTATTACATTGAAAGCATTTATAAATATTTAGTTCATAACACAAAACAATTCCTAAACCAAAACCAACCAAAAAACAAAAGGTCATCCTTTGGTCACGAGAAACCAACTCCTTCTAAACATCAAGGAAATTGCATTAAATTTCTGTGACTGACTTTCAAATTTCCATGTCGCAAATTCTGCAAGTTAGTTTTTCGTAGCCTTCCTAAGGTACATTTATGATAATATTGTATTATATAAAATTAAAAATATTATAATATATTATTTAAAATAAGATGAATTATTATAAAATCTTAAAGTGTAATTCGATTTGTATTTTATTCTTATCATTATTAAATTAAATCTATTCGCATTCTTATGATAGAACATCATTTTTTAGTCTAATATTTTTTTTCTTTATTCTGATTATTTTTATTAACATATAATTATATAAAAAAAATACCTCCAACCTTCAGACTATAGTACCAACTATCTTCATTCATTTGTTAACTTGAGTTGTTTAGTGCCCTCCTCCTTTTAGTCTAATATCTTAATCCGTTCTCTTCACTCTCTATAATAATACTTTTATAACACCTTTATTATCATCTCTACAGAATGATTAATTTATCCTTCGTCAAAGGCCTTGATGACTTCTTAGTATTACTCTAAAATCATACAAAATATTTATAATAGCTCACTTTAGCTACTTCATATTAATATTTTCTCTAAATTTGAGGAATATTGACCTGTTATAACTCATATCAACTACTCATACAGTTGTTTCAACTAGTTAAGGTCAGAGTTTTTTTTTATTATTTTAAAATTTCTGTATATTATAAATAATTATTCTCTATTTTTCATATTTATTTTTCTGCTATGTGAATATATTATTATCCAGAATTGTGATAATTAATTCACTTCTCCTTTATGGTTCAATTTCTAACATGCAATAAAATTATAGATGGAATCCTAAAAATAAATACTTTTGATCTTTAATGTTAATTGATATTATTTTAAAAAACATAAATTTTAATATTATTCCTGTATCGCAGACACTACAGTTTTTTTTTTTTTTGGAAAATAAGAGTGACGCCTAGAAATTAATTTTTATTAAAAATCAAAAGATTACAAATAATAATTTTTCAAAATTATAAGAGGAAATTTTTGAAATTTAAAATTATTTTAAAAACTTCGCAAAATGAGGGCCACACACAGTAGTTCCTTTTAAGCAGTAAATCTTGAAGTCCGTATGGTTCAACAAACATATATTCTTAAGCGATGCTCAAAGAAAAGGTCTTAGGGTTTCCTCTTGCGGCTTTCAAAGATTCATCGCCGGCTTCGGACAACTCTTCTACCGTCTGAGGTAACCTTTTCTTCATTTTCGTGTGGCCTATGCAGGCTTCCTCTCCTTCCCTTTCTCCTTTCCTTTCTACTCCATGTTCGCTACTTCCCTCATGTCCACCGACCAAATTCTATCCTCCAACTTCCCACCGCTTTCATCCTCCACTCTCAACAACCCCTAAGGGGAAAACCCTCCTAATCCTAGGCTTAATGTCCCATCCTTTTCCCGAATCTGGAAAGAGCTTCTTGGCCCTCAGAGTGAAAAGAGCAAATCAGAGTCTCTATCCTTTGTTCCTCGATTGATGAAGTGTGTTTTAATCAGCTTTTGAGGGTCAAAGATTGAAATCTTTCATAAGTCGGTCATTGGCAAGTGCCCCTTTTATGGGGCTCTTCTTGCAGCTGTCAATAAGAAGTGAAAGTTTAAGGGTGAGTTAGAATTACTTACACTAGAAGATGACTTCTTTCTATTTAAATTCATGTGTTAAGAAGATTATGATTTAGTATGAAATCATAGCCTGTTTTCTGAATGGTAGACCCTTTATTTTTCAAAAATGGTCTTGGGATTTTAGGTCATCTAAGGAACATATCTCGAAATTCCACTATGGATCAAACTACCTAATTTCCCTCTATGCTGCTAGAACGACTCTGGTTTTTCTAAGGTAGCAAGCATGGTGGGAATACCTATTGCTGTGGATAATCTTACTGCTTCTAAATCCAGGGTCACCTTTGCTAGGATCTGTGTTCAGGTGAATCCCTCCTCTCAGCTGCCTGATTCTATATTGCTTAACTTAAACGTAAGTTTTAGCAGGAGATAATATACGATTGGAAACCTAAGGCATGCTCTAAATGCAAATCCTTTTCACATGAAGATGCCACCTGTCCCAATAACCCGGACAAAAGACCAGCTGTCCGTGGTAGGAGCCATAGTCGTCCTCCTCGTCAACCCATTAAAACTTATTCCCTTAATCAATCCACAGAAGCATAGGTAAATTCTGATCATTCGACACTCCCTTCAAATCTTATCATAAACTCAGGCCCTGAAAATCAGAACTTGGGTCTAAATTCTACTTTAAATGATTTAAATTAGTTGCCTGCTTCTTCTCCCCCTTTGGAAGAAGCTTTTGATAACTCAGAAAATGCTACCATAGATCATGGTTTTCCATCTCATTTTGAACCTTCCAGCTCTTATTCCCAGGGAGTATTGACCCGATCTGCTACGGCCTCTCCCACCCGAGCCCATCTTCATAAAGCCCCAGACCATGTTATAAAAATACCTAGTAAAGGTAGCTCAAATGCAGAACGTTCAAAAGCTCCTTCGAACTAAAATGGGGGTTTTAAGATCAATTTAAAGAAAAAAGGGGGTAAATAACCCCCCTCCCTTCAAGTTCTATAAACAATCCTAGACTAGGATGTTGGAATGTTCATGGTCTTCTTGCAGATGGAAGGCTGAATGATTGTAAAAGGATTATCAAGGACTCAAACCTTGATCTCCTTTGTCTTCTTAAGACCAAGCTCTCTTCTTCAACTTTGAAGGACAACCATCTTTTACATAAACTTTCTGTTGGCTTTCAAACAACTTTGAATCTTTGTCCGAGGAGCGTAGATTAAATGGAACCCAAACTCACTCTCCTTCAACACTATCTCAATGGACTCTCAATTCATTCATGGATCTATTTGTTCTTCTAGTCACCCACAAATCTATATAACCTTTATTTATGGGCATAATGACATGTATGAAAGAAGGTCTCTCTGGAATTCAATTCGGGACATAGCTTCATCCATTCATGATCCTTGGCTTATCATTGGGGATTTCAATTGTATCACCTCTAATAAAAAAAAGCTGGGTGGTAGCTCAGTTGCTGTTAGTAAATTTTAGGATTTTAGAGATTGAATCAATGATTATGGCTTGGTGGATCTTCTAGCGTAATTATTTTATACTTGGTCAAATCAAGGCGTACATTCTATACAAAATTGATAGAATTCTATGTAACCTAAATTGGATTGAGCAATTTCACCTCAAAGCTACAAGGTAGTCGCTCCATTATCCTCTGATCATTCTTCTCTTATTCTACATATGGATAATTTGCCTCAAGCTCTCACTAGATTTATGTTCAAAAATTATTGGGTCAATTATAATGATTTCCTTGATATTATAAACACGGTTTGGAAATCCTTCTTCAATGGGGACCCTATATATGTTCTCTCAAAGAAACTCCAGCTTTCTCGAACACTTCTTAAGCAGCAAAGGTGGGCCTCATCTTCTATTAATCATCAAATTACTACAACAAAAGCAGAGCAAGAAGATATACTCCTTAGATTGGAAAAAGATCCCTTTAATGCTATCTACAGGAAGCAAAAATATCAAAGCTATATATGTATTAGAGCTTATCGAATGAAAATTCATGGGCTGAGCAAAGCACATTGGTTAACCAATTCGATGATGATCTTCAATTTTGTATAGCTCCATCAAGGAAAGATAAAATTCAAACCGACTTAGAAGTCTTAATACTTCAAGAGGCTATATTACTGATTTAAACTCTATATCTGAAGAAATATGTAATTCTTTTTCTGATCTTTTTAATTGTCATGGCTTCTTTGATCCTTCTAGAACTGACATTTTGGACAAAGTGTTTCACCTGAACAAGCCTCTTTGTTGGAAGGAGATATATTCGATCAAGAAATTCTTGATGCTCTTCATAGTTTTAGTGAGAACAAATCACCTGGTTCGGATGGATTCAATGTCAAATTTTTTACTTCTTGTTGGGAAATCATTGGGAAACAGTTTATGTTGGCTGCTCATTATTTCTTTAAAGTTGAAAAACTACCCAGAGTCTTTAAACATACTTTAATCACTTTTATCCCTAAGATAAAGCATTTCAATTCTTTATCTAATTATCGGCCTATCTCTCTATGCAATTTTTTTTATAAGTTGGTTGCTAAAGTGTTAGCAAACAGATTGAAACAAGTACTTCCTTCTATCATTCATATAGCAAATGTTTATTAAAGGGAGAGATATTTACGATAATATCTCGATGGCTCATGATTGATTATGAGTTTCTTGAAAATATTACCATACTAGCTAAGATTGACCTATGAAAGGCATTTGACTTAATCAACCGATTATCATTATTGCATCGAATGTCCCAAAAAGGATTCCCACCAAGGTTTTTACGCTGGATCCATGCTTGCATCAATGATATTCCCTTTTCCATCATTCTTAATGGGGAGATTAAAGGATTATTTCAATCCTCAAATGGTCTAAGGCAAGGATGCCCTCTTTCCCCCTTTCTATTCACAATTGCAATCGACTCTTTCTCTTGCCTTTTTGGAGGGCAGTCAAGAATTTCTTACCTATTTCATGGGCGATGATAAATCTTCTTCTCACCTTCTTTTTTTGATGATCTTTTATTATGGGTATAACTTGTCATAGCTCCATCATGGCTTTGGCAGTTTTGAATAAAATGGCGGATTACTTGGGATTGGAAGTCGATGGTGGAAATCATTGATCATTTTCAGATCTAAACAATCTATGATCTATTTGGTGGATGCTTAACATCAATATTGGTACCTTTCCATTCAAATATTTAGGTCTCCCTCTTAATTCTGGAAAACTCAAATCCTGCCATTTCAATTCTCTATTTGACAAGCTCCATCATTGGCTGGCGGGTTGGAAAAGCAAATTACTGTCATTTGGGGGCAGGTATCAACTCTTGAGTGCTTCAATTAATAATTATCTTAACTATTGGTTAAGATCGATCTCGTTTCCAAAATGCATTCTGAAAAGAATCTCCTCCCTTATGGAAAATTTTTTTTATCATAATGGGGAAGCCAAAAAATTGCATTTGATTTCTTGAAATAAAACAACAATGCCTCGGAATAGGGGGGGGGTACTGGGTTATATTCTATTTTTACTCTTAATACTTTATGCAAAGTCAAATGTATGTGAAAAATTCTCAATCTATCTTCGTATTTTGCCTTATGGTGCCAAAGTAAGTACACATCATTATGGAAAAAAGACTCTGGCAGACATTCTCCTTTGTGGGAAGAGCTTAAGCTATTTGCAACCCTATATAGGGGAAAAATTGAGTTATACCGAGGTGAGAAATCCTCTTTATCTCTATACAATGATCCTTGGTGTAAGGGATCCTCTTTATATGAACTGCTTGGGAATGAATGCTTTGTTCTGTTTCACAAATCGGCTGATGCATCATTTAATGATATTTTTCTTAATGGGGTTGTGATTATCCCTATGGGCTTACATTTGTTATCTATTGAATGCTTTAACTATTTGAATGAATTTACTCCAAAGCAATATTCTAATGTGATTCTTTGGGACTCTTCACGGTTCTGAATTCAAAAACAATTTTGAATTCACTTTTCAAGCTAGTCCCTAAGGTCAATTGGGCAGACGAGATTTGATTCAAAGGTTATGCTCTTAATTATGTTTTATTTTGTTGGATGGCTTATCATAAGGGTTTGAAAACTTCTGATTCTCTTGCTGCAAGAGGATTGGACGTTACACATTTGTGTTTTTTTCCTATTGAATAGAGTCTCATTCTCACTTATTCTTTGAATGTCAAGAATCTATGAGGCTTATTAAAAGATTCTTCCTTGTGGCGCTTTATATTAATGCCTACAACTCTTCCCAATTGTTGAGTGATGTAGGTAGTCTATCATAAAATTATGGCAAGATTGTATCTTATTATTGTCACACGATTACTCGTATTTGGAAAGAAAGGAACTCTAGGCTTCATTCTCAGACTGCAAATCCTATTGAATGGCTGGAAAATTGAATTCACTCTACTGTGGCTTACAAGCTCAGAAGATGGAAATTTCGAGATAGTTGGCCTGTTGACATTTTACATATTTTCCATTGCTGGAAAAACTCTGGATAAAAAACTTTTGGGTGCTTTTAGACACTTTTGCATCTCGGTTACTTTCTGTATTAATCTGTGGAAGTAGGACGATGATGATCACTATTCGCACATTGGGTCGAGGCGATTAGATGCTGTCTATTGCTAGTTTTCATGGTTGAAACCAGGTCGTTATCTCCTCCGATATTCTGAACTTCTGGCCCGTCGATAACCCTTTGGATGGCAGCTGTGCTTTCCTGCATTGGACTTCTATCTCTTTGCTTCACTCTCTTTGAATTTTGTTTTGGTCTTAAGGATCCGAGTCCTTGATTTTGGCAATTATTATCTCATTTCTATCTGTCGGTTTATACCAGCTTTTGCGTTTTACTGTCTTTTGCTTTCATTTAGTCCCTATGGGATTAATGTAAGCATTGCTTTATAATCTTTTTACATTTGGAATGAAATTATGCTAAGCCCTTATCTTTTTTTTTAAAAAAAAAAAAATCTTGAAGTCCGTTAGATTCCGTTCTGTTGTCCTGTGGTACTCTCCCGTACGATATCTCTCTCGGAGCTCACGAATAAGATTCGGGATGGAAGGTACGTACAGGACAATAGTACCATTGTTGAAGCCTTCAATGCTTTTTTTTTCTTGGGTTACGGAGCTCCTCTTTCTCTCTCACATAAGTTGAGAAAAAGAGGAGGAGGAGAGAGAGAGAGAGAGAGAGAGAGGAGAGAACACATGTGGCCTAGCAGTGGCTTCTTTGTCTGTCTGTCGGTTATTATTAACCGTTGATCTATGCCAGAAAAATTTATCATAAAACCGCAATCTACATTTTGATCGTTATTATAAACTTTCTTCAAAATCTTGAGAGGTTTATGGGCGTTTTCTTCGATAATGAAGTATAAATTATGAATATGTTATTTAAATTTATAATTATGGAGACATGTCAGCTTTTTTTTTAAAATTTTTTGACGCTTTGTTGTATTTTTTTGTTTCTGAATATTTAAATACATATCTATAATTCTAATATATATATATATATATATATATATATATATATATATATATATATATATATATATATATAATAATTTAATGTGATATTTAAAATTTAAATATTATTTATGTAAATCTTTAAATTTAGATATTAGACATTTGTGTTATGTATATAAATCTCCCTAATTTAAATTGAGATGTAAAATCAAAATTAATTTTGTGGTATCGTTTCATAAACTATAGGGCTTCATTGCTCCGAGTAGCCCCCTCTAAATAATTATTTTAATATGCTGTGTTTGAGATGTTTTCTTATTAAAAATTAATTTACGATCTTCATCATTTTAGCATCTTTAGTTTCTATTATAAGATGTCATGCCCATCGCATTCACATAAACGGGCTCATTAGCAAGTGGCAAAGATAACGTCTATATTTAGTGGTTCAATAATCATCTAAAAAATCTAAAAAAATATTAAAATTTTTTCATCAATTTAAATTTTTATGTATGATAAGAAGTTTAATATTTATATAAAAAAAAAAGAATGTTAAAATAGCTTAGAAAAATAGAAACCATTTTGATTACATGGATAAGTAAATTTTTGTTTTTATAAAATAATTATATCCAATGTGTAGAGAAATATGATTATGAATTGAATGAGTGTAAATTGATAATTTATATTAAAATAATTATTTAATTAATGAGACTATTTCATAGCATTAAGATTTTATTTATTATTTTATATTTTAGATATTTTTTACTTTCAAGTATGTATGATAAGACTTTATTATAATGCAAGTAAAATTTAAATCTAATATCATAATAATAACTATATATATATATATATATATATATATATATATATATATATATATATATATATATATATATATATATATATATATATATATTCTTGGTAGAGTAAAAGTTTTCTTACTTTTGTTGAAATCCAACACACACAGGTATAAAAAGTGTGAACAATAAAACTCCAGAATATTTACGTGAAAAACCTCGAAAAGAGGGAAAAAACGGGGCTGCATAAAAAAACTTCCACTATATGCTTTGAGTACAAGATCTTCCGATGGATAATTGTATATGGGAAAGGGACAGATTCTTAGTAATAGGCGATGTTGGCGATGTTGGCGATGATGTTGATGGCGATGTTGGCGATGATGGCCGGCGATGGTGGGGTGATAATCGACAGTGGTGACAACGGTGAGAATCATGGTGGCGGCTGGCGGCGGCGGTGATGGCGGCAGTGGCGGCACGATTGTGAGGATCTTTAGAGCTCTCTCTCTTGCCTGGGCTCCCCTCGAGGAATGAGGGCTATTTATAGGTGGAGGTGTAAATACATGCAAAATCCTCACTCTCTCCATGGACTGACATGATGATTCCTTGATCATATGATGTATTTGTGTATTTGAATGCTCAAATGAAATCCAATTGTAAGATCTTTGGCTTGTTGGGCGGCTCGTCGAGATGCTCGATTTAGAAACACTCCATATTTGAGAGCTTTTAAAAATTTAGCGATATCTCAAAGTTTTCAATGATATTTTAAGTGCTTGATCTCGGTTTCAATTTACGATCGACTTGCTGCGGCATCAAGATTCTTCGCTTGAGAAATTTTCGGTCATATCGGTTGCCTCCTATTTTGGATGATATTATCTCAATCATCAAAAATATATATGTAACTTCAAAATAGCAAATTCTTCAATGAAATCTGCAGGTCCATTAACCACACATTTTGAAAGAATAGATCTTCATGTAAGAACAAGATTACGACTACGGAAGCAGATGCACAACCATAAATATGTATAGATATGTGCGAGCACAAAATTTTGAGGTTACGGACCCATCCGGCTGAGCACTCATGGCTAGGAGAGAAGGCACACTTCTTCAATGCTCTCTTCTTCTTGAGTGAGGTTCATTTGGAGTCGATCAAGGCCCGTGGTACTTACGTCGTTGTTCCGGTTTTCCCTCGAAAGAGGCGTCAACCGGCCTCGTCGGACCGTCCGGGTTTGGAGGCGATCAAGGCCCACGGTACTTACGTCGTTGTTCCGATTTTCCCTCGAAAGAGGCATCAACCGGCCTCGTCGGACCGGGTTTGGGAGCTATCAAGGCCGTACATCGTCGTTGTTCGGTTTTCCCTCAAAAGAGGCTTCAACCGCCTCGTCGGACCGTCCGGGTTTGGAGGCGATCAAGGCCGCCAGCCACATCGTTGTTCGATTTTCTCTCGAAGAGGCGTCACGGCCTCTTGAACCGTTCGGGTTTGGAATCAAAGATACTTACGTCGTTGTTTATTTTCCTCGAAAGAGGCATCAACCTCTCGGACCGTCCGGGTTTGGAGCGATCAATCGGCGGTGATGCCAATGAAATCGACGATGGTGGTGGCCGGCGGAGATTGCTGGCGATGGTCGGTGGTGGTGACCGGCGACGGTATTCAGCGGCAGCACGCGAGGGTCGGTGCAATACCAGAGTGGCGGTAGTACGGTGGCGGATTAGTAGTCGGAATGGCAACGATGATGGTGGTGACCAACGAAGGTTGGCAGCGGGCGGCAGCGAGTTGGCGGCGGTAACCGTGTGATGGTGGTTGGCGGCAGTGGTCGGTAATGGCAATGCGCGCGGCAGCAAGCAATGATGGCGGCGTCGATGTAGTCGGAGGATAATGGCGATGGTGACGGCGAATTATTGTCAGCGATGGTCGGCGGTTTTTCTTTGACCTATCGAGGTTTTTTGTCAGAGTGTGACTTGATGCCGTTAACTCGATGACATTAATCTGTGTGGAAGAGGTTGCATTAAATCCGCTGAGGATTTTGACCCATCCGAGGTTGTTTGTCAGAGTGTTACCCGATGACATTAACCTGTATGGAAGAGGTCGAATTGAATCCGCTGAGAATTTTGACCCATCCGAGGTTGTTTGTCAGGGTGTTACCCGATGACGTTAACCTGTATGGATGAGGTCGAATTGAATCTGCTGAAAATTTTTGACCTATCCGAGGTTGTTTGTCAGGGTGTTACCTGATGACGTTAACCTGTATGGAAGAGGTCATGGAAAGTCCACCAAGGACCTTTTGACCTATTCTAGGTTGTTTGTTAGAGTCTTTGGTCGATGACATTAACCTGTGTGGAAGAGGTTCGATCAAGTCCCCTTAGGATTGATCATGCCCGATTGAGATATAACGTGAGTTGTATATTTCTCAAGTGGGAGGATTAAATGAAGAAGAAATAAGCTTATAAGGAAAATCCATAAACTCATTACTTTGATAATATCAATGATACAATATTATCATAAGATAACTTAACAAAAGGGACGAGATACATTTTTAGAGAGAGTTAACAAAGGATGAGGTGGAGAGGAAAAGACAAACAGGATAAATTAAAGACTATAATATTTATACACCAATGGTTACATATAACACTTTTCAGAGACCCTCCATGTTCCAAGTTTAAGGAATATTTTTCCTCTGGATTGTTGGTTGGTCATCTGATAACGAAGTGGGGAGCAGGTCTTTTACAGGCAAAACCCTCTGAGGTACTTCTTTATCTTGAAGATTAAAATTTCGATGTTGAAGGTCACCGAAGGGCGTGGTTGAGCTTGTTTGAGGTAACATGATTATGCTATTTGTTGATTTCTACGGACACTCCAACCCTAATGGGAGTTTGAAATTTTATCTTAAGATGAGTGACAAGACGAAGATTGATTGGAGGGTCTTCCAAATATAGCGTTATGCTGAATTTGACTTGACCACTATGAATTGGACTGAGTGAGTGACTTGTTGAGGAAATTCTCTCGAGAATAACGAGAAGGGTGATTGTCCCCTCCACTGCATGTATGATTATCAAACCCATATAATGGTCTGCGGGTTGAAGTTTTTCCCAACCCCATGCTAAGAAAGGGAGTAAAATAAAATATCAATGGAACTCCCATTATCAATCAAAATTCTCTTAACAATATAACGGGTCACCAATCGACCGATGATAAGAGGATCTTGATGTGGAACTTGGACTCCTTCCAATTAAAAGTTATGATGTGATGATTAATACTAGATTTTTTTAACTCTGGCTCTTCAAAGGCGGCGATGAAGACTTGATTAGATAGTAGTGGCCCACTTGCAATTGTTTTAATTTCTCCAACTATTTGGCGATTATTATGTTATTTCTGTGATGATTGTCCCGCCCCCAGTTGGAGCTATATTTGCGTGAGTTGGTTGGTTTTGCACAAATTGACGCAGATATCCCTGTTGAATAAGCCTCTCAATCTCTTCTTTAAGTTGTTTACACACCTCTGTAGTATGTCCACGACTTTGATCGAAGTGACAATATTGTTCTTGATTTCCTGAAGTTGTTTTCAGTGGATGTGGCCACTTAATGGTCTCTTCATCCCGAATAGCCATCAAGACGTTAACGCGAGATGTATTCAATGGCTTACATTCCAATCGTTGATGTGAGGGCCGTGGAGGGAGATCACGACGCCTTTCGCTTTCCGATGGGATTGTTGACCGTGTTTCTAGAGCACTTTTACATTTTCCTGTGGATTGTTCAAATTATTTTCGGTAGGCATTAATAGCATCATCAGCAGAAATTTGCGCTTCCACACGGTGAACCAAGTCGGTGTATGAGTGGACCGTATCTCGCATTAGCAATGAGTAGAAAGGTCCAGGACGCAGCCCTCCAAGAAAAACTCCTCTTAGTAATTCAGGGTCAACCCCAGGTATTTGGCGAGCTTCTGAGGAGAATCTCTGGAAGTAGTCTTTAAGTGATTCACCATCATTTTGACGAATGCCAGAGAGATGGGAGAAATCTTTAATGATCCTCGGTTGCGAATGCTCTACAAAAACCTTGGAGAGTTCGTAAAGGTATGGATGGATCCCTTGGAAGGGAGTTGAACGAAGCTTTCCCTTAAGGGTAACGGAAAGACTTGACAAAGCGGTGTCGAGCTTCTTGGATATGCATGATGGTCTGTAATGGTCGATGTGTTCATATGGGTCAGTCGCCCCATCATAGGAATCAATGCTTGGAAGCTTGAAACCTATGGGGATAGGATGTTGAAGAATAGCTTCAGCTAAATGTGAGGACTCCTCATAACCGCGGTGAGGGGGAGGATGATTTCTATATCGAAGGTGAAATTCATCTTGCATTAAGCGTCGTAATTCTGCATATATAACATGACGAAATGGTCAACGGACGAAAATGTGTCAAGCTACCATCAATAATGGTGGATTAGCTCCGGATACATGATGGATGAGTAACTAGCGGTGTCGAGATCGATCACGCCTACGGAGGAACTTGTCAAGGAGATTAGCATTTTGACCTCCCATGGCTAACGATCGATCTTGGGGAGATGTGTTTGTCGTTGATTATTGTGTTCGCAAAAGTGATCATCTCATTTTGAGACTCTTCCATTCTACAGACGATCTTCTAAAGAGATTCTTGTCCCTTCATCGGCCGTGGTCATGTCTATCGAGGAGGGGGGAGTGAAGCTTGGCGTCCTTGATTCAAGGATTAGTTTTGAGAGTGATGGGAGTTGGAGCGGGAGGCTCCGTGGTGACGAGTATTACGCCTATTGGCCATAATGCAGATGTTCACAGAAATTATGATTGAGGGATTCTTTTCCCACAAACGCCAAAGCGGCTTAGAAAACCACCGGTAGAGTAAAAGTTTTCACTTTAGCTTCGTGAAATCGAACACAGGTATAAAAGTATGAACAATAAAACTCAATTTACGTGAAAAATCTCAAAAGAGGGAAAACCACGGCGCCCAAGAAAAGCTTCCACTATGTATCTGTTTGAGTACAAGATCTTCCGATCGGATTACAAAATTGTATATGAGAAAGGGACAACGCTTCAGAATGACGATATTGACCAATGATATGTTGGACGACAATGTTGACGATGTTGACGATGATGTTGATGATGATGAGATGATGTTGACGATGATAATATGATGGTGATGATCGGCAACGTGGTCGGCCGGAATCGAATGCGGCCGGCGAGTGGTGACGACTGCCGAGGAAAAGACGACAGGCTTGGATAATCTTGCTCTCTCTCTCGCTTGGAATGAGGCTATTTATGAGAAGGCGTCTCAGAATACATGCAAAATCGAACCACTCCTCTCCATCGGACTCCATGATGATTCCCTTGATCATATGATGTATTTTGTGTATTTGAATGCTCAAATGCAATTATAAGATCTTTGGCTTTTAACCTGTCGAGACGCTCGATTTATAAACACTCCATATTTGAGACTTTTAGAAATTTAACTCGTCTCAAAGTTTCCAATGATATTTTAAGCTTGATCTCACCGTTTTCGATCACTACTTTCTGATCAATATTCGCTTCAATATAATTTTCTGTATATATATATATATATATATATATATATATATATATATATATATATATATATATATATATATATATATATATATATATATAAGAATTTATATATATAATATAAAGTGGGGAGTGAGAAGAGACATGCACCAACAAGGCCCAGTTGTCTTTTTTTATGCTCAAGGCATGCCTCAGGCATGATGAGACGTAATCTATATTTAAGGTTTTAAAATTAGATCTCACATTTCCAAAAAAAAAAAAACATTAAATTAGATATTAATAATAATAGCATTTAAATAATAAAATAATAATGTTTTCATCAATTTAATATACAGTATAATAAATTAATTATTCTGAATATAATAATAGCTTAGAAAAATCGATTCTCGTTTGAATTTATTGAATTGATCGGTCAAAATCTATGCATAAGCACATTAATGAGCTCATACCTACACACATGTGATCCCGACATTGATAAATTAATATTACACTTTCCTTGTGTTGGCCATATTATTAATGGCATGTGTCAATGTTAATGTCATAACATTGATGGAAAAGAGAAAAAAAAGTTCTTAAATAAGTTTTAGACGTCATGTTTAGGGGCTGTTTAGTTGCCTGTATTTAATGCAGTAAAAGAAATATAGTGTAAAGTGAATACAGTGAATTCTGAATACTTTATTATTGTTTGGTTGTATGTAAAGTAAATACATGGAAACTATTTTTTCTGTTTGGTTGGATGAATGTAAAGTAAATATTCAGATAATATTTTATTATATGTAAATTAATTATAATTTATTCACTAATTAACGATTCAATTAAAAAAAATAAATATATATTAAAATATAAATAATTTTTTTTTCTTGACTAAAAAATAAATAAAATCAAATACAAATACAATGTATTTCGAATATTTAATTATTAGTAATTAATTTACAAATTTTCTAAGATATTAATTATTAGTGTTATAAATAAATAAAATTTGAATATTATCATTTTATATTAATATAATGACCCAAATTTATAACTTTATTACTATATTAATATATATATATATATATATATAAAAAAACTTTATTACTATATTAAACATTAATTAATTAATAGGAATTTTTATTAAATAAATTAATCGTCAAGTTATGATTTAATATTTATTTATTAAATAATTTTTTTTAATAAATAGCTTACTCATTAATTATTTTTTTCTAAATAAACTAAAATTTAATAATTATTTTAGGGTCTCGTTTTTTCAAGAAGAAAAAAATATTATTTGGCAGTCTCGTTTTTGAAAAAGCAAATTAGAAAGAAAAAAAATATCGTTTGGCAGTCTCGTTTTCCCAAAAAGAAAAAAAATTTCTTTTTCCCAGGCGTTCCGCTCCCGTTTTCTCCGCTCCGCACTCCGCGAATTCGAAATACGCTCGTTTTCGAGTGTATTTAGAAGTCACGCAAAGTAGGCTATTGTGATTTGGGTCTCAAAAAAAATTACACTGAATTTATTTTACTTCCATCCAAACAACAAAAAAGAAAAAAAACATGTAAACTAATTAGAGTGCATTCCATTTACCGCTAACCAAACAACCCCTTAATAGAAAGCTCAAAGTTTAGCAATGCATTGGTATCTCCAACACTTAAAATTGAATTAATATTTAATATTATTTTGATTAATTTTTCGTTGTGATTATACAATGGATATTTCAATAAAAAAAGGTTAATATTCCAATCATTAAGAATGTTAAATATTATTTAATTAGGTTATAATAGGGCCTATGTAAGGTCAATTTTATTTGAATTTTTATTTTTTATGTTATTTTTAAAAATAATTTTATTTGATATATTTTAATTTTTTATTTTAAAAATAGGTCATATTACTTTTAAATATTTGAAAGGAATTTTTGGATGTATTAAATATTTTTAAAAATAATTATCACAATTAGCCACTTGCCACTATCATCCGCTATCTTCTGCATTGTCCACCATTCTGATCATTGCTTGTCGATTTCACTAGTTGTCATTGTCGGAGCTGTATTCATCGCAAACAACTGTTGATCACTATCATTATTATCTATCACCATTGTCACCGCCTGCCATCGTCACTTGTTGATGCCATTGACCATTCATATCATCACAAAAAATAACAATAAAGTTTTTCAAATATCAAATATATTTTATTTCAAATAAAAATATAGAAAAATATTAATTAAAATAAAAAAATAATAGTGATCCAAACGAGCCCCTTAATTAATCATGCATATTTAACGGATTGCCATGCATGATTAGCATGTAATTAAACATGGTATCCCTGTAAGGTTTTCATGCATGCAAAAGTCAAATTATCAGTTTGAAATAGCACTGAAGCAGTAGGTTTAAGAGAGACGACTAATAAACGGTTCGGTTTAAAATTCTTTTATGGCTATTTTATTTGATGTAAAAAAACTAACAAATCAATTAATTTATATTGTCATATTTTGTTTCTTCTCCTTAACAAATTTACAGCCAAAAACAAAAACAAAAAAAAAACAGTGAAAAGATTTTAAAAAAATATAAAGGCTTCAGTTTTTCTTCTCTTCCGGTAACAAGATATACTGCTCAAAACAGTTTCATTTCATGGCAACAGTTAGAATTTCGAGGTATTACAGAACTGAGCCATGTGCACATGAAGGCCATGTTCTCCTTATCCCAAATAGAGATGTGCGAGGACAGAAGAAAGAACGAGGACCCACTGAGATCATATCAAACTGCTGTGACAAAGCAACCACCCAAGACTGAAAGCTACCGCTCCTCCCTAATTTCCTTAAAATAACTCTACTCACAGTAGTTTATTTGACGAAGAAAGCCGAGTTATCAGCTCACTGTGAGGTAGATGAGCCGCTCATAAGTGAACTGATGACCTGGAGAGCAATAGATTATGAGCTGGAGAAGTTGGTGCTTATTTATGACGCAGAAAAGCTTTTTTTTTTTCAACGAAATGGTGCAGAAAATATGCGAAGCAATGAAGAGATAGGGATACGCTGCGAGGGAAAGTATTATGAAAATCAGATAAGTCATGAATCGCCCATGTGCGTATACACAGTCTTCATTAACTCTTCTTTGAAAATATAGGAAAGTATTGACTATTGTTGTTTCTTGTTTTTGCTAGCTACCATCAAGTGGTACGTGCGTTTGGGTGGTTAATGTCTCATGTGCTGCAAATAGAAACTTAAAAAAATTGTTTTGATCAGCTGTTTCAATTAAATTTGAACGTTCAGATTACGAGAGCCGAGTTAATGCACTGTAAATGTAAGGAACTGTTGGAAATGTTTCAAAGAAGAACGATTGCTAAGTAAGCGATGTCCCATGGACAGAATAAGTGGAGAAATGGGATCTTGAGAATGAAGAATTCCATTAATAGTTTTTATTGAGTAATTTTCAGTTTGACTTATAATAATATGATCTGCCTATCTAGAAACTTTATAATTTTACAACTCTTTCTATAAAAATATACTACTATAAATATCTTATAGATCTTTTATTTATACTAGTAATTTTTTATATAATTATACTCTAGAGTGTTCTTATTTATTACAAATATTTTAGAATGTACGTTATTCATAGAAAAGTAGAAAAATAAACATCACATTTTTATCATGAACAGTAGAGATAATTACTTGGGGAAATTCAGATAAAAGAAGTCTTCAGAGAAGAACAATGTTCTTTCATATACTGTTCATGACATAAAATCATAACCTAGCTGTGAATCATGGACACGATTTGTTATCTTTCTTTTCTTTAAAATCTTAATAGCATTTCGAAACAAAACAATGTAACCGGTAATAAGCGTTACAAGCCATTGGTTAATCCTTTAAAAAAAGAGTGGGAACATAGTAGTGAGGAAAAGATGTGTAGTCTGCATCAGATAGGAGAACAGCACTTTCATATGTCGGTGTGAGATCTCAAAGAACTTACCATGTGGTTTTAAAGCCTAAAAACGGTACAATATTTAAAATTTCTCAGGAGAAGCAAGATGCAAAACAGCAAAAGCTATCTGGGATATTTATGTTTTAGGAAGAAAACAGCAAAATTGGTTGACTTCAGTAGATCTGTCAGCATTTATAAGCCTGAAAACATAGTAATTTGCAGTTTAATTGAATTATATCCAATTTAGAACTGAACTCCATCTACAAGATTGAAGGCATACCTACTTTGCAATTTTTGTAACTAATGGAATCATTAAAACCAGTTTGCCAAATCCATATCGATCTGTGTGCTCACAAAAGACTTGGTTCAATTACTTGTCCAGGTATAAAGAGGAAGTTAATCTTTAGCTTAAACCCAAGGACTATAGGGCAACACACCAGCTACTATATTCATGAATTGTTAGGTTTCTGGTTGTTCTTATCTTACCTAATTGATAACGAATATGTAAACAAATAAGCATGGAGAAAAGTAAAGTCGTCTGATCCTAACAACGTTAGAATAGCAAATCTACTTTATATCCATGGAAGGTATATGGGGACTACTACTACATAATTGAATGCAGAACAAGGCCTATAGAAGGTTAAAAAACTTCTTGCTTTAGCCACAGTTAAGCAAACTAGACCAAAGTAGGAGCTGGTGGTTAGATTATTTTCATCTACGATGAAGTTTGAAGATAAAAGTTCGGTGAATTACATGATATACTTATTACAAAATGCTAGTGCTGGAGAATCAGAAAATGAAAACGGTGATCGATCGATGTTCTCTGCTGTGGTAACAAAACAAAACATAAAAAAGAAGAAGATTGGATGACTAGGAACAGCAATATACTTTTCGGATTAACTAAAACTCAAGTAACACATTCCTTGGCACATTTAAGAATTGTAACTGCCTCGGTCTTAGCAACTATATATTACAAACATTGACACCAGAAATTACTGTGTTTGGTTTAACTGAACTGATTTTGAAGTAGTTTTAAACACTCCGCGGATCTTGATTTGAAGTTGAAAACACCAAGATTTGATCGAAAATAGATAAATTTAGAATAAATGTTTTAATAAGAACAACAACGACATCTACATTTGTAATGCGAGCCATCAGTGTTAGTGATCAACCTGCCACCAAATTTATAAGGAACATCAATATGTTCTGTTTTCTTCTAAAAGCAGGATTTTTTTTGCAATTATACTTGCAGATTTGTTGTTAGAAATAATTTCAGTTACTCCCTCTTGGTTTTGGTGAAAGTCTGTAACCAGCCTTTTTAAACGCACTGCTTGACATTTTCTATAGCATATTCTGCTTCAAATAATGATGATGTTAATTTAAGTAAAATTTAGATAGGGTCTGGTTTGGAGAGCTTGGGTCTGGTTCAGTGAGTTGACTCACTCTGAGTGGAATGAACCCGGCTGAGTTAAGGGATAATCCGGGTTGATTATCGGGTGCTTTCTGAACCGTTGGATTTGCGCCTTTTTCTCTCTGCCGTTGGATCTAGCACTTGGATTGAGTTTCTTTTGAGCTGAACCATGAATCGTTGGATTGGTTTGTCTCTTATCTGCCCTTGGATTTGTGTTTCGATTGAGCGGTTCTTGATTTCCTGTCTTCCGTTAGTGGATTACATGTGCTCTGCTGGTCTGATCTCTTGCCTTGATCTTAGACCCGGGGAATTAATCTTGGCCCTTGATTCAAACACTCCGGCGGATCTGGGCCGTGAGATGATGCTGCGAGGGTAAGTGGCCTTAACTCTGCTTTTGGTTTGTTTCTCTCGACATTTCGAGCCGTCGACGCTCCAGAGAGGGGAAGAGGGACCGAGAGCGAGGAGGAACCCTAGGGTTCTTCGATCGGAGATGAGCGGCGATTCCGGCGAGGGAAACCAGAGAAAAGGTTGGTCAGAAGAAGGAGAAGAGGAAGGAGAAGAAGAAGAGGCCGGAGAAGATAAGTTCTTTCTGAAAAATTTATTACATTCTCTATTTGTCTTTCATCCTCTATTTATACTATTTGTCTAACCTAGATCTAAACTTTCTCTATATGAGTAACTACTTTCTGTTACATTGGGTCGTTTATTCACTATTTTCTTACTCCTGTCTCTCTGGAATATTAGTTGGTTGAAGTTGTTAGTCCTCGATCTTCTTGGTTTCTTGATGTTCTCGCTTTTCATCCATTCTATTATATTTGAACGTAAAACCTTATTTTGTTGCTTATTTCTTGCTTCTCGAGTTCGATATAAATTCTATTATGGATAACACGCAGGTATTTGCTCGAACTACATTCGATTCGTCCTTCGTGATGTTACTTTGGGATTTTTATTGCTGTTGTAGCTGTTATCATTCTAGCTGATCTTTGTTCTAATGCTATTCTGGACATGTGTATTTGTACTCTGTAATATTTATATTTATTTTATGCTCTGAATTTGTATACTTGTAGTCTTTTCTTCTTTGTTGTTATCATATTATGTCTCTGTCTGTTTAGTCTTTGTAAAATTATGGCTGTATTTGTCCCTCCTTATTGTCCTGAGTAATTACTTATGTTATGTTGTGAATTCCTTTAGCCAATTTGGAATTCTTCTCTCTCTTTTGCCTCTGTTATCTATTTGAGGATATGGAGTCATATCACAAAACCTGCTCAATCGGTGTTGGTGAAGTTAGCCACATAGAATACTACAACCCACAGTATAAGGCTCTGGCGATGTAGCATGCAATCTTCTTCTGCTACTCCACCAAAATGACAATCTTTGAAAAATTGTACATAAACCTGGAAACAACAACAAAAATATACTATATCTAAATCAAACCATTAACTAAACTCCTAGATGCCTTCCATCTGCCATTCCAATACCACATTCAAGTTTATTTTTATTTTTATTTTTATTTTTATTTTTTTATTTTTCATTTTATTTTTTTGAGAAGTTGAGCGAGTAACTATGCACTCGAACAAACACCAGCATTGAACTAATGTGTTGCGATGTTGAGCACCGATTTTAACTTCTCATTCAATTCATTGGACTTGGCTCTACTTCGCAATTCAACATTTTTGAGTTTTTGATGTGTCAGTAACATAAATCTCATGCAAAACGAAAATAAATAAATAAAAAAGTAAACTATATCTCCCACTCCTTTAATTTAAGCCTAAATCTATCAACTCAAAAATTTTCATCATGTTCATCTTAAAATCATCTTCATGGCAATTAGACAACCACACATATCATGTTTCATCAGCAAATGATCTTTGTCTCTCTTTTTAAATAATAATTTGGTTCATTTTCATATTTTTACTTTTTTTTTGTAAGTAGAAATCCATTTAACTTTGCAATGCCATTAATTATACATACATCAATTTTCAAAATCAAATGGGATTCAAAAAAATAAATACAAAATGTACAAGATCGATTTAGTTGCCAAAGGCTTCTCTCAAAAGAAATGTATCTATTCAAAAGAATCTTTCTTTCAAATTTCATTAAAATATCTATTAAAGTTACTATAGAACTTATAGCTTATAATGGTTTAGAGTTGATATATCTAAAATTTATAAATCAAGCATGAATACAATCAAATTAAACCACTCAGTGAGATTAACAACACTAAAATTGGGTTAAATGGAGCCCAAATGAGATCAAATCAAGCTCAAAAGTTATATTTAACATCATCGAGTAATACTCTGACAAATAATCTTGGAAAAATCAAATTGTTTAATCTCTTCCACACAGGTATGGTGAAATTTTTATTTTCATTCTTCATCTATCTTTTTGAGAAAAAATAAATGAAGAAAAAAAAATCAACTTTCTTGTGTTGGACACCACGTAGATCCACAAATGTTCTTATTAGGGTGATCGGGTATGACATTGAGGAATAATATACTATCTTGAAGTCATCTACAATGGACCTAATCACACTCTGGACTATGGGTCTTGGATGTGAGATTCTTCTCATACTTTACATGAAAAAGTAAAGCAGGGTTTATTTTAAATCGGGTTTGTTAAGTTTTCTTTGGAGGCAACCCCCTATAGTTAATTACATCATAAGGAATGAGATTCCTTAAGAATACTCTCGATTAAGGTAAATGGTCATTATCTCTAAAGATTTTAAAGATAGGACTATCAATAAATTAGTTCATTTTTGGAAGATCAAATGAGATTGATTAAGAGGAGGGAGTTATTATCGAAACCAAAGGAAGATAAGTAGGGGATGCTTATGATACTAGGAAGCACATAAGCTATCTTATGGTTGGGCTTTATATTTTTGAAATTGAAATGATTTATTTGTTTTGAGTTGAAATTTTTATTAGAAATGTAGGGCTTATAATTCCATAACACGAGATCACGAAAATGCCTAAAATGTGAGGATTTATGCTTATAATCCACAAAGAGAAGTAGCAACCTCTGAACCTAAAACTAGAGAGCTTTGGCGAGGGCCGTAGCATGACCTAAATCTAAGGAGAAAATGGGTATTTGGTTTACCTCCACAAGAGAGGATAAATCACCCAACTGTTTGGACTTACAACCGTCTAGGGGTGGCCGCCAATTAACTCCTACGATTTTAAATACATGTAGGCAAGTCTTATGCTTTTACAAGATAGCTAGACTGTTGTTTATTTTAGAAAGAGACTAAGTCCTTACACACTCCCTAAGAGGCTAGATCATGTAGGGCATAATTAATGACTTAAATCAAATGCAAATTTTGTTATATTTTATTTTCATTTTTGGACAATTTATTTGACACAGGCTATGTGATTCATATGCTTAATGCATGAGAAATTGGATTATGGGACAAAATCAGCATGAAGGATGCGTGTTTCCCCCATGGCTCTCAATGGTCAAGCCAAATTCCCTCACAAAGGTGGAAGCCCTCTATAACAAGAGTGAAACAAGATGCTTTTAATGCATGATGTGAAAATATACAACATCCAGCTAAGGGGTTGCTAAATATTTTATCTTATTTTATAACCTAAGCTTTAGGTGAGGTTATGAGTTGTTAATTTTTAGTTTTGAGTTGATTAATTAGATAGAAAATTTATTTTTTCCTAAGAGCCTAATCACATCCAGGCCATTCATCAAAGAAATGAAGAAACTAGGAAAACATACCATCTTAATGCGTAAGCTGAACAAACATCAAACAATTTATAAAGCTGAAGCAAAAGAATAAAATATCTTTTGTGGTTGGGCTCTACCGCACAAACCCAAAAAGAAATTGGGTAACCGAGCTCTACACTTATAAAACCAGGATTATAAATAAATTAATTATAATAAAGAATAATTCATGTTATGGGGGTCTTTAATCTTCATTTCTTCTTTCTTCTTTTCTTCTTTTCGGTCTTCTTTCTTCTTTCTTCTTTCTTCTTTAGTTGGTTGGAATGTGATTGCTACAAAGGCTTCACATGGTGCATAAGAGACAGTCTTATGACCAATGTTCATCATAATTCTTCATAACATTCATTCCAAATCCTAATTGCAAAAATTACTTGAAAATGGAAAAAAATAAATCTAGCTAAAACTTGCAAAATAGAGAGTAGCTAAATAAACCACACAATCCCAAACATGTATATGAATAAATTGGACTTAGCACCCCACACATGGGTAACCAAGTGCACCTGATCTATTTATGGATTATGCTTAGGGTTATAAGCAACCTGCACAACAAAAGGTATTTATATTTTTTATTATAGCGCCCCTTAAGCACAATCCCCTGTAGAATATAATGATTAGATTAGAGATCCTACCATTCATCACACTATACATCCCATAAAAAATATCACATCACAAAATAAAATCAAGCTTCAAACCATGCACCGCCCTAACATAGGACTAGAAATGGTGACTTAACCTAATGTGTGTGCCATTTAAGGCTTGTGTGGTATGTCTTAGCTAGGTTTAAGGTTAAGATTTTCTAAGTGTGAAATGGTTCAACTTAGAGGGTGATTTCATTTAAGTGATTTTGTTGATTTGTTAATTTTATTTGATGATTTGATTTGGTTTGAATGAACCTACACTTAATAACTAAGTATTGTAAAAAGAGAAAAAGAGAAGATAACTTCTATTTTCTCCCCATCTTAAGCACTTTCTAAGTTAGATTCATTAATGATTTTTTTAGTAAATATTTTTTTATGTATTTTAATTGATCCTAAGTTTAGATTTACTCTAAACAAACTTACTGAATAAGAAAACATTTTAAGATTAATTAAAGTGAATTACTATCACAAAATACACAACACTTTATTTTTTCCAACATGTGTATCATGCATATGAAAAATCCTAAGCATTTTATACATGCACTACAAATATTTAGCACATCTTAATGATGAATGCTAAGAGATATTGCTTAAAAAAATTTGGATGTTTTATGAAGCATGATTTTGTTAAGTAGAAAAGAGGGATTCTTTTATCCATTAATCAAATGCACATTTACATGTATGAAAGACATAAGTGAGTAATTATTTTCTACACCAAGGGTATAAGGTACAAGACTTTTCTTAGAAATTAAAGCCCAACCCAGGATGTTTAGACTAATATACCACTCTTTTTAAGTACACATACATGTACAAAAAGAAATGAATGGAAAAAGAGTCATGCAAAAGATTTTTATGTTTGATTAAGTTATGCAATTTACATGTGTAAATGTGAAGATCCTTCTTAAATGATAACATAAGAATGAATAGGAATAGATTTAACCAAGTGTTGTGTTCTTTTCAAATGAACTATACACTTTGAAAATCCAATTCAAAACTATGTTAAAAGAGAAGAGAAGGAAAAGTCACATAATGTACATCTTATGTTATACTCACATGTTATAAGTAGCATAGCTTTCATTTGTAATATTTGATTTATAGGTTTTGAAAATAATTTTAGATTTAATAGTGATAATCTCATTCATATTCTTACTTTAGCCAAAATGTGCAATTTGACATAAAGGAAACATTTCATTTTAATTTGATTTTTCAAAAACTATGAATGCATGATTTCATATGACATACAATATTTAGCATGCTAGGAAAGAATTAAAATAATGTAAGCATCTAATTTCATTCACCATAATTAATTCTTAAAGACAATCCTATGGAAGAAGATCATTTAAAGTAAATCAAAAATTATTTCAAGATATTTTGTTTTAATTTTTGAGTTTGATTTGATTTTAGGAAATGTAAAAAGGTTTGGTGGTCCTAACCCATCTCCCTCATGTGTATTATTTTAGTTTAATTTTTAGAGCCATTAGATTGATTTTATATTTTTCTTAGGTTAAGGTGTACATTAAGTTCATTAATTCCCCCTTACCTACACCTCTTTAACATAATTAACCTAATAATTATGAGCCAACATATGATATGCAACTATATTGAATTTAAATCAGTAATGCACCTAGGAAAGAAAGGGTTCTAATACAATTGGCTCATGATTATTGATTAATTAAGCTAAATAGTTTAATTAAGTACTTTCATAATCTTCCCACACATGTGGGTTGGAAATGATTTTCTTAAATTTACCTTAGGCTTTTAAACACCTAAGGATCTACTCAGCAAAAGATTGATTAAGTTCAGATTGGTTTTGAAAATTTGATTAAGCTAATTAAGAAGATTATTAGTGGATTAACCCTTAATTAAGTTTAGATTAAGAATAGCTTAAGAAAAATATCTCAAAATTATTTCAAAAACCTCCTGATCACTTAAACAATATTTAATTATCTTAATTAAATGATTAAATCACTGTTCACATGCTTAATTACCCTTAATTAGATTAAGAGAGTGATTAGGGATTCATTAATTGATTTTCCTAATTAGCTCATTAATAAATTCCAAGAAAATTAGGGGAGGCAAAGGTCATCCCACTAAACATGCTTGAGAAGTTTGGAGTTAGTTAATGAAATGATTAGGGAGTAATTAAGGTTATTAAGATTTCAAATAAATCTTAATTAAAAAAAATTCACTATTTAAAATCAATTAGAAACAATTTTATATTATTATTTATTATTATCTTTAAAATAAGCTCTCATTTATATTTTTCTAATTTTTCTACATTTAATTATGAATATTTAAAGTTTTAGTGATTATTAGGTAATTAGTAAGCCTAATTAATTAACTAATCGTCGGCCACTGGACGTGACAGACAGCGCTTTCCGCGTGGCTTTCCATTAATATCTATCGCTTTCTCCTGGACCGTTCAATCAAAGATCGGACGGTCGAGATCAAGTCTGTAGTTTCTAAAGGATTAATTAGAGGATTTGATCGAATTAATCAAGATTGTACATCCGAAACACCCCAGGGGTGGACGGTCCATGATTCATCCCTGCCCTCGCCTACGGGAGATAGAGATTGTCCATCCTCCATGGCTTCATCCGAGCTCACTTGAGCTCGGATTGAGCTATGATTCAACCCAGACAATCAAGAGGTGTTGAGAAGAACATCCAACGATTAATTTTGATTGGGATGACACTTCCCTTCACAAAGGACCAAAGAAAATTCTCCCTAAGCTTGATTTTGAAGCATACATCGGAGGGCTATCACGGCTCAACCGTATAGCTTCCGTCAGTGGAAATGAAGCTCCATTGAAGGTTTCAAGGCTTGAGGTGAAGTGGATATTCCTGTTGGCCAAACTCCTCTTCAAAGGCTTGCGACTTTGGTCTAGCTCCTCCTTTCCCGTGGTTTGATTGCTTGGGATTTGATTTGGGTGAGCTCGATTGGGTCCTCTGATGGTGCTTGCAAGAGGAATTTGGATTCTATGGAGTGATGAGTGAGTTTAGATTTCTTTCTACCTCCCCTATTTTTAGCTTAGGAAAAATCGAGAAGAGGAAATGGGAAGAGCTTGGGGATTACTTGAGAGAGCTTGGGGAGCTTTCCTTAGGTCTCTCTAGTTCAATCAAGTGCAAGTGATATGAATTGGAATGAAATCAGGGGGAGTATATCTCCCCCTACTTGGATCGGATGGTCATGAGCTCCTTTGCCATTTTGATCAAAGTGATCCTATTGAATGGGTTTGTTAGGCTGTTAGAAGCTTCACATGGTTTGGTTTTGGCAGGGGAGTGTAGTGGAGGAGTTTCCCATGTGCTAAAATGAGTGTGGGAGTGATTCCATGTGCTCATTTTCCATTAGGTGGTCAATTTTAGCCTTGGGTTGGGTTTGGCTGACCCAAACCCATTTGGTCATGTGCACCACACTCATTAGTGTCCATTTGGTACATGAAGAGGGTGCCTAGTGGCCATGAAAAAGATTTGACCAAATTCCAAGTGGAGTTGGCCATGGGTTACCCTTTGACCTAGGGGTAAAAATGAACATTTAGCTTTGATTTCAATTTGGGCAGATTTGGAATAGTTTGAAATTGGGTTGGGCCAAATTTCAAAGAATTTGGAGTTGATTTGATATGATTTGGCTCATGTTGACCCATTTAGGTCAAAATGGGTCAACTTGGGTCAAGTTGATTAATTGGTCAAATTAGGTCAAACCAAGAGTTGGGTCAAGTACATATGCCCATTTGAAATATTTTGGTGTCATTGGTTTCAATTTGTTTTATATTTAGTTTTGGTTCATTTGAGTTCACTTAGGTCAAATGGGTCAAGTTGACCAATTTGACCCATTTGACCCAATTGGGTTAGGTCTTGGGTTGGTTTAGATTTGGTTAGTCATTTGAAATATTTAACAAGCTTTGGTTTCAGTCAAATTTAGGTTGGTTTGATTTTGGCTTGATTTGACCTTTTAAGTCAAGTTGGGTTCATGGACAATTAGGCTAGGTTGGGTCTAGTTGGCCAATTGAGGCTTTGGTCAAGGTCAACAAGTGATTTAGAATGAGCTTGACCCATTGGTTGCAATCAATTTGGCTTAGATCAAGATTTGACACATTTTGACTTTTTAGATCAGCTTGGGTCAACTTGGGTCAAGTGGCCAATTAGGTTAGGTTTGCCTCAAATGATGAGTTGGTCAAGTCCAATCATTGATCATGAATTGGTTTTGATCAATGGTTTCAATCAATTTGGCCTATGGTGGATTTTGGCTAGTTTAGATTTCATTTGGGTCAATTGTTGACTTGGTCAAAGGCTAGTTTAGGTTTCATTTAGGTCAAATGTTGACTTGGTCAAAGGTTAGGTTTGACATGGTTTGACCCAATTTGAGTGATTGATCATCTTATGATGATTGTTACGCACAATGTGAGGCTTAGATGGGCTTAGTTCAATCCAATTTGGTCAGGATTAGAATTTGGCTCAAAAAGGTGCTTTAGGTCACTTTGGGTAAAGTGAGCCTAAAAGGGGTCAATTGAGTTGATCAAGGCTTGATTCAAGTTTGGTTGAACTCATATATGGACTTACGATTGAAATATAAATCCATTTGCAAGTGGCTTGGAGTCAAATGAGTTTTGATTCATTTGACAATTTTAAGTTCAAAGGATGAACATGGGTTTAATTTGGGTTTGAGTTTTGAATTTAGTTTTGGTTTGATGATTGAAGGATTGATTGAATCATGAAGAAAATCCAAGAGTTTGGATTGATTTGAGGTTGATTTGGCTAAGTTCAAGAATTTGACTTGAAAGGGTTTATGTTGGATTTTGATTAGATTTGAGTTTGAGTTTTAAATTTGGTTTTGGTTTGAAGTTGATTTGAATTTATATTTCATTTATATTTGTGAATATAAATGAGAATATAAATGGGTTATGAGAAAATATTTGAATTCGGAATGATTTGGGTTTGATTTGAGCTAAGTCCATAAGATGAAGTCAAAGGGCTTAGGAAAGATTTTTGGAATTGATTCATGGGTTTCAATCATTTGGAATTGATTCATGATTTGAGAAGATCAATTTGAATTGATTTAAATTTGATTTGGAATTGAAGTTGATTTGAGTTTGAGGTTGATTTGGATTTGACAAAATCAATTAAGTTGGAATTGATTTGAGTTTGTAGTTGGTTTGGATTTGAGAAAATCAATTAATTTGGAATTGATTTGAGTTTGAAGTTGATTTGGATTTGGAATTTGACTTGAGAGAAGGAAGTAAAGATTTGGTTCAAGCTATAGGGTAGACAAGTTTTTCTAACACCCCTAAGGCATGACCTATTCTTATGGCTAACTCTTTTAAGTCTCTAGGGTTATGTTAAGTGTTCACCTAATCACTAGAAGTGTCTTAAACTAAGAAACTCTTAGTGTCTAAGAAGAACCCTATCTCTAAGATGGAGAAGTTGAGAGCTCATTCTAAAAATGAGGTCAAGAAAGGGTGCCCAATAGGTGTGGTGTGACTGACAAGGTACACCGCATGTATTGGTGTTGATCGAGATGATCAACAACACCGAACGATCATAAGCACTATCAGAAATGATCTACTCTAACCCAAGGTGTAGAAGGAATCAAGAGCTTTAATCCAATGTGACTCTACTCATGTCAAAGACATAAGAGAGTGAAGGAGGAATCCACTATGGATTGAGTATGTGAACCTTCCTCTAGGGAAAAGATTCAAGTCATCCATTGGGGGATGAGAGGTTTGATTTAATTTGAGTCTCACTGGAGAGAAATTTGATTTGTTTTATTGATTTATTTGGTGTTCCAATGGGATGAAAAAGTGAACTCTCCACTAAGGGAGCAAGTTCAAGTCATCCACTGGGAGAAGAGGCTGTGAAATCTACTAGGGGATTAGAATTGATCCGGGAGACTTATATCAGAGCGAGATGATTTGATTTGATTGATTGATTGCTTGATTATTTTGATTGTTTGATTTGTTTGATTGTTTATATTTTGACTCATTGGGGGAGGTTGATTAGATTTGTTTTGTTTGTTTAGTTTGACTCCAATGAGGGAGGAGGGTTGAATTTGTTTTAGATTTTAAAATTTTTGGATTTTGAGATGGACCCTGTTGGTTTGTGATGG
This sequence comes from Cymbidium sinense, assembly GCA_021442155.1. Classification (NCBI taxonomy): domain Eukaryota; kingdom Viridiplantae; phylum Streptophyta; class Magnoliopsida; order Asparagales; family Orchidaceae; genus Cymbidium; species Cymbidium sinense. Next base: position 104,706,349 of record CM038217.1, on the reverse strand, counting down.
ATCACACTAAGTAGGGGTCATGTAGGCCTATGCCTAGTTCAGATTTACAAATCCAAAAGGGTAGTCTACCAACCACATGGTAGGCCTAACCAACCAAAGGGGTTGCTTTTCAGTGTGCATCAGTTATATTAGGAAGAAAGCATAGTAGACTTACATGCTCTGAAGTTAGGATCAGTTGCAGGGGAAATCCATTGGCAAGGCAACAAATTGAACTCAACCTAGGGTTGAATATTGAGTGAATGCCGCTGGGGGACTTAAAGCAGCTCAAAGATAGTTAAAGATTAATTTTATTTTTTTAGTTATTTTTTTTATGAATCACATCAGTTTGCGATGGACTGCACTGAGTAGGGGCCATGTAGGCCTTGGGCTAGCTCAGATTTACCAATCCAAAATGGTAGTCTACCAACCACATAATAGGACTAGCCATCCAAAGGGATTGCCTTTCAGTTTATAATGGTCAAGTTAAGAAGAAAGTACAGGGACTCACATCTTCCAAAATAAGGAACCACTGGGGTGATCGGTTGCTTGCACAATAAATCGAACCTGACCTAGGGCTAACTATTGAGTGAATGCCAATGGGGGACTTAAATCATCTCATAGATAGTCAAGATTAATTTCATTTTGTAATTATTGTTGATGGATCCTATCAGTTAGCGATGGACTCCACTGAGTAGGGGCCATGTAGGCCTTGGTCTTCAATTTACTCAAAGGGAGTAGCTTCCGGAGGGAGAATTATCCAACCAAAGGGGTGCCTTTGATTTACAATGGATAATTCAGGGAAGAAAGCTCAGGGACTCACATCTTTCTTGAATAAAAAACCACTTGGGAGACACATTAATGTGGTAACATGTCAACCTGACCTAGTGCTGCGTGTCAGTTTGCGATAGTCATGCTAGAAAGAATGCGTAAGAGACTTACATCTTCCAAAGCGGAATGACTACTGGGGTAACCTGCTTATGGAAAAAATGAACTTCGACCTAAGGCGACTATAGAGAGTGCCACTGGGGACTTATCTCAACTCAAGCGTAGTAGGCAATTCCTATAGGAGTTTCTGACATTGCCTAAAGATAGGATGCAGCATGGGAAGTGCTTTGGGGGAATTCTAATCACAAGTGATTAGATTTGTTTATTTTGTTTGCTTATTTATCATGGACTCTATTAGTTTGCGAGGGATCATACTTAGAAAAAGCTTATATCAGTCTAGACCTATTTCAGGTTTACTGAACTAAGGGAGAATCTGCGCATACACTGAATAAATTCTCCAACCATAGGGGTGGATACTAGGAAAGGGGGACTGTCCAATCCAAAAGTAACCCATGTAGTGTCTAAATGGGGTCGCAAAGGACGTGATCCAAGTAGAGTTCCCACAAGGAGAGGGGCCGCTAAGGGCTTGATCCAAAACCTAGAAGATAATTGTATAGGTATTTGGCCAACTCAAGGAGAAAGCAGGGACTCACATCTAAGAGTGGTGTATCCACTAGGGTGAGTCACTGTGGCAGAACATCAACCAACCTATGGTGCCCGTCAGTTTGCAACAATCAACCTAGGAAGAAAGCATATGTGACTCACATCCTCATATAATGGGCGATTGTTGGGATAGTATTCGGCTCGGGTATCCTAGAGGCATTAGTGAATATTGGGGACTTATATCAACTCAAGAGTAGTCAAGAGGAAAGGAGTCTCTGGGAGACTTATGCTAACCTCAAATATACTCGACCTAGTCAGTGCATGATGGTTAGTTCAAGAAGAAAGCGTAGGGAATCACATCTTCTTAAACAAAATCAACATGAGGTGGCTTACTGGCTGCGTAGTGAAGTCTACTAAACTAACAAGGAGCTTGTCGGTTTGCAATGGTCAAGTCAAGAAGAAAGCACGGTGACTCACATCCGCTAGACAAGTGAACACTGGGGTGACATACTAGCAATGTAGCATGTTAGCCTAACCTAGAGCAGCTAATGAGTGAGTGCCACAGGGGGATTGCTCCCACATCAAAATAGGCGAGATAAAAGATATGTGTTTGTTTGTGTTTAGAATGATCTTGGGTTCTCTCACACCTATAAAATGCTGGGGTTGATGAAATGATGCCATGAATGACAATTGAGATTCTCACCAAGAAAGGATGCTACTTGGGTTCTCTCACTCATAACTTAGTTATGCTAATCAAAATAGGATGCCTCTCGGGTTCTCTTACTCCTATTCTAATAGTGTCGGGGAATTATGTTTGATTTTTATTTGTGCTATGAAAGAGGGATAGGATGCCTCTTGGGTTCTCTGACACCTACCTTATACACGTCGTGGTGGATTCGCAAGTTAACCAAATAACGGTTTGAAAGAAGAGAAGATTTTGATGAATTGAATGAAATTTTATTCTTTTAATGATAATTATTTTCAAACATGATTTATGGGTAATATTTCTTCAAATAGAACCCTTTAATTGGAAGCATCGGGTGTTCTCCTTTACAATCAATAAGCTGATAAGATCCTCCTTGGTAGGCCTTCTCTATGATAAAAGGGCCTTCCCAAGTGGGTTCAAACTTGCCTCCCATCTTTCGACAGGCAACAATTTGTCTCCTTAGAATTAAAATAAGCTCTTATACTTGAAAAGCTCTAGAGCGGACCAGCTTACTGTGAGCTTGAATTATTTTGGTCGTATACAACTAGAGGTTTTGGCACACTCGTAGGCATCTCTCTCCAAACCTTCGAGCAATTCTAATCATAACTTGGCATTCTACTAAGTAGTGATCTTGCTACCCAATGCTATCCTTAGTGATGAGAGTTGAACTTCTAAGGGTAGAATGGCTTCATACCCATACACTAAGGAGAATAGGATAGATTGAGTTAGAGTTTTGTATGTGGTACGGTATGCCCACAATGCTTAAACTAACTGCTCATGCCACTGTCATTTATTATCATCGAGTGTCTTCTTTAGTATATAGATGAGAGTTTTGTTGAATGCTTATGCTAGACCATTTGCTCTAGGATAGTAGATGGTGGAGTATCTCCAATCTATACCGTGTCTTCTGGAAAAGTTGTTGATCTTGGTGCTCTTGAATGCGGTATATTATCGGATATAATTCTGAGGCAAACCTATATGATATGGTTCACGAAAATTGGAGCACATCTTTGGTTGTGACCTCTCTGAGTAGGATTGTCTCTGCCCACTTGGAAAAAGTAGTCGGTGGTAGCTAAGATGAACCAATGACCCTTGGAAGAAGGAGGATCGATAGGACCCACAATGTCGGTACCCCAACACTCAAATGGCCATGAGGCCAATGCAGGATGTAGAATGTTGGGTGGTTGATGTAGGACCACACCGTGTACCTAACATTGATGGCATCTCCTAGACACATCCATGTAATCTATAATCATCAAAAGCTAGTAGTATCCTAGTCTCTTGATCTTTGCTTTCATCTTTAGACCGGATTGATGCACACCACATAGACCTAAATGTACCTCGGTCATGATCCTACGAGCTTCGTGTTTGTCAACATAACCACATTTGATCGAAGGACCGTCGATACAAGGTGCCATCCATGAGAGCATATGAGAGAGCTCTCTGTTTCATTTGATGGGCTTGTGATTTCTCTTGAGGTAGTTTGTTGGTGTTCAAGTAATCTATGAATGGTTTCCTCTAATTCAGCTCCTTGTCCTTATTGGCAACAGTAACCTCCCATTTAAGAGAAAGTCTCTCGATGAGTTCAATGTCAATAAGGGATAGGATTTGTCTGTTTTAGATCCTTATTGGAATGAACTCATCTTTCGAACATGCCAATTCTTTGGCAAGTTTGCCCAAAGCATCTGCTACTATGTTCTTTGCTCGGGGAACCTTGTAGATGGTGACCTCAAAAATTTGAGCCAACAATTTCTTGGTTTACTCATGGTAGTGACGAAGCTTAGGTTTTAGAACCTTATAGGATCCAACAATGCAGTTGATGAGCGATCTCGATGTTGATGCACTTGACACACTGTAATGGCTAACTCCACTAATCAAAGCCTCATATCGGCTTCATTATTGGTGCATGGATTGAAGAGATAGTATGAGAATCTCATCACATGAGTCGGAGTTAAGAGAACTATTCCTACCTACCTTTCCTAGAGTAGATCATGGTTCTTCTCCTTTATGAAAGGAAGGCACCATCAAACATCTCCCAATGGTTGTCAACCTCCCTAAGTTTATGATTTGTTCATCAAGGAGATCATCACTAGCGAGAATGTGCGGTGGGTGTCTTTGCTAAGAAATCTGATAGTGCTTGTCCTTTCACCGCATGGAGGGGTATGAATGTGATATCAAACTATGAGAGAATCATGAACCAATGTGCCAAACATCTGGATAGTGTTGGCCGTTCATGAGATACTGTGGCAGATTGATTCTGGAAATTAAGTTCACCTTATGAGAAAGCATATAGTGCCTAGCTTTTGGGATGCAAAGATCAAAGCTAGAAAATGTTTCTCAATAAGTGGGTAGTTCACTTGAGAATCGATGATGGTTAGTAGAGCATTCTCCTTCCCTTGTCATTGGCTTGGCCAACAAAGCGCCAAGAGTCATCCAATGCGCGGTGTAGAGGATGAGTGGCTTTGGATAGAGCTGCTAGAATTGGTGGCTTCACTAAATACTACTTGATATCTTCAAAGGCATGCCACTTGTCATCCCACTTAAACTTGGCATCCTTTTTGAAAAGTGCTGAAAATGGCTTGCATCTTCCGATAGGTTGGAGATAAAGCATCTTAGATACGCCAATCGCCCTTGGAAAGAGCTGAGTTCAGTTAAACTTTTGGGAGGTAGAATTTTTAAGATAGCTTTGATCTTCTCTGGATCTAATTCTATTCCTAGGTGTCAGACAACAAACCCAAGGAATTTCCCAAAGTTACTCCGAATGCACACTTCAAGAGATTCGTTTTGAGGTTATATTGTCTTATCCATTCAAAAATTAATCCAAAGTCAAAGAGATGGACTTCCTTTTCTTTGCTCTTGACTACTAGATCATCAACATAGCACTTGACCTGATGATGAATGAGTTCGTTGAAGATCTGAGTCATGGCCCGTTGGTATGTAGCACCAGCATTTTTAAGGTCGAAAGGCATGACCTTATACAATAGATTCTGATCGGGGTTTGAAAAGCAATGTTTCTTTCATCCTCGGGGGCCATCTTGATTTGGTTATAGCCAGATGACCCATCCATGAAGGAGAATACTGCATGAGATGAGGCGATGTCCACCATTAATTCTAGTATAGGAAGAAAAAAATTCATCCTTAGGACATGCCTTGTTTAAGTCCCCGAAATCGACATATATGCGAATTTGGTTATTCTTCTTCTTAACTGTGATGACATTGGCTAACCAGGTAGGGTATTTTTCTTCCCTGATGAAACCAGCATCGATCAATTTCTTGACTTCAGAAATGACCTATTGTTGATTTCTAATCGCATGCATCTAGGAGCTTGCTTGATAGGGTTGGCATTAGGGTCTATTGCTAGTTTGTGGACTGCTACGTCAAGAGATAATCTAAGAATTTCTTCATAGATCCATACAAAGTAGTCCTTAAACTCAATCAATAGCCTAACTAAGTCATTGGATTCTTCTTCATTCAACAATGAACTGATGTATGTCGGGCATGGATTTTCTTCTATCCCAAGGATGAATTCTTTAAGCTTGTCAATTGTGAATGGATCTCCTCTTCAAATTAGCGGTATCTTTGATTTGGAGATCATCGGATCATCGAAGTTTCTAAACACACTTCCTCATAAGAGTTAGTGTGGTTGAAGAACCTATCGACTTAGATGATTGGTGACAACGTAAGCATCATCATCATTTGGACCCTGTGAATCTAGTCTTGATCTTGATTGTGCATCCCTGCCTCTATTATTCCATAGCTTCATGAAGTACTCTGACCTGTGCTTACACCATGTATAAGGAATCAAACCCTTCTTTGCAAGATTAAGAACACATGACGAGTACCAATCAAAAGGTAATTCCATTAATTCTTTATATGAATTATGCTCAAGTCTTACATCAATTTCTAGACTTGAGGATGATGATCCTAATAGGAATCTCTTTGGCTTGACATCCTTAGAATGAGGGGCTTTCTAAAACCTTCAACTTTTGAGAGGAAAGTGAGGTTAGAGCTAAGGTTCCTAACTTGCTATAGTTTCACATAAACTTGATTGAATACATTTGCTTTGCTTGGAGGCGGTCTTCATCGTTATCGGTCGAGTGTCACCTTCAATGAAACCCACTGAGAGGGGTTGGCTGGTATGTTAATCACATTAGACTCATCCTTGGTGGATTCCAAGTATGTGAATAGTAGGGGTACTCCCATGTGGAACATAACTGTTGGTGGCCAACCAGGGGTCTTCCACCTCACACGCCTCTTTCTACCTCGCCTCTTCCTGGTGGAGGTCGAGTCATCCTACCCATATGTCCATATGATGGAATAAACTGTGGGTGGAATGTGACATGTAGCTCTACTTCTTCCTTGATATCCTTTTTTCATTCACTTGAACTTTTATTTTTCTTTTATTTTTATTTTCATTTTTCTTTTGCTTCTTTTTTTTTGCATTTGAATTTTGACCAAGTTCACAAGAAAAGGAATTTTAAGAAAGATAGTAGGTCTCATCTTCATATATCTCAACCTCTCTGACTGAAAATGGCTTTTCATCTCCTTTGACACAGTATTCAATTCCATCCTTCTAACTTGATGCAGATGAAGGGAGGATGGAATCATCTTATTCGATGTATCCAAGGCCTCAGCAAAGTAGTGAATGAAGTATTAGAATCAATTGATATAAAACTTGGCTTGATCTTCCGGTCACCTATCTCCAAAGGTAACACTATGGAACCTAAAACCCTCTACCTTGTTCATTGAATCCTCTCAACATCATCCAATCTCTTTGAGTGTGGAGATGTCAATCCTCAAATAGGCAGGGTCTTTAGACTCATAATGTTCGATGCACATCAATAAGAACCACAGAAAAGTGAGATCGCCCATGTCCATTGAATGTAGAGGGGGGATGTTGTGCTCCATGTCCCCAGAAGAAGGTCTTCATCGTGAAAGTGACTCCTTGGGCTTCTCACGGAATAATGTGCCTCTCAGCGGTTGAGCTAAGCATATCTCAGGATCTAGAAGAGCCTTGATTAATGATTTCCTCATCTCTTTGGATAAGATAAGGGCATCATATATGCTAAACTTAGATGGTAACTTTCTTAGGTGAGAGAGGACATTGCAATCCACTTTGGGTTGATCCTCCACAAGCATATCCAAGGGTGGAGCATTCTGTGGTCTTGATCATCTGAACCAATTACTTGTTTCCCTCTTTCTTGAGGTGCTGCTCTAGAAGGTAGAACATTGCTACTATGAAGGTTGACTTCGATGATCTCTTGTGGCAAGTTAGTGGAAGATTTTACTTGCTCGTCAAGCTCACCTATAGCTTCTCCTATAAGACCATCAAAATTAGATGATTCCAAGTTTATCTCAAGAGGTGAACCCGTAGTATTCAGAGAAGGAAAGTCCAACTATGAATCAAAAAGAAGAAGATTGGAGTTATTATAATTATTGTTTAGACTTGGAGAGTTTTCAATAAGAGTAGAATTAGACAACCCATCATAAATGACACAGATGTAATTCAAACTAGCTTTATTCCTCAATTTCTTAGATTTTGAAGGAGGTACATAGTAGAAATCAAGTAAAGTAAGAGGGGTGAGGGATTTGATGCCCTCATCATCAAGATATCTACTAGAAGAAGAGCTAGGCAAGTAGAAGTGCTGATGTAGTAGCTATAAATGGACTAAAGGCTCGATTGTTATACTTGGCTATCCAGATGGTGTTGCTTCTGAGCTCCTTCCTTCCCCAAGTTGTCTTTGGCAACTTACAAACCTTCCTTGATGTTGGAGGTTCAAGCTGCCTCAAGCACATGCAGGAAAAGTTTCTTGATTTTGGATACAATCTTTTTAGAGGTTCAAAATAAGGAGATATCCCAACATTCTTTGGTTTTGAGAGGATCAAGTATCCTCAAGGATTACCCTAATGGAATTGGATTGTTATTCCACAAGTTATTCCATTAGGATAACTATGGTACATGTCTTGTAGCTATGCTCAAGCCAGTCCTTGAATGTAAAGCAATCCTCCAAAACATGGCCTAGCATGCGGTGGTAGGGGCAAAAGTTAGGATCATTGCTCACTTCTTCTGGCTTTCTAGGCTGAGGTAGCTAAAAATTAGGTTTCTTTAAGAGATTCTTAAAGATTTTTATGATTACCTCCCTCTTAAATGAATAAGGTATTTAGTTTATCCAAATAGTAGTGGATGGAGCTACATGGAGGCGGTATGTGTATACTGTGGATATGGCTGAGGAGGAGGCAGCGAAGGCCATGGAGGATGCTTGGTAGGATGGCCTTTGGTAGAGGAGGTGGAAGTGATGTGTGGAGGTCGAGTCTCTCATGCTCTCACTGGCTACTTCTTGTCTATCACCTCTTCTTTTCTTAAACTTTCTATGGCTTTGGCTTTATTGATTGATCCAGAAAAGGAACATGTTTGGCTTCTCCTTGTAAGCTAACTGCCTTATTGATTAGTTTCTCAAATGTCTTGATGGTAAAACCTTTGAACATGAAGGCGACCAGGCCATGAATATTCTTTATTAGAATTTTAATGGCGTGCTGTTCAGACAACTGCGGTTCGCATTTCATACTAAAATTATGACATCTGAGAATATAATCAATGAGAGACTCATCAGAGTGTTGTTGAGCCACAACGAGATCACATCTGATCACCCTTTCTTGAGCTCGAAAACCTCTTAATGAAGAGTTGCTCCAACTCACAAAGTCTTCATTGAGCTTGGGAGTTCGCCAATCGAAGGCTATATGCTAAGCTGATAAAAGATAGAATAGTAACACATCATTGCCACCATCATTGCAACAATTGGCTTTGAAGTGCGCTATGTGTTGTCATGGGTTCCCGTTGTCATCGAAGCTCTTGGAAGAAGGTGACACGAAACCCTTAGGATACTGGATGGCATCAAATTTCTCTAGGTAAGGTATACCCTTTAGAATTGATGATCCTCCTTGGGCTTGCGCCAACTCTTCTCTCACCTGCTGCTCAACCATGATTTTAATGTCCTTCTTTTGTATGAAGGTACTATCCACTACCTTCTTATATGAGCTGGTGCTACCTTGCTATATTGGAGGTGAAGTCTTGGCTTGATCCAAGACATGCAACAACTTCAGTGACCTTCTATAGTAGGATGCATTGGGGCTTAGTTGAAGTGCCAAAATCTATAGTCTTCAAGCCTCTTCTCCATCCTTGATATTTTTCATCCTTCTACTTAATTATTGAAGGAGGTGTTGGGTCAAATGAGCTGTGTCATCCTACTCGGCTGCAACACCTTCCAAAGTCTGCTGATCATGAAGGAGGGAACCCCTGGTGTCTATCATGTGTACCCTTATTGAATCCTCTAATAGATCATCTTCATTAGGATCAAAACTGACCTTCTCATCCTCTAAATTAGACCAAGCGTATCCTAGGATCTCCTTCTTCTCCACTAGATATTGTGCTATAATGTCATCTAGGGATCAGTGCAATTGAATAGGTATAAAGATCAGGTGACGTGGTAGATCACTATCATGAACAAAGACATCTAACCTCCCTAAGAAGCGATCTTATGAGGACTGTGCTCACTAGAGGATATATGCTTCTGACTGTTGCTAGATCTGGATGGAGTAGTACTCCTAGGAGGATCTATGGCCATGGGGTAGTTGAATTGTCTCCTCCTCCCTCTAGTGATGCTATCTCGGTACTCTATTGTGGTCGTGGTGGTGATGGAATGACTACTATGCTCAGGTGGTCCATTCCTTCTTCACCACATAGCGGTGAAGTCGGTAGAGAGCTTCGACTGCTCATCGATGGTGTAGATGGAATGGGATCTCTTGGCCATAGTTGGATCATGGGGCTCTCTTCTCCGGATCACCTTCATGGCTTTTTTTGGAATAGATGATGGAACAGTAGAGATGGAGTGGTAGAAGGTGTGGTGGAGGCACCACCGACTCTCTAGGAGCTCTCTCATGGTGGGTAGTACCCATTAATGTCTATCATTATGATCGTGGGTAGCGCAGTCGAGAAAGTCCATGAGGGCGATGAGTGACTCTCAGCATACCATCTCTCCTTAGTCATGTCGATACTTGGGCCTCCTTGGCCTCTCTATCGATATGTGCCACACTATGGGGATGATGAACATAAATCAAAATTGAGCAGACTCGATCATCTAAATACTCACTCGATTGATCTAAGGCCAACATACGACCTCCTCAGCATAGGAGCCTCAAAATGAACTGGGTGAAAATGAGTGAAATCCTCTAATGTCTTCTCCATCAGAGAGAGAGGGGTGAACTTATTCTCTGTGATAAGAGGAGACACTATCCTAGGTAACTCCTCTGTAGAGTGGTGCCTCAGCTCCTTGGCTATGCGATCATTGATCTTGATCTTGTGGCACCGATTTGGTGCTAGAGTCAGGAGAGCAACATGAGAACTAGACCCAACCTCATAGATGGGGGAGACTATACCTGAAGATAGGGTAGCCTTCCCCTTGGAAGGAGCCAATGAGTGGGTGCTAGCTCATAGGGCAAAAGGGGAACCAGAGCCGCATTGCACTACAGAAGAACCACGCCTTCCTCTTTAGGGAAACTAAGATGGCATCTCAACTTGAATGGGACCACCGGTCACCACCCTGTTGTGAGGGTGGTCCCCTCACAAGTGATCCTAGCCCCTCAAAACCTTGGCCAAAATGAATGAGGTGGTGAAGTCAAATGGGAGGCTGGCGATCAAGGCCAAATCCATCCAAAGGAAATGTGAACATGTACTTCAATCCATTCAAACTTTTAAAATAACTAAAAAGTCAATGTTGAAAAAACAAATCAGTTTTTCTTTTTAATTTATTTTTAAATTTGAACCCACACTCAATAATTTGGATATGTTAAGTGGGGCTCTTTGAATTTTAGAAGTGATTTTTTTTGAATTGATTGGAAAGGAGATTTTTGAGTTTAGAATCTATTTTTAACAAATTTGTGTATGTTGAAAATGGGTTCAAAAAATATTTTTTGATGAGATTGATGCTTCCATAGGTTCATATTTGATTTTGATTTTTGATTATTTGGGGACCCTTCATTGAACAAATTTTGAGTATGTTAAAGAAAGAGTCAATTGATTTTGTTTTGATTTGTGATTTTGGAATTAACTCACTTAGAAAATTTGGGTATGCTAGGTGAGGCGTTTGAAAATAGTTTTCTTCTTTTGTTTGCTTGTTTGTGAATCATGTGTGAATTTGATAAGGGAATCTTTACTTAGAAAATTTGGATATGCTAAATGAAGAATCCAAATATTTTGTTGCTTTTGAAAAGAGGATCTTTACTTAGCAAATTTGGGCATGCTAAATAAAAGGTCCAAATGTGTTTTGTCTTTGATGATTTTGAAAAGAGAATTCTAAGCAAATTTAGGTATGCTAAGGAAATGCAAATGTGTTTTGTTTTATTTTTGATTTTGAGAAGAGGATCTTCATTTAGCAAATTTGGGTATGCTAAATGAAAGATCCAATTGTGCTTTTGATTTTTTGATGATTTTGAAAAGAGGATTCTTAGCAAATTTAGGTATGCTAAGGAAATCCAAATGTGTTTTGTTTTGATGATTTTGAAAAGAGGATTCTTAGCAAATTTAGGTATGCTAAGGAAATCCAAATGTGTTTTGTTTTGATTTTGTGAAAAGAGGATTCTTAGCAAATTTAGGTATGCTAAGTGTGTGGTGAAAAAATTTCATTTTTTTTTCTCTTTCTTAAGATGTATACTTCCATCTTCAATCTATGTGGATAAAATGAAGATAGAAATATACTCTTTGCATTTGGACACCATGTAGATCTGTAGATGTTCTTATTAAGGTGATCAGGTATGACATCGAGGAGAGGTGTACTATCTCAAAAGATAGAAGTCATCACCCTACAATGGACCTAATCACCTTAATAAGGACTCCTAAGAACAATGGGTTTGCATATGTACCAAAGATTCTTCCCCTACTTTACATGAAAATATAAAGTAGGGTTTATTTTAAACCAAGTTCGTTAAGTTCTCAATGGAGGCAAGCCCCCATAGTTAATTAAATCCTAAGGAATGAGATTCCTTAGGAATATTCTTTATTAAGCTAAATGATCACTGTCTCCAAAGATTTTGAAAAGGTAGGACTATCAATTGATTGGTTTATGTTTAGTTGGTCATTTGAAATGGATTGGTATCTTTGTTTCCAATAAATTTAGTTTATATTTGAGTTTGGCTTAATTTGACCTTTTAGGTCAAATTGGGTTCATGGTCAATTGGGCTAAGTTAGGTCTAGTTGGCCAATTGAGACTTTGGTCAAGTTTAACAATCATTTTGGAATGAACTTGACCCATTAGTTTCAATCAATTTGGCTTAGATCAAGTTTTGACACATTTTGACTTTTTAGGTCACGTTGGGTCAACTTGGTTCAAGTGGATAATTGGGCTAGGTTAGGCTCAAATGTTGACTTGGTCAAGTTCAAACATTGATCATGAATGAGTTTTGATGAATGGTTTCAACCAATTTGGCCTATGGTCGATTTTAGCTAGTTTATGTTTCATTTTGGTTAAGTGTTGACTTGGTCAACCTTTAGGTTTGACTTGGTTTGACCCAATTTGAGTGATTGATCATCTTATGATGATTTTTTCTCACAATGTGAGGCTTAGATGGGCTTAGTTCAATCCAATTTGGTTAGGATTAGAATTTGGCTCATAAGGGTACTTTAGGTCACTTTGGGTCAAGTGAGCCTAAGTGGGTCAAATGGCTTGGTCAAAGCTTTATTGAGTTTTATTGAACTCACATATAGACTTATGATTGAAATATAAATCCATTTGCAAGTGATTTGAAATCAAATGTGTTTTGATTCATTTGACAATTTCAAGTTCAAAAGGGTGAACATAAGTTTGATTTGAGTTTGATTTTTGGATTTAGTTTTGGTTTGGTGATTCAAGTTTATATTTATATTTGGATTCATGATTGTAGGTTTGATAGAATCATGAAGAAAAATCAAGGGTTTGGCATGATTTGAAATTGATTTGGCTAAGTTCAAGATTTTGACTTGAAAGGCTTAGGTTGGATTTTGATTGAATTTGAGTTTGATTTTTGGAGTTGGTTTTGGTTGTTTGGATTTATATTTTATTTTATATGTGAATATAAATGAGAATATAAATGGGTTATGAGAAAATTTTATGAATTTGAAGTGATTTGAACTTGATTTAGGCTAAGTCCTTAAGAGGGAATCAAAGTGACTTAGAAAAGAATTTTGATTTGGATTTGAATTTTGGATTTAGTTTGATTGATTTCAATTTATATTTCATTTATATATGTGAATATGAATGATAATATAAGTGGGTTGTGAAACATTTTTTTGAATTCCAAGTGATTTGAACTTGATTTAGGCTAAGTCTATGAGAGAGACTCAAAGGACTTAGGAAATATTTTGAACTTGGAATTATATTTGGAATTTGGTTTGATTGATTTGAATTAATATTTCATTTATATATGTGAATATAAATGAGAATATAAAATGTTTGTAAGAAAATTTATGAATTTGAAGTGATTTGAATTTGATTTTAAAATGAGAGAGACTCAAAGGACTTTAAATATTTTGAGAAATTGAATTTATTTGGTTTGATTGATTTGAATTTATATTTCATTTATATATGTAAATATAAATGAGAATATAAATGATTTTATAAAATTTTATGAATTTAAGTGATTTATTAAATCTTAGAAATCAAGGATTGATATTTTGAAAAGAATTTCAATCATGCTTCAATAATTTGTTTCAATGATCTCAATCATGTTTCAATCATTTTGAATTGATTTGAGTTTGGAGAAAATAAATTAAGTTTGATTTAAAGAAAAGAGGAATTCTTAAGCTATTACAAATTTTACAAATGCATAATTATTTTGGATAAATTAAGTTTAGATTTGATTGACATAATCACTAGATTTTAGACTAAAATTTAAAATCTAAGAGAAGTCTTTAGATGGATTGAGAGCTCATCCTAAAAATGAGGTCAACACTAAGGAAATCCAAATGTGTTTTGTTTTGATTTTTTTTTTTTTGTTTGAAAAAGAGGATTCTTTACTTAGCAAATTTAGTTATTGTAAATAAAGGATCCAAATGTTATTTGATTTTTTATTTTGAAAATAGGACCTTCATTTAGCAAATTTGGGTATGCTAAATGAGGATCCAAATGTCTTGTAAATTTTTTTTTTTTGAAAAGTTTTATTTTTGAAAAGATGATTGTTGATTTGTTTTGAAAATGAAATCTTCATTCAATAAATTGAATGAGGATGTTCATTTATGCTTTTGAAAATATGATTGTTGATTTTGTTTTTGAAAATGAAATCTTCATCAAAAATAAATTTAGTGAAGATGTTCATTTGTGCTTTTTTGAAAATATGATTTTGGATTTTATTTTTGAAAAGATGATTGTCAATTTTGTTTTGAAAATAAAATATTTATTCAATAAATTGAATGAAGATATTCTTTTGTGATTTTTTAAAATATTATTGTTGATTTTATTTTTGGAAAAAATGATTATTGATTTTATTTTGAAAATGAAATCTTCATTCAATAAATTGAATTAGGATATTCATTTGTGATTTTTGAAAATATGATTGTTGATTTTATTTTTGGAAAAAGATGATTGTTGATTTTGTTTTGAAAATGAAATATTTATTAAATAAATTGAATGAAGATATTCAAGTGTGATTTTTGAAAATATAATTGTTGAATTTATTTTCAAAAAAAGATGATTGTTGGTTTTATTTTGAAAATGAAATCTTCATTCAACAAATTGAATTAGGATATTCATTTGTGCTTTTGGAAAATATGATTTTGGATTTTATTTTTGAAAAGATGATTGTTGATTTTTTTTAAAAAAATCATACATATAATAATCATGAAGATTGTTAGATGAGGTTGATTTTTGTGCAAAATATTTTATTATGTGCATTTTGAAAAAGTGCTTTTCTGAAATTGATGTTTTTATAAAAGATAGTTTTTTTTTGAATGAACCTTACCTTACCATAGAAATGGTAAGAAAGAAGTCTTTAGTTATTTCTTTTTATTAAACTTTTATTTTCACATTAAAAATTTTAAGATTTGAATGAGATCCAAAACCAGATGTTGGCTAGCAAACAAATGAAATAAACATTTCAATGAAAAGAAAGATAGTGGACTTATACAAAGTACAAATATGTGATACTTAGAGACAAGATCATTTAAATGGAGTGAGAACCATCCCTGATAAAATCTGTGGTAAAATTTTATTTTCATTCTTCATCATCTTTTGAAAAAATAAATGAAGAACAAAATAACTTTCTTTGTGTTGGACACCATTAGATTCTTATTAGGGTGATGATGACATTGAGGAAATGTACTATCTGAGAGAAGTCACCATCCAATGGACCTAATCACTTAATAAGGACTCCTAAGGACTATGGGTCTTGGATGTACCAGAGATTCTTCCCCTTTACATGGAAAAGTAAAGCGGGTTTATTTTAAATCGTTGTTAAGTTCCCATGGAGGCAAGCCCCATATATTAAGGAATGATATTCTTAAGAATACTCTCGATTAAGGTAAATGATCATTGTCTCCAAAGATTTCAAAGATAGGACTATCAATCAATTGGTTTATTTTTGGAAGATCAAGTGGGATTGATCAAGAGGAGGGAGTTATTATCAAAATCAAAGGAAGATAAGTAGAGGATGCTTATGATACTAGGAAGCCTAGTAAGCATCCCAAACTATCCTATGGTTGGGCTTTATATTTTTGAAATTGAAGTGATTTATTTGTTTTAAGTTGAATTTCTTTTAGAAATTTAGGGCTTAAAATTGTATAACACTAGATCATGGAAATGCCTAAGAGGTGAGGATTTATGCTAGCGGGAAGTAGCAACCTCACTAAATCTAGGGAGCTTTGGCAGGGCCAAAGCATGACCTAAATCTAAGGTGAAAATGGGTATTTGGTTACCTCCACAGAGAGGATAAACCAGTTGGACTTACAATCGCTTGGGGTGTATAACTCCTCTATGATTTTAAATACATATAGGCAAGTTGTATGCTTTTGCAAGATAGCTAAGCTATTTTTTATTTAGAAAGAGACTAAGTCCTTAAACACACTCCCTAAGAGACTAGATCATGTAGGGCATGATTAATGACTTAAATCTAATGCAAATTTTGTTATATTTTATTTTCATTTTTGGACAATTTATTTGACACATGATATATGATTCATATGCCTAATGCATGAGAAATTAGATTATGGTCCAAAATTAGCAAGAAGGAGGTGTGTTTCTACCAGGTCTCTCAAAGGTCAACCCAAGTTCTCTGGGAAAGGTGGAAGCTCTCCATAACAAGAGTGAAACACGATGCTTTTAATGCATGATGTGAAAACATACAACATCCAGCTAAGGGGTTGCTAAATCTTTGATCTTATTTTATAACCTAGGATTTAGGTGAGGTTATGAGTTATTAATTTTAGTTTTGAGTTGATTAATTGGATAGAAAATTTATTTTCCTAAGAGCCTAATCACATATTCATCAAAACAAGGAAGAAACTAGAAAATATGCCATCTTAATGCACAAAAAAACATCAAATAATTTATAAAGCTAGCAAAAGAATAAAAGGCCTTTTTTATGGTCGGCTCCACACAAACAAAAAATTGGGTAGTTGAGCTCTACCCTTATACAACCTAGATTATAAATAAATTAATTACAATAAAAAAGGAATTCAAGTTATGCGGGTCTTCATTCTTCATTTCTTCTTTTCTTTATTCTTTCTTCTTTTTTCTTGCTTCTTTCTTCTTTCTTCTTTCTTATTTCTTCTTTTGATTGGTTGGAATATGGTTGATCCAAAGGCTTCACCTGGTGTATAAGAGATAGTCTTAGGACCAATGTTCATCCTAATCCCCCATAACATTCATCCAAATCCTAACTTCAAAAATTACATGAAAATAGGAAAAAATAAATCTAGCTAAAACCTATAAAATAGAGATTAGCTAAACAAACCACACAATCCCAAGCATGTATATGAATTAATTGGACTTAACACCCCACACATGGGTAACCAAGTCCACTAGGCCTATTTTGGATTATGCTTAGGGTATAAACCGCATACAAAAGTATTTATATTTTATTATAGCACTTAAGCACAATCCCACATAGAAGATAATGATTAGACTAAGATTTCCTACCATTCAGTCTATGCATACATAACATCGGACTAAAATATCACATCACAAATAAAAATCAATCAAACCATACCTAACAACAAGGATTATAAATGTTGACTTAGCTAATGTGCCATTTAAGGCTTGTGTGGTATGTTTTAGCTAGGCTTTAGGTTAAGTTTTCTAAGTGTGAAAGGGTTCAACTTAGAGGGTGGTTTCATTTAAGTGATTTCGTTGATTTGTTAATGTTATTTGATGATTTGATTTGTTTTGAATGAACCTACACTTAATTACTAAGTGTTGCGAGGAGAGGAAAAGAGAAGAGAACTTCTCTTTCCTCACAATCTTAAGCAATTTCTAAGGTAGATTAATTTTTATTTTTATTTAGTGAATATTTTATTATGTGTTTTAATTAATCCTAAGTTTAGATTTGCTCTAAATAAACCTATTCAAATAAGAAAGGCATTTTAAGATTAATTAAAGTGAATTACTATCACAAAACACACAACACTTTATTTCTTTTCAACATGTGTATCATGCATATGAACAAATCCTAAGCATATCTATACATGCAATGCAAATATTTAGCACACCTTAATAATGAATGCTAAGAGATGTTGCTTAAGAAAATTTGGATGTTTTATGATGCATAATTTTGTTAAGCAAAAAAGAGGGATTCTTTTATCCATTAATCAAATGCACATTTACATGTATGAAAGACATAAGTGAGTACAACACCATTGTTTTCTACACCAAGGGTATAAGGTACAAGACCTTCTTAGGGTTACTTAAAGCTACCTCCTACTTAAAATGATCGACTAATATACCACGTTTCATAAATACTTGTGCATGTACAAAAAAATGAATGGAAAAAGAGTCATGCAAAAGGTTTATGTTTTATTTGGTTATGCAATTTACATGTGTAAATGTGAAGATCCTTCTTAAATGATAACATAGGAATGAATAGGAATAGATTTAAGCAAGTGTTGTGTTCTTTTCAAATGAACTATACACTTTGCAAATCCTATTCAAAACTATGTTAAAAGAGAAGAGAAGGAAAAGTCACATAATGCACATCTTATTTATATATACTCACATGCAAGCTTATAAAGAATTATAAGTAGCATACCTTTCATTTTTAATCTTTGATTTATAGGTTTTGAAAATAATTTTGGATTTAATAGTGATAATATCCGATCATATTCTTACTTTAGCCAAAATATGCAATTTGACGTAAAGGAAACATTTCATTTTAATTTGATTTTTCAAAAAGCATGGATGCATGATTTCATATGACATACAACATTTAGCATGCTAGGAAAGAAGTAAAGTGATGTAAGCATGTAATTTCATTCACCCTAATTAATTCCTAAAGACAATCCTATGGAATAAGATCATTTAAAGTGAATCAAAAGTTATTTAAAGAAATTTTATTTTGATTTTTGAGTTTGATTTGATTTTAGGAAATGTAAAAAGGTTTGCTGGTCCCATCTCCCTCATGTGTGTGTTATTTTAGTTTAATTTTTAGAGCCATTAGATTGATTTTATATTTGGCTTAGGTTAAGGTGTACATTAAGTTCATTAATTACCCCTTACACCACTTTTTAACATATTTAACAATTATGAGCCAACATATGATATGCAACCACATTGAATTTAAATCAGAATGCACCTAAAGAAAGGGCCTAATGCAATTGGCTCACAATTATTGATTAATTAAGCTAAACTTTAATTAACACACATGGGTTGGAAATGATTTCCTTAAGCTACTTAGTTTTGAACACCTAAGGATCTACCCAAGAAAGGATTGATTAAGTTCATTGATTTTGAAAATTTGATTAAGCTAATTAAGAAGATTATTTTAATTAACCCTTAATTAAGTTTGAGAAAGGAAGGAAGGGGGGGAATAACTTAAGGAAAATATCCCAAAATTATTCCATAAACCTCTATCACTTAAACAATGTTTAATTCTTAATTAAATGATTAAACCACTATTCACATGCTTAATTACCTATAAAGAGAGTGATTAGATTCATTAAATTTCCCTAATTAACTTAATAAATTCCAAGAAAATTGGGAGGTAGAGTCATCCCACCAAATATGCCCGAAGTTTGGAATTAATGAAATGATTAGGAGTAATTAGGTTATTAAATTTAAATAAACCCAAAAATTCATTATTCAAAAACTAAATAATTTTATATTATTCGAATTATCTTTAAAATGATTCACATTTATATTTTTTTATTTTCTACATTTAATTATGAATATTTGAAGTTTATGATTATTAGGTAATTTAATTACTAATAACTAATCCCATGGCCATATGGACCGACGTGCAACTTTCCATGTGGCATGATGATTGGTTATTTAAGTATCAAATCCTATGTCGCATCATTACGCGCATTTTCTTGGAAATCAAAGATCGGTCGGGATCAAGCTCGTGATTTCTAAAGGAAGAGATCTAATTAATCAAGACCGTCCATCCAAAACATGTGGGATGGATGGTCTATGATTCATCACTGTCCTCGCCTGTGGGAGATGGAGGTCATCCATCCTCCATGGCTTGATCCAAGCTCACTTAAGCTCAGATTGAGCTAAGATTCAACCCACACCATCAAGAGGTGTGGGGAAGAACATCCAAGGATCAATTTTGATTAGGATGACACTACCCTTCACAAAGGATCAAAGAAAATTCTCCCAATGCTCGATTTTAAAGTATACCTCATTTGAGGCTATCACTGCTCCAACCATCAAGGTAGCTTCTCTAGTGGAGACCTGAAGGTTTTAAGGCTTGAGATGAGTGGATCTTCCTATTGGCCAAACCTCTTCAAAGGCTTTTGATTGGTCTAGCCTCCTCTTGTGGCTGCTTGGGATTTGATTTGGGTGAGCTCGATTGTCCTTGATGGTGCTTGCAAGAGGAATTGATTGGGAGTGAATTGAGCAAGTTTGGAATTCTTCCTACCTCCCCTATTTTGCTTAGAAAAATGAGAGAGGAAATTCAAAGAGCTTGGGAGAGAGAGTCGGGGAGCTTGCCCAGTTCCTTCAATCAGCAAGTGATGTGAATTGAATGAAATTAGGGGAGTATATCTCCCACTTGGATCGATGGCCATGAGCTCCTTTCCATTTTGATCAAATTGATCCTATTAAATTGTTAGTTAAGCTTACATGGTCTGCCATGTGGAGTGTAGTGGAGAAGTTTCATGTGCTAAAATGAGTGGAGTGATTCCATGTGATTTTCATGGAGTGGTCAATTTTGGCCTTGGGTTGGGTTTGACCCAAACCCATTGGGTCATGTGCACCACACTCATTAATATCCATTTGGTCCACAAAGAGGGTGCCAAGTGGCCATGAAAAGGATTTGACCAAATTCCAAGTGGAATTGGCCATAGGTTACCCTTTCACCTAGGAGTAAAATGGTCATTTAGCTTTGATTTCAATTTAGGCAGATTTGGAATAGTTTGAAATTGGGTTGGGCCAAATTTCAAAGAATTTGGAGTTGACTTGATATGATTTGACGGTCAGCTTGGGTCAAGTTGACCAAATGATCAAACCAAGGGTTGGGTCAAGTTCATATGACCATTTGAAATATTTTGGTATCTTTGGTTTGTTTGATTTATATTTAGTTTGGTTCATTTGATTCATTTGATCAAATGGGTCAAGTTGACCAATTTGACCCATTTGAAATTTGCTAGGTCATGGGTTGGTTTAGGTTTGGTTGGTCATTTGAAATGTTTTGCAATCTTTGGTTTGGTTTGATTTTGGCTTGATTTGACCTTTTAGGTCAAGTTGGGTTCATGGTCAATTGGGCTAGGTTGGGTCTAGTTGGCCAATTGAGGCTTTGGTCAAGTTCAACAAGTGATTTAGAGTGAATTTGACCCATTGGTTGCAATCAATTTAGCTTAGATCAAGATTTGACAGATTTTGATTTTTTAGATTAACTTAGGTCAACTTGGGTCAAGTGGCCAATTGGCTTTGCTCAAATGATGACTTCAAAGTCCAATCATTGATCAATTGGTTTTGATCAATGGTTTCAATCAATTTGGCCTATGATGGATTTTGGCTAATTTTTCATTTGGGTCTTTTGGTCAAAGTTTAGTTTCATTTGTAAATGTTGACTTGGTCAAAGGCTAGGTTTGACTTGGTTTGACCCAATTTGAGTGATCTTTTATGATGATTGTTGCTACAATGTGAGGCTTAGATGGGCTTAGTTCAATCTAATTTGGGTAGGATAGAATTTGGCTCAAAAAGGTGTTTAGGTCACTTTGGGTCAAGTGAGCCTAAAGGGGTCAGTTGACTTGATCAAGGCTTTATTCAAGTTTAGTTAAACTCACATATGGACTTATGATTGAAATATAAATTCATTTGCAAATGATTTGGAGTCAAATGGGTTTTGATTAATTTGACAATTTCATGTTCAAAGGATGAACATGGGTTTGAGTTTTGAATTTAGTCTTGGTTTAATGATTAAAGTTTATGTTTAAATTTGGTTTTATGATTGAAGGATTGATTGAATCATGAAGAAAATCCAAGGGCTTGGATTGATTTGTGGTTGATTTGGCTAAGTTCAAGAATTTGACTTGAAATGGTTTAGGTTGGATTTTAATTAGATTTGAGTTTTGAATTTGGTTTTGGTTTGAAGTTGATTTGAATTTATATTTCATTTATATTTATAAATATTAAATGAGAATATAAATAAGTTATATTTAATTTAGAATGATTTGAATTTGATTTGAAAGCTAAATCCATAAGATGAAATCAAAGAGCTTAGAAATATTTTGGGGTGACTATCAATCATTTGGATTTGATTCATGATTTGAGAAGATCCATTGGAATTGAAGTTGATTTGAGTTTGAGGTTGATTTGGATTTTAGAAAATTAATTAAGTTGGAATTGATTTCAGTTTGAAGTTGGTTCGGATTTGGATTTTGACTTGAAAGAAGGCAGTAAGGATTTGGTTCAAGCTATAGGGTAGACAAGTTTTCCTAACACCCCTAAGGCATGAACTATTCCTATGATTAACTCTTCTAAGTCTCTAGGGTTAGGTTAAGTGTTCACCTAATCACTAGAAGTGTCTTAAGATTAAGGAACTCTTAGTGTATAAGAGGAATCCTATGTCTAAGATGGAGAAGTTGAGAGCTCATTCTAAAAATGAGCTCAATAATAGGTTAACGTCATACTTTGACAAAACAATCTCAGATGAGAGTTAAAACTGTTGACTTCTTTCACATAAGTTAAATGTCACAGAGTAACACTCTAACAAATAACCTCGGATATATCATAACTTTGTACCTACTCTACACAGGTTAACGTCATCAAGTAATACTCTGATAAATAATCTCGGAAGTATCAAAATGTTTAACCTCTTTCACACAGGTTAATGCCATACTTTGACAAAATAACCTCTGATTAGAGTTAAAACTACTAACTTATTGCACACAGGTTAAATGTCACCGAGTAACACTATGACAAATAACCCCTGATAGGTCAAAAATCTCTGATGGATTTGTCACTGGAGGCATGGGAAGGCGAGTGGACAAAGGTGTGGACAAAGTCCTCACTAGACTAAGTGGATGATAGGGTCTCCACTCATCAAAAATCTTAGAAGGCAAAAGCCTCAAAAGATACTGGTACATCAAAAATCTTAGAAGGTAAAAGTCTCAAAAGATACATATACATCAAAAAATTTGAGCCTCTGAAGTCTGACTAAAAAAGGTGAAAGCCTTAGAAGGTACAGGTACATCAAAAATCTTAGAAGGTAAAAGCCTTAGAATGCATTTTATCAAAATCTCAAAGGCAAAAGTCTCGAAGGTATAGGTACATCAAAATCTCGGATGAAAAAAGCACTTAGAAGGTACATCAAAATCTCAATGACACCGGAAGGTCTGGTACATCAAAATCTCGGTGGGTGAAAGGCTCATGGTAGGTACATCAAAATCTCGGTTGAAAGCCTCTATGGTAGGTACATCAAAATCTCATAAGACAAAAGCCTGGAAGATATGTATATCGAAAACCGCAAAATGAGAGAGTAAGCTCGTTGCAATCTTTTATGGGGAATAGCCACCAAATGATTTGGAAAATAAAAATTCTTCCAGAAGATTATCAAAGCATCATTGCTGATAGTTGGCGTTACATCATCATATCTCGCCATCCCTTGATGCTTTCGCAACCCATCATCTTGTGCAAGATTTGCTCGAGAATCTTTAAACATTGTGATATCTGTGGGAAGATGCTCACCCATGAAAATATTCTTCACACTAAGAACTGAATTGATGCAGCTACTAACAGTCAATTGGAAAGCAGATGGAGAGCTGGAACTGCGAGAGGGTGACACCATTACTCTGGGTTAGTGGAGGCTACCAAAGAAAGTGGAAAACTGCGGAGCTGGTCAGGGATGCATGTCAGATCAGGAAGAAATCAGATGGGTGGGCCAATGGAAAATAGGAAGAGAAAGGAGTGCAGTCGAGCTGTCAAGTCTGGTTGGAAAACCTCGAAAGATGGGTAAACACTAGAGACTTTGTGGGAGGTCGGCTGGATTATCTGAATTAGTGGAACCAAAGGGAGTCAGTTAAAAAGAGGAAATTGCTGCGAGATCAATCTGATATAAAGGGAAGAAAGAAAGAAAGTCTGGGTTCCCATTATTTAATGGGCGGTTAAATTCATTAAAAAATAAAGAAAACTCCTCATATTCAACTTTTCATATTCTCGTTTTATACATTTTACTACCAAAGATCACTAAAATGGAATTATTTTTTCCTCATTTTCCCTCATTTATAATAAACTCTCTCTCTTAAATTATTAATTTAAATCTGAAACTTTCTCTCAATAGAATTTGGGACTTCCTCCTGTATAAAAAATAATAAAAATAAAATAATAAAAATAATAATATTAAATCTCTCTCTATGTCTTATCCTTTTTCCTTTCTCCATTTAATAATATATCTCTCTCTATAATAACTTATATATATATATTTATATATATCTTTCATATGTCTCTCTAATAATAATATCTATAATAATATATATATATGAAATAATATATATATATATATATATATATATATATATATATATAATATAATAAAATAAATAAATATTAATAACTAATCCTAATAATTTTTAGTTCAAGTGATTTTATTTTTAGATGAAACAAGTTTTATCATACAAAAATAGGAGGTCAAATAATATATCCCTCTAAAATTTATAAATGAAGCACAAATCTCAAATTAAAGCATGTATATAATGAAATTAAACAACTTAGTGAGATGAGTTTTGGCAATCTTTAGAATGGGTCGGTCGAACTGAATGAGCTCAAATCAAGTTCAAAAGCTACATATAATAACTTCAAAACACTACTAGATGATCAAATGACTTCCAAATTTGACGTGCTTATAGTCGAATCGAGTGGCTTAATGAGATGAATCTAATGAGCCTAATATCACTCAAATTAAAGATTGTTTGGATGATCAAATCACTAAAATAGTATTTATTATCAAATGAATCAATATACACCATCCAATGGAGTGTTTTGAGATTTTGGCTACAATGACCAAAATGCCTCTCTCATAATCCTATAAATAGGACCTCATTCTTGTCATGAATGGGGGAAGGAGCTAGAGCCAAACTTGGGAGAAAGATGGGAGAGAGAGCTAGAAGTTTGAAATTTGTCATCACCATTGTTATCGTCGATCACCATCAATTGTCATCAAGGCGATTATAGTTATAGTCCCTACTGCATAGCAGGTTGTAACCAATTATCGCAGGATTATCAATTCTTAAATCATGTTATCAAGAAAACAACTGGAAGGATCAAGAGGAAAACTTGGGAGAAAGCTAAAGAAAGGAGCTAGAGGCAAACTTGGGGGAAAGCTGGGAGAGAGATAGAAGTTTAAAGTTCATCATCGCCATTGTTGTCATCGATCACCATCAATTATCATCACTGATTGCCTCCAACAACTGTTACAGTCCAACTACCGCTGCATAGCTATTGTAACCTGATTCTGGAATTCTCATTATCATGATTTCTCATATATAAAATTGTAATCCCATTATCGAGAAAATGAGGGGAAGGAGCTAGAGAAAAACTTGGGAGAAAGCTAAAGGAAGGAGCTAGAGGTGAACTTCAGAGAAAGTTGGGAGAGAGCTAGAATTTTGAAGTTTTTCATAACCATTATTGTATTCGATTGCCATCAATTGTTATCATCGACTGCTGCCAACAACCGTTACAGTCCAACTACCACTACATAGTTGTTGTAACATGATTTTGAAATTCCCATTATCAAGATTTCACACATAAAATCTTGTAATCTTGTTATCAAGAAAACTAGAGGGAGGAGCTTGAAGTGAACTTGGAAGAAAACTGTGAGAGAGCTAAAAATTTAAAGTTTGTCAGTTTGTCATCACCACCATTATGTGATGTTGCCTCATGAGTCGACTATCCAACAACCTTCTGACTATTATTTACATAGTTGTTGTAACTTGATTTTGAAATTCTTATTATCAGGATTTCTCACATACAATCTTGTAATTCTGCTGTCGGGAGGATTTAAACTTTGTACTACAAAGCTCATATATAGTGGAACATTTTTACTAGGCTGGGCCCCGTAGTTTTTTGCCCCTCTTTTTGGGATTTTTCACATAAACATTATAGAGTTTCTTATTCTCATTTCAATTATTCTCATTTCAATTATAGAGTTTCCATACAAATCTAAGGCATGAAGGTTTACTGTACTATTACAAGTTTTCTTGCACGTAATAGTTTGACACCGTCTGTGGGAAACATTCCCTTTACATCTTCACAATGGTTGACAATTTGACTTCAAGTTAAGAGAAACACCATCTATATGATGAAGAAAATCATACTTGGGAGTAACACATATGAAGAACGAAGAAACATCAAATATTGATCCTTTAATTTTTATCAGAAATTGGGAGCAACATTTAATCTTCAAAAGATTGCCCAAATCAATATTTTGATCATCTAATTGATTACTAGCCCAAAAAATAAGTCAAAGTTGGAGGATATTTAATATTGAGAAGGGAGATAGCTTTGTAAATTGTGATTCTTCAAATCATACTCATAGAAAAGATAAAAATCAAGGAGCAACTCTGACAAATAATCTCGAAATAGATCATAACTTTGTACCTACTCCACCTAGGTTAATGTTATTGAGTAATACTCTGACAAATAATCACAGAAGAATCAAAATGCTTAACCTCTTCCACACACGTTAACATCATACTTTGACAAAACAATCTCGGATGAGAGTTAAAACTATTGACTTCTTCCACATAGGTTAAATGTCACTGAGTAACACTCTGACAAACAACCTCGGATAGGTCATAACTTTGTACCTGCTCCACAAATGTTAACCTTATCGAGTAATACTCTGACAAATAATCTCAGAAGAATCAAAATGTTTAATCTCTTTCACATAGGTTAATGTCATACTTTGATAAAATAACCTCGGATGAGAGTTAAAACTATTGACTTCTTCTACACAGGTTAAATGTCATCCAATAACACTCTGGCAAATAATCTCGGATAGGTCAAAAATCTTTTTATGGATTCCTCCCCTAGAAGGCACACCCCTGAGAAAGCCTCGATGAGAAGCTATTAGTGGACAAGGTCCTCACTAGAAAGACTTCAAAAGCAAGTGGCTGATAGGGTCTCCACTCATCAAAAATCTCAAAAGATGCAGGTACATTAAAAACTTAAGTAGGCAAAAGTCTCAGAAGGTACAAGTACATCAAAAATCTCAGTAGGTGAAAACCTTATAAGGTACATGTCAAAGCCTCATAAAGTATAGGTACATCAAAAACTTAACTGGGCAAAAGACCCAGAAGGTACATATACATCAGAAACCTCAGAAGGTAAAGCCTTAGAAGGTATAAGTACATCAAAAATCTTATAAGGTAAAAGCCTCAGAAGGTACAGATACATAAAAAACTCAGTAGGCAAAAGACTTAGAAGGTATAAGTAATATAAAAACTTTAATAGGTAAAAGTCTCAGAAGGTACAGGTACATTAAAATCCTCATAAAGCAAATGCCTTAGAAGGTACACATACATAAAAAATCTCAGAAGACAAAAGCTTCATAAGGTATAGGTGCCCCAACGGAGAAGAATAAGCTCGTTGCAATTTTCTATGAGAAATAGCCACAAAATCATTTGGAAAATGAAACTTCTTTTAGAAGATTATCAAAGTATCACTGTTGATAGTTGGCATTACATCATCGAATCTCACCGTCCTCTGATGCTTTCGTAACCCATCATCTTGTACCTTTAGACATTAGGATATTTGTTGAAAGATGCTCACCCATGAAGATAATATCTATTTTTCAAGATTGGAAGCACATTGGAGCCTGAATTTGGGATCGCTCACTTCACAATCTTGAAAATCTTGAAATCGGGAGGAAACTGGGTGCCTTATCTGAGTTAGTGGAGACTACCAAAGAGAAGAAAATGGAAGCATACTAGAGCTTGCGAATGATCGCCCTACACAACAGTCAATTAGAAACCTCGAGATCGGGAGAGCTGGAGAACTGCAAAGGGTGGGGGGGGAATTACCTGAGTTAGTGGAGGCTACCAAGAGAGAAAGCGGAAGCTTGAATTGGAGCAGATCAACGTACACAAGTGGGTAAGTTGGAAATCCCAAGATCGAGCTGGAGCCACCGCAAGGGGTGCGACATCGTTATCTCTGAGGTTAGTGGAGGCTACCAAAGAGAAGAAACACACTAGAGAATTGGGATGCACACACTTCTTAGGTCAGTTGGAAACTCAGAGATCGCGGAGGTGGAGCCCTCTGAGAGGGTCAACCTTGTTATCTGAGTTGTTAGTGGAGCACCAAAGAAGAAAATAAAGCATCTTTGGAGCCATTCGGGATCTGGGCTAACTAGGTTAGTTGGAAACCCTCAGATGAAAGATGGGCACATGAGGTGATATTCGGCACCAAGTGGAGGCTATAAAAAGAAAAAGAAAGTAAGGTGCAAAATTTTTGCATTAACGTCATATACAGGAAAAATGACTCTTCAAATTCTTTAAAAAATAAAAAAATAAAAAATAAAAATAAAACTCTTCATATTCTTTTAGAAAATAATAAAAAAAAGAAAAAGAAAACTCTTCATATTCTTAAATATATATATAACTCTTCATATTTTTAAAGAGAGAAATAATTATTGATAATTTAAAAAAAAAATAATAAAAATTCTTCATTCCTCATTGAAAAAAAAAAAAAAAAAAAGAATCTTCTCTCTCTCTCTCTCTCCCTCTCTCTCTCTCTCTCTCTCTCTCTCTCTCTCTCTCTCTCTCTTTCTCTCTCTATCTCTCTAAGTCACTCACAGCAAAGGAAGGAAAAAAAAAAAAGAAAATTGGGGGGCCCACGACCTCCTCCCTTTCAAACCAAATGCCACCCATTTAAAAAAAAAAGGAAAGAATTTATCAAAGTAAGTTTTATGTATTTATAAAAATTATCACTTAATAAATAAATTGATACATATGATAGTTACAAATCTTAATAATTTTAGTTGAAGTGATTTTATTTAATATATTTTTGGATTAAATAAGTTTTATTGTCCAATAATAGTGGAGAAAATGATATATCTCTCTAAAATTTATAAATCAAACATGAATCATCAAATTAAACTAGTGATATGGTCCAACAACACTAAAATGGATTGAAATTGAGCCTAAATGAGCTCAAATCAAATCAAAGCAAGTATGTAAAAACGAGACACTTCACTAGATGATCAAATGACTTCTAAATTTGATGTGCTTATAGTCGAATCAAGCAGCTCGACGAGACGAATCCAATGAGCCTAAGATCACTCAAATCAAGGATTGTTTGGATGACCAAACCACCAAAAAACTGTCTATGATCAAATGAATCATTATACACCGTCTGATGGAGTGTTTTGAAATTTTAGGTATAATGACCAAAATGCCTCTCTTAAAATCCTATAAATAAGAATGATTTGTGGGAAGGAGCTAGAGTGAACTTGGGAGAAGAGAAGGGAGGTGAAAGCTAGAAGTTTGAGTTGTCATCACCATTGATTATGTCATCGATCGTGATCAATTGTCATGTACATTTATAACCGTTCTGATCCAACTACCATACAGTTAAACAGATTCTCATTATCAGGATTTCTCATATACAATATTGTAATCCCATTATGTCGAGAAAACGAGGGAAGGGAGGAGCAAGCAAACTTGAGAAAATAAGAAAGGCTAGAGGAAAACTTGGGAGAAAATTTGGGAAAGTTCAGAGTTCATCATCACAGTTGTTGTTAAAGTTGACCATCTTATCATCGTTATTTGCCATGGCTAACAACAGCCAACCATGTTACCAACTATTGTAACGATTCGAATTCTAGGTATTAGGATTTCTCACATACAATATTGTAGTCCCGCTATCGAGAAAATGTGGGGAAGGAGCTAGAGGAAAACTTGGGAGAAAGTTAAAGGAAGGAGTTGGAGGTGAACTTGGGAGAAAGCTGGAAGAGAGCTAGAAGTTCAAAGTTCGTCATCTCCATTGTTATCATTGATCGCTGTCAATTATTGTTGACGACTGCCGCCAATAACCATTATAGTCCAACTACCACTGCATAGTTGTTGTAAGATGATTTTGGCATGTCCATTATCAAGATTTCTCACATACAACCTTGTAATTTTATTATCGAGAAAATAGGAGGGAGGCGCTAGAAGTGAACTGGGAAGAAAGCGGGAGAGAGCTAAAAGTTTGAAGTTTTTTTATCACCACCATTGTCACCGATCGCCGCCTATTGCCATCACCGACTATCACCAACAACGGTTACAACCCAACTATCATTGCATAGCTATTGTAACATGATTATGGAATTTCCATTATCAGGATTTCTCATATACAATCGTAATCCCTTTGTCAGGAAGATTTTAACTATGTACACCAAAACAGATCTATAGTGGAGTATTTTTACAGGGCTAGGCCCCGTGATTCCCCCCCCTATTTGTGGGATTTTTCTACATAGAAATTCTAAACTTTCTTATTATCTTTTCAACTATCTGTGTGCGTGTTGGTTTTCATAAAAAGCTAAAGCATGAAGGTTTATTCTAACGTTACAAGTTTTCTGGCACACAACAAGAGTTATACTAATTAGATGTAAATATTATGTTTCACAATGTTGATATATAATACAACTAAAAAAACTTTCAAATTAAATATTCCTGAACTTTGACTTACAATTTAAGAAAATTCATTTATAATTTAAAGTATTTGATAATTGGTATAAAAATTGATCAAGTGATTCTTCTTTTAATTTTAAGAAAATGGTTTTCATTAATATAGCTATCATTATATTAGTATGAATAAATTTATTCTTCTAATGTTTTATGTTAATATTTTTTTGTTAATAATCATTGATTACATGAAATTAAGAGATTTTTTCAATTATTTTTAAATAAAAGATATTGAGGATGAATTTTTTGAGTTGGGTATATAAATTTATTGAGATTAATCTCACGATGTACATGAATTGTCATAACAATGTAGAATGATAAAGAACAAAGTAAAATTGACATAAAAAAATTTACCAGATGATACACCCAATATTTTATTCTACGTTCATTTTATGGTAATGTTGAAGAATTGAAATTATGAACAAAGAGATGAAAAATATCCCTTATATATTAATAGTAAGGGCTCTTATATACTCTAATTTTTTTAGGCATTTTGATATTTTGTGAATAGTTGTCATACTTAATAGATATTTTAAGTAACCATGAATAAATACTTGAAAATAAAAAAATGAATTATTAAACAACTATAAAGAATAAATATATTGGATAACTCATCATTTAAAGATCATGAGAAATTTTAACTCAATATTTATCAATCCCCTCCATATTAGAAGATCCATTTTAGGTTATGTTTTTATAATGATTTGAGGAGCTATGCCATAGAAAAGCTGCTACACTCACAACTTCTTTTACCATGAAAGTAAAATTTAAAGCTTATTATGAGTCATTAAATTGAGAAACAAAGATGTGAAAATTTTCCTCTAAGATGTATATTTTATATAAGTTAAGTGACTAATAAAAATAAATTATAATAATAAAGTCATTGAGTTACATTCTAAGAATAACAAAAGCTCGCCAAAATTGAAACATATTAACATAAATTTTTTATCATTAATAAAAAAGTAGTTTTTAGTTGTCTGTTAAATATGTTAATACAAACTTTATAGGCAAATTTTTTTAAATTGAGTACGGTTAAAATGTGAATTAGCTAATTGAGTATCAATAAAAAAAAATTTAAGAATAGGTATAGTCAATTAATTGGGCGTAGCCACGTCGTTCCGGCGTGGCGTGGCCATGAAAGAGTGGCCGGTCACTAATTGGCGGCGGCTCTCAGTGCGAAGCCGGTCAATTAGTGCGGCTTCAATCTGAGGTATTGGGCGTGGCCTATATCTTTAAGGCGATCGGTCGATCTATCTTCGGTTTTGCTCGATTCCTCCCCCGAAACTCCGCTCTCCGCTCGTAGGAACTCCGACCGAACTCCGACCGCCCACCGAGCACGGTCCTCCGCCCTCTCGGAACTTCTCGGCCACCGCCCTGCATTGCGCTTTTTTTGTCCCGTTGCACACGACTTCTTCTAGGTATTTTTTTACTATTGCGTAGTTCTCACCGCCGGCGTAGGTCTCATTTTTTTGTCATTTCTTCAATAAGATGATCAATGCATAAAAATTAGAAAAAAAAATGGATTTTTTTGGGTGCGTGGAGCAATGCTGTCATCTTAGCACAACTATGAAGATCATTAACTTATAGTTATTTTCTGTAAATTCTTATGTGACAGACTTTTTGGGTGCGTGGAGCAATGCTTATCCTCAATTTTTCTTTAGTCTAGTTGTGCCTAGTAGGATAGTCGCTACTACATGGTGTTTAATATTATTTCACATTGATGTTCATTAATTATTCAATATTTAGATGATAAATAGTAATCATAAAAATTAAGTGATACTCTCGACTTTATATATATTGAGTTAAGTGATACTCATAAATTTAGCTAATACTTGCAATTTTATTTATGTGCATGTGAATTTTCAAGATTTTAGGTATTTTGTCTATGGAAATGATATTAAAGATTTGTGTGGATGGCCTACATTAGTTGGTCATATAGTAGTTGGCATGGGTTGAAAATAAGAATGATGGCTTCATTCAATTTTGGAAGGCCTCTTTGCTTGTGTGAGGGCATGAAAGTTATCCCGTAGCACTTATTTTAGATTGGCATTTTGGAGAGCCTTTCATCTTTCGATTTAACTAAACTTCTATGTATGCATTCAGGTTGTCTTGGAGAGTTGTTTTCTTTCTTTGAATTCAAGCAATTCATCATGAATGACAATTTTGTTGTGAATCTTGATATTTGAGTGAATTTAGAAAATAATTATTGTAGGATAAAATTATAAATATAGCCAAGCTTAGCTTGATTAGTTTTAAGTAGTTTGGATTTGAACTTCACTCAAGATTATATATTGAGTTGGGAGCTTGAATTTATTTTTATTCTGACATGCCTTTAATATATAAATCATAAAGAAGTTTTTATTTCAAAATAAATATGTAGTAATCCTTTTTTAACTAAGTAGTAAATTTTTATTTATAATTTATTTGTAATTTATAAGATTGTTTAGGCTTCTCATGTAGCCAAGTTATTCTTCAAAAAAAGCATTTGTCTATGTGGATTTCCCACTCATTATATGTGATAAGAATGTAAGGTTTGTCTTAAGATTTATTTCCCACTTTTATTTAGCTGCTGATCCGTTATTTCTCATAATTTGCAGTATGTAGCGTTGATTGTAAACCATAATCTTCTACTTTTGAGTGCGATGGCGAGGAGCACCACCACTAGGCGTCGGTGTAGGCGTTAGGAGGCCGATACCATTGGAGCGGGGCACCTTCAGGTTCATCCTAGTATTGCCTCCCTACGTAGGCATCGACTCGATCGTAAGTGAATTTTTTTTTTGCGAATTACGCGCTTACCTTTTATTCGGACGGTACTTAGATTTTTTTTTTGAGCACCGTGCGGCGCATCACACTTGCTTATCTTTGAAGGAGTATTACATGAGATTCATCGGCTAGATCAGTGGGCACCTTTGTAGTCGACACTTCATCCTGGATCATCAGTTGCTTACCGCCTTGGTTGAGAGATGGTCTCCACAGACCAATACCTTCCACCTCGCTGTAGGTGAGATGACTGTGACGCTCGGGGCGTGGTGATGATTCTAGGACTATTGATGGACCACCTATCAGGCCCGATTGTGATTGGCGAGGAGAAGAGATGGGACACTTGGATTTGCGATGATTTGTTAGGATGACACCCATTACCGGTCATGATCTGATCCGCGCAGTCGACATTCGGGATGGGCGAACATGGCATGCATGCCAGAGGTGGCTTAGGTGAACTTTCTGAGAGTCATATGACAATCAAGCACATAGTTCTTCCAGGCGTCTTAGCTTATATTTTTCTAATTGGGCGCTTCTTCGCACGATACTACGGTTGAGGTCCACCTATTTACCACTCACGGAGGATCCGGATGCTTTTAGCATGATTCTATAGGTGGAGAATTTTGGCTCATCTATAGGGAGCAGTCGACTAGACCAAGGGAACATGGTGGTTGCCTACACCTCCTTGATTTGGGCTTGGGAGCATATTCATGTGGGTAGGCCGACTTTACATGTGCCATATCTGCGAGCTTCTGGTCTCGTTGGTTTGGTATGTGTTGTTAACTACACTTTCATTTTATCGACTTATATATATGTTTAAAGCTGTTTCACGTGCGGTGGAATGAGAAGTATGTTCGCCAACAGCCAATAGCGAATGTTGCAGTGTACAGAAATGAGCTAGATGGCTTGCGGCACACACAGGTTGGATCTGCAGTTAAAACTTTAGTCTAAATAGCTGTAATGTAGATTATGTTTTAACATAATTTTATCATACAGGTGATCCAGGTCATGCGGAATCCGCACATCTATCAGATATATGCTCTATAGGCTCTGACATATGGTTAGCTCGAGTCCCTCTTATCAGCTGGAAGAGGGTTGAGTGGTATTTACCAGATAGAGTGCTGCGCCAGTTCGACCTTATTCCCAGAGTAGATGTAGCCCCAGTTGACCCTAGTTTCAAAAGGGTCGATGGTCGGGGTAAAGCAGATGCCGACTGGGTTGATTACCACCAGTCACACATTGCTTCTTGGGAGAGGCGGAGGGATTGCCTCGTCGAGGGCCTAGATGAGTGTGGGAAAGGCTATCGATTCATATGCCGATTGGATCATGGGCTTCTTTGTACTTACAGCGCCCAGATCCTCAGACCACTTACTACGCCTAGAGCACCGTGGAAGCGTCTTTATGTAAGTTATGATATAAGTAAATATTCAATATTTTTATAAGTGATAATTTTACATGCTGTTTTTTGTGTAGGCGGACCATATCGCGGCAACCCGGGACATATTTCAACCATACGGTCTTTGTGGATGATCACCACTTCACGGATGTGTCGATAGGTGCGAGATGATATCACGAGACCTTGATGGCGTGTATGTATTGACACATATTACGGTCCTTCGAGGGTGTGCACATGGAGCGCCGTCCATCTACTTCGATCCAGGTCCTTCTATGTGATCGTCCTTCTACGTGCGATCCAGACCTTCTACATATCAGCCGTCATATGACTCGCAGCCACCTATATTCCTATCACAGGATGATATGTCGCACGGTGCCGAGGATGTTGCACTAGAGGGCCATCATCAGCGTGATCGTCCATCGTCGCGGCGGTACACACAGGAGTGGTGCTATACCACAGAACAGGAGGAAGTTGTCTCGGGGTAGGGTTTAGGAGTTTGATCTTTCAGAGTGTAAATGTTTTCATTTGTGTAGATTTAAAATTGCATACATAGAGTGTAATCTTAGTTGTAGAAGATTTAGAAGTGGGCTTGTGTCCTCCAAAGTTGTAAAGTGTTGAACTTATCATTGTAATTGTTCTTATTTATATATTTTTTTATTCTTGTGACTAAAGTAGTTGTTTGCCTATTTTCATTAATGACTTCAAGATTAGCACCAAGCAAGGATGTTTATATATTATTCTTAAGTATGTATGCATATAGATATTGAAACCATCATGATTAGCTTTTTCAAGTAAGTATGTGCATATATATTTATATTAACAATATATAATATATATAAATTATCTTAAATATTCATTATAAACATATATATATATTGATATACATACTTATATACTATGTGTATAAATATTATATTACAACAAATTATTTCAGTTCTAACTTCCAAAAATCCTAAATAGCAAACCTTTTAACTTCAGGTATGTATTGTGGCTCGAGAATATAAGTAGGTGGATGAAATTGCGATTGCCCGGTAGTCGGCTTAATCTTGAACATCGTGATGCTGACATCGGTATCCAAAACCGATCGATGGTGGTATTTGGTTTGATTAGATATCTTAATTCTCGGAGTTGGAGAATCAAATTCTTTTCATCTGACATTTTAGAAGCTTTGCAAGCACCTTCCATCCTACCGGAGTTGGCGAACATATAGTAGTATCTAAATTGTTTTCATTGAGTTTTGTTTTACTTATTAGATAAGTGCTACTTTTATAACATATGAATAATTGTGATATTGTATTAACATTGAAATAAATATACAGTAGTATCTTAATTTCCTCACCATTACTTCCCAATTTGAGCACATAAACATACACTAATCAACCAATTCATTTCAGTAATGGACAAGAAACACAAATTCATTATGCCGTAATCAAAGTTAGCTTGTACATGACTCTGAAATCTGTAATGAAACAGAAAAATAAAATGTTGTACAGACACTGTCCTAAACCCTACACCGTAATCAAATTCATTATTAAATGTTACAAGTATAATCAGATAAATTATGGCGATATACTACCTGGGAATAAACTCATCAGAGCTGCGTTGTATCCCCGGATGTTCTTGTACGTGAAATCATGTGTATGTGTTTTGCGGTATATCACCGACCTTACTAGGATCGGTGATGTGGATGCAATATTAACATCTTCCACTTGCCGACGTACAACGCATCGGCGGAAGCTTCGTCAAGTGTAACCATAGCGTCATCGTCGAGATATGGTGAGCATATCATACCCAGCGGATGGCGACTTAGAGTGAAGCGGTGGCGCTCGATCGTGTGCAAGCTTCTCATTAGTTGCTTCAATTCCACTAAGGTCTTTGTGGCGAACTTAGCGGATGATTCGACCTCCCACATAACTTGAATTGCTCATGATACTCGGTTAAGCTCATAGAAAAGAATCAGCGAAACAAATTCTCTATTCATCTTGCAAAACAAGTTATATGAATAATGAGAATTTTATATTAAGAGACACACAAATTAATACTACTTTTGGCTACTTAACACCTAAATAAATTGATAAATAAAGTGATTTAGTGTGTTCTGAAGAATGACGAGGATGTGCGCTAAAAAATGTAGAATCCGCCAAAGGGAATTTTCCTCAAATGAAATGGAGCTGCAAGAATCGTCGCCGAAAGCTAAAGTTGACTTCCAACGGCTGGTAAATGAGAGAGGGAAGTAGTTAAACGTCGTCAAAGCGAATGCCGGGAAAAACAAAAGTTTCTCGAATACACGGACAAGCAGCATAATCTGGCGGTGATCTACGGCAGGAAGTTCAAGAGGGGAGGACCGTGGTGAAGTCGGAGTTCCTACGGCGAGCGGAGTTTGGGGGGAATCGAGCAAAACCAGCGAATAGCGATCGGGACGATCGGCCTAAAGATATGTCGGGCGTCGATTAGTGCGGCAGCTCATATCTGGCGATCGCCACTTGCTTCGATAATCTGGCGGTCAGATTAATTGGGCGTGGCCCTTTCACGTGTGACAGATCGCCACATCGAACGGCGTGGCGTGGCAAATTAACTAATTATACTTAAATTTTTTTTATTAATACTCAATTAGCTAATTCGCATTTTAACCGTACTCAATTTAAAAAAATTGCCAACTTTATAATTGTAGGTATACTCACTAAAGGTTTAGCATCTAAAGTGCTTCACGAGAATGTAGCTCCTATCCCATGTGTGATTAATCTTAATATTATTCCTTATATAGTAGAAGTTTATTTAGTGTTGTTTAAATGTTATGGTAGTTTTTTCTTATTTGACAAAATATCACCATTAGCTTTCGCGTTTCCTTAATTGCATGATATCTTCATTAAGCAACCGTTTGACTCTATTCTACCTTGATCCTCTTGCTACTACTCCTGATGACCCTCTTAGGAGGTTTTATTGTTGATGTATTTAAGGCGTCAAAGTTAAGTTATTCACCACTCGTTCGACTTCGTTTGTTGCAATGCATATTTAAATATTTCACATATAAAAGCAAAACTGAGCAATTAACATTTGTTGTGTTTGACTTAATTTGCTGAAATAAAAATTATATATAATATATGTATATATATATATATATATATGTATGTATATATATATATGTATATATATATATATGTATATATATATATATAACATATTATATGTATATATATATATATGTATATATATATATATATCTATATATATATATATATATATCATATATATATATATATATGTCTGTATATATATATATATAATATTAATAACATATATATATATGTATATATATATACATATATATATATATAATATATATACATATATATATATATATATATACATATATATATATATATATATATGTATTTATAATATAGATATATATATGTATAATATTATACATATTCACCAGAGCGGGACTGGTTTGTTAACTAAGCGATGCATATTTAATGTTTTTATTTCGTTATATAAAATGACTGACGATTCTTTGGTTGGGTTATTGTTGACGATTTGGCTGAATAAAATTATGTATATTGTAAAATAATATATAATAACAATATGTATAACATGTATAATAATAACAATAACAATATATGTATGTGTATATATATAAGAAATAATAATATCAATATATATGTATAATAATAATAGCATATATAATATATATATGTTATATATATATATATATATATATAGATATATAGATATGTATGTATATATATATATATATATATGCAATAATAATGTATATATATGTATATATATATATGTATATAACAAATATATATAATGTAATAATATATATATATATGTAATAATTGTATATAATATATATACATATATATATATATATATTTCTATATATATATATATATATATATATATATATATATATATTAGTTTAAAGCTTGGCTTAGTAGTTAAAGATTTTTTTATGCAAAATATTAGCCCAAGTTCGAATCTTCTCTCTTACAGATTTTTTGAATCATTATATTTTGAGAAATTTTGAATACGAGCCGAAGATGAATAAGGGTTATTTTCACTCAAGTTACTCATTGCGTGTAGGAAGATTAATGAGTAGGAGAACTCGATATTTTAGCGTTGCACGAAAGTTCCGCACACATAGTAGAAGAGTTTGAGAGACATCAGAATTTTTACGTGGAAAATCCAAGAAGAGAAAAACCACGGGCCAAGCCCACTTAGAAATAACTTTACTATATCATTAGTTGTTATAATTATTATCGTATCTCCAAAGTGGGAAAAGGATAATTTACAAGAGTCGGTTTTGTAAGAAACTTTTCATCAGCGAAGAGCTTCGCTGAAGTGTAGTCTAACGACGACAATGATCGGCGATGGTGGATGTAGTTAGTTGCATACTTGTGGTGGCCGGCGGTGGCAAATGATCAGTGAATGCAGTGGTGGTATTATGGCGGCGGTGATTTGGGGACTGTTGCGTAGTGGTAGTCGGTGGCGGCGGCTGTCGGTATTTGTCGGCGATGATGTCGGCATATGTATGGCACGGTGATG
The DNA here is from genome assembly GCA_021442155.1 of Cymbidium sinense. NCBI lineage: Eukaryota > Viridiplantae > Streptophyta > Magnoliopsida > Asparagales > Orchidaceae > Cymbidium > Cymbidium sinense. Next base: position 104,667,184 of record CM038217.1, on the reverse strand, counting down.
AATCAATGTGATTGGCGATGGCTTGAGATTCTTTAAGTATCATAGCTCTCTCTCCTCTTCAGTTTAGGTCTCCTTATGTGAAGAATGAGGAACTATTTATAGATTATGGGAGTAACATTTTTATAAATACATGGAAAATCCAAATCACTCCATCGTATGACTCAAAATGATTCCTTTGATCATCTAAGGTAGTTTTAGTATTTGAATGCTCAAATGATGTTAGAATTAAGAGATCTTAGGCTTGTTAGATCTCTCAAGACTTCGATTGTTATAAATATTATATATTTAGAATCTATTTAAGGATCTGACCGATATCTTAAAGTTTTAAATTATATTTTAAGTGCTTCATCTGGGCTAGTCTCGACTCAAATTCAGATTGCTTTCGATCTAATCAAATTATTTTATATCAGCTCTATGATGATCAAAAGATAGTTTGAAAGATTAAGATTTTGATTCTAAGTAATGTTCAATAACACATACATCAAGATTCGTGCTTCAACTAGGAGAGTTTTTTAATGACATATCAGTTGCCCCCTATTTCTAGATGATATCATCTCTATCATCCAAAAATATATGTCAAATTGATAAATAATTTTCTAATAATTGATTATAATTTTAAGAAAATTGTGAAGCTAATAACTTTTTCAATGTTAATGAAATTTGTGGGTTCATTAACATTTACGTCAGATACAGATTGAGAAAATAGATCTTCATGGGCGCATAAGGCTACGATAATAGGAGAAGGTACAAAAGGACCACAGTGCATGAGGCCATGAGCAAGGCCGAGTAGCAACCGTGTTAGCATGAACTTGGTGCGCGTGCAACGCCTACGAGGACTGCTGTGTAAGTATGTTGATGTAAGGGGACCGCGGGTGTCATCGCTCGTCGCGGAACGCGGCATCAGGATCTGGCGTGTGAGTCCGTGGGTGCTGGTGCATCACGGCGTCTTTGGGATCTGCAGTCCAGAGCTTCAGCTGTCGCGTCGTCGCGTCGACTGGCGGAAGCGTAATGCGTGGCGCCTTTGATCGGTGTCAGAGGGATCTGCCATCACCTTGAGAAATGGCGGCGCCAGCTTGTGATCATCGCGCAATCTACATAGTAATGCACACTCTCCCATGCATAAATGCGTGCCAGTGAGCGCCAATAGTGGGAATTTCAAATATTTTTGATATTTCATCTGATTTTATTGATTTTTTTTGATATTTTTCACTTTTTTTTAAAAAAGGAAAAATATATATGGGGACAGAAATTTCAAAATTTATCAAAATATTTCTAAATTTTGTAAATAATTTCTCTTCTTTTTGTCCATATTGGGGATTTATCAATATACCCCACACTCACTGCAAGTTAGAGAAACAAAATTTTCCCATATGCTCTAACGTTCTCCTATGTTGGATGAGAAATTATCCAGTAAAAGTTCAGGGGCTAAGGGTAATAATTTTTTTTATTCTTTTATTAGTAAGGCTCCAACTTTTTTCTAAAAATAAGGTTATTTACATTATTGATTAAGACTCGTAGTTCATAAGGCGAGACTCTGATTTTCCGTCGAAATAGGTGTCAACTATCCTTATCAGACCGACCGAGTTTGGAGGTGATCAAGGCCCATAGTTCATATGATGAGGTTCCAATTTTTTCTCGAAAGAGGCATCAACTGTCCTCGTCGGACTGACCGGGTTTGGAGATGATCAAGACCCGTAGTTCATATGGTGAGGCTTCTATTTTCCCTCAAAAGGGGTGTCAACTGTCATCGTTAGATCGATCAAGTTTAGAGGTGATCAATGCCCAAAATTTCTACTTTTCTTTATAGAAAATTGATTCTCTTGAAACTCCAATGGATGGTTCAATAGTTCACAACTTCCAAGGTGGTGGGAAAGTATCCATTAGGAACCATTCTTTGAACAACTCAGAAAATCTAACAGATACTTTCAGAGTATTATTAGAGAAAAAGTTGATAGTTTCTTTTATGAACTCATACATATATGTATATTTTTCTTCAGATCGTAGACAAAAGATTATATCTAAAATTGTTAGTGAAAAGTAAAGTCAAGAGAGGGTGTGCCCAAGTATTGAGGTAGATGAGTTACTTTACAATTTTTCAGACCTTTGTCCCTCTCTCCTCTTTTTTGTTTCATACTTATTATGCATTTTTCTAGGATGATGGTTAGAAGAAGTCTAATAACATGACAGTTACAAATGATATATCATCCACTATCACATCTAATAGTTTAATAGTGCTCCATTTGGAAATTTCACTTTTCAAATGAGTCGGTGGCTCTTATTGCCAAAAGTCCAATCAGGCACCTTTTCCTTCGCAAGGACATATTACTATTTCTGAAATGATTCTTCGTGCAAGACTGTGATTCCCTTTGGCACCTGAATTGATTGAGATTTTTAAAATATGTATTGTAGCTTTATCTCAATTTTCATTTCGAGCTCGATGATCATTATCAATTTGACCATCTTCTTTAGGGAGAGTGGTGTTACTTTGAACATCAAGTACTTATGCAGAATGTGTAGATTCATATGTGATGCTCAGGGGCGTGTTTCATATCAAGGTATCAAAAATTAGATTAATTTTTTAGCATGGGATCCATCTAGAAGTTGGTATAATGGGTTCTTTTTTGTGAAAAAAGAGTGAGGTCTCCTTGAGAGATGGGGAAGATTGAATGACTTTCCAGATCCATTACTGATTGAAGAGAATGAAATATTTAAAACTCTCAATGTTCCTGATGTAAGAAGCTTATAATATGAGTTATGTCATATTGACAAGTATATAGTTGAAGATAGAATGTTCAAGGTTGGCCTTTCTATTCAGGCAGGGAGGTCTCATGCTATTCCATTGAAGAGATCAAGTGAAGATAATGAAAGGTCTCCTCATATTTACAGAATTCTTTTAAAAACCTGTTATGAAGTCATGGTGACAACAATGCTTCTTCTCTAAAGAAAAAGAAGACATATGCTCGAGTAATTATGCCAAATAATGGTGGAGATTGTAGAGAGGGTGTTCTCCCCAAGTTGGCCTCTGAGAGTTTAGCTATATTGACTCATAATAGGTAGATTCATCCCTCAAAGCTGCATATTTCAGAGGAGGTGTTAAAGCACATATGCACTCAACGTCAATGAGCAGACAAATTAGTATGTTATCTTTACTTTCTCATTATTTCTTCTCTTATTTCTTTTTCAAGTCTAATATTTGTGATTTTTTTTTAGTGTAGGTAACCCAGACATTATGGCTTTTAGCTCACTTGGGAGTTACTCTAGATGAGTGGAATGCTGAATTTGTGAAGATAAAATACTCACAAGATGAGTACTAGCGAAGAATGAGTGCTAAGGCTAAAGAAGTGACGGTTCTGAAGGATCAACTAACTGGGTGCAGGACTGAACTGGCAAACATGTCAAATTCTCTTTCTCTCTAGAGTCAACAGGCAAAACATACTCATGATGAGCTGATCGAGGTGAGGAGACTCCCTAGAAAGCGAAAAGACTCAAGGCCCTTGAAATGGAGAAGAAAGTATTATAGGATCGTCTTTCTTAGAAGGAGCTTGTTATGTCAAAAGCAAAAGCAAATGACATTTCCTTGAAGGTAGTGGAAGAGTTTAAAAACTATATAGCTTATCGTGATGCTATCAAGGATCATATCCAAGAAGCTCGTAATCATATTCTTGATGTTTAAGTGAGGACTTAGAGCGCTAATGTTTGGAGGAAGGCTTTATTAGAGGGTTCCTAAAAGGAGTTTGCTTAGTGCATCATAAAATTAGGATTATTATTGAGGACCTATCTCCCAGCCAAGTATCTAAAGACTCTTTGCCAGATTGAGATGAAGTGGTTGAAAGTGAGTTTAAAGTGGCATCTTCTAGGGGTGAAGAAGATGTTGATATAATGTAGTATTATATGTATCAATTAAAGAGGCATTTCTTTCTCTTTTATTTTTTATTTCTCTTATACTTAAAATTTTAATTCTTCCTTCTATCATCATATTGGAGCTGTTAATGACATTAATAAAATAAAAATTTTGAGTGATTTGCTATTTTTCTTCTTTTTTTTTTTTTGACATATCCGAGGTCATTGGTTGGAATACTATTCGATGACATTAATATGTATAGAAAAGATCATGGGAAGTCCACCAAAGACTTTTTGACCTATCCTAGGTATTAGTCAAAGTGTTACTTGACGTCTTACATGTATGGAAGAGGTCAGATCAAATCCCCTTGGGATTGATCATGCCCTGATTGAGACACAACGTGGGTTGAGAGTTTTGGAGGATTGAATAAAGAAGATTATTTATGGGCAACAATCTTGAAAAAAAGCCATAAACTTGTTACTTTGATAAGGTTGGTGATACAATATTATCGTAAGATAACTTAATAAGAGGAATGAGAGTTAACAAAAAATATGAGGTAGAGAGGAAATGAAAAATGAGATAAAATAAAGGCTACAATATTTGTGCACCAAGAATCACTGATAATACTTTCGGAGATTCTCCATGTTCCAAGTTTGAGGCAAGGTTTTTCCCTCTGGATCTTTGAGTTTAAATGTTCCTAACTTAATCATAGTTGTAACCACATAAGGGCTGTGGTGTTTATTTTTGGATATGTATATGGGGGACACCATGCAGATCTGAGCGGTACTCATTGAAGTGAATCAGTACGACATTGATGTATGAAGTACTATCTCGAAGATAGAGACATCACCCTTCAATGGACCTAATCACCTAATGAGGACTCCTAAGGCATGATGAGTCTTCAAATATACCGAGATTTTTCCATGCTTTACATGGATTAATAAAGCAAGATTTATATTAAACTGAGTTCTAAAGTTTCCTATGGGGGCAAGCCCCCATAGTTAATTACATTCTAAGGAAGATGAATTTCTTAGGAATAATCTTGATTAAAGTATCCAATTATTGTCTCCAAAGATTTCAATGGTAAGACTATCAATAAATTGGTTATATTTGGAAAATCAATCGGGATAGATCCAAAAGAGGGACTTGTTTTGAAAGCTAAAGGAAATGCATAGGGAATGCTCATGATACTAGAAAACCTAGTAAGCATTCCAATTTATCCTATAGTTGGGCTTTATATGTTAGAAGTTGAAAATAATTATTTATTTGAGTTGAGTTTTTATTAGATTACTAGGGCTTATAATCCACCAACACAAGGTTGTGAAAATGCATAAGAGGTGAGGATTTATGCTTGTAGCCTGAAAAAAACATCTACATCAGATCCTAAATCTAGGGAACTTTGACATAAGACAGAGCACGACCTAAATCTAAGAGAAGATGTGTATATGGTTTACCTCCACAAGAGAGTAAACCACACTTGTGACCACAGTTTTGGTGACTAACTCCTCCTACGCTTTAATACCATGTACACAAGTCATATGATTTTACAAGATAGTTGGGTTCTTAATATTTAGAAAGAAACTAAAGTCCTTAAACCAACTCTCTAAGATACTAGAGCATGAGTGAAATAAGCAATGAATTAGTCAAATGCAAATCTTTTCAATTTTTATTTGATTTTTGAAAATTTATTTTGAGAAAGTATTTGGGATTTTTTATTCCTAAGTGCATGATGAAATGAGATTATGGGCTAAATCAGAGAGAAAAAGGTATTTCCACCATAGAGGAGACCCTCAAAGGTCAATTCTTTCCTTATCGTGCAAGGATGGAAACCCTCTCTTAGCAAGAGTGAAGCAATATGGATGCATGATGTTAAAAATACAACATTCAGCTAAGGGGTTGTTAAATCTTTTAATTATCTTAATTTAATACCTAGGATTTATATGAGGTTATGAATTATTTAAAACTTTAATTATGAGTTTTAGTTGAGGTAGAAAAATTAATTTTTTCTAAGAGCCTAATCAGATTCAGGTCACACATTAAATCATCATTCAAAAAGAAACTATGAAAAGGCATGCCATTTATTGCACAGTTTAAACATAACATCAAGCATTTTATGAATATAATGCAAAAAAAATAAAAGGTCGGTGAGGTCGGGTGCCACTATACAACCCTAAAAGTGAAAATGGATAGTTGAGCTCTACCCTTATATAACCAAGAATATACAAGAATAATTATAATTTATAAATAAATAAAAGCTATGGGGGTCATCTTATCTTCATTCTTCATATCTCCTTTATTTCTTCATTTGGATGTGCTTGCTTCAAAGACATCATAGGGCCTCCCAAGGCAAAGCCTTCTAGCCCTTGTTCATTTTAATCCCCCATAGCACTAATCCTAATTCCTAATGCAAAAATACATTAAAATAAGAAGAGTAAATCTAACTATACCTGCAAAATAAGTGTTAGCTAAACACACCATACAACCCAAGTAGTTAATATATATATATATATATATATATATAATTTGGACTTAGCACCCTACACATGGGTAACCAAGCCCTGTCTAACACTTGGATCACTTAGGGGTTTAAGCAACCTGCAAAGAGAGCATTTATATTTATTTTAAGCACTCCTTAAGCACAATCCCCTCCAGAAAATATGATTAGGCTAAACACAGCCTAACATCCAATCTACGAAGCATACGCCCTAACATCTAGTCTAAAATGATACATCACAAAATAAAATATACATCATACCAAACATCGCCCTAACATAAAGCTAGAAGTAGTGACTTAGTCTAAAGTGTGTGTATTAAGGCTTGTGTGGTATGTATTAACTAATTATTAAAGTTATGATTCTCTAAGTATGAAAGGGTTTAATTATAAGAGGTTAGTTTCACTTTAAGTGGTTCAGTTGATTAGGAAATTTTACTTATTCCTTTCTTTTATTTTATTTGACTTACACTTAGCAACTAAGTGTTATAAAGAAAAGAAAGAGAGTTGCTCTTTTTCATCCCTACCCTAAGACACTTTCTAAAGCATGTTAATTAATAAGTTCTCTTTAGTGAATGACTTATTACACATTTCAAAATAATCCTAAGTTTAGGTTCACTTTAAGTGACCTCGTTCAATAAGAGAGGCATCTTAAGATTGATTATAATGAATTACTATCACATGATATATGTTAAATCATTAATTTCCTTCCATCATATGTAACATGCAAATGATTAAATTCTAAGTATACCGACACATACAATATGTCTTACCAGACTTAAATGATGGATGTAAACATGTACATTTGGAAATTGGATGTTTCATTTGATTGAATTATTTTATCATATTAATTTATAGCTCTATCTAAATTCTTATATAAAAATACATAGGAATGAAATTGAATAGGTATGTGTCATTGTTAACCAGGGAAGTGAGGTAATCAAATGACCTTCATGGGGCTAGTTAAAGTCTCGTGTTCCCGAGATGTCCAAACTATATACCCATTACATCCAAACATATGTAAATACACATGAACATAAGAAAGAAGGCTTTAAACCATGTGATCAATCAATTCAATCACTTGAACAAATATGAATGCATGTCTTTCTTAATAGAAAAGGGGATTTTTATTCATTAGCCAAATGCACATACAAGTGTATAAAAGTTTTAAGTGGATACTTCGCCATTGTTAAACTAGGGGAGTGAGATAAAGAATTCCTTGGGCTACTTAAACCCTAATTAGGCCAAAATCACTATTTAAAACTAATTAAGGATAATTTTAATGGATTCCCCATGTAATACCTTTAAAATGAGCCCTCATTTATATATATTTTTATTTTTCTATAATTAGTTATGGATTATAGAAGTTTCGGCCTTAAAAATTGATTAAATCACCTAAATAAGCCTTAATCCTATTGGCACCATGTAGCACACTGATGCGGTGCACTTTCCACGTGGTGCCACGTGATTGACTATTAAAGTTGTCACATCCATAGCTAACTCAGTTGTTGGCGGGATGCACTTTCCCGTGGGGTGTCTGATCTAAGACTAGATGACCATGATCAAACTCATGACTGAGGAGGGATTAAACAGTGAATCTAGCATGATTTGATCACAGTTGTTCATTCCAATCACACAGAATGGACAACCCATGATCTCTCTTCCTAAGAGCGACAACGAGGGAGCCCGTCCACCATGGATCACTCGATCCGAGCTCAACCAAGCTCGAATTCACTCCAAAATCAACACACACCTTCATGCGAAGGATCCACAAAGATCCAATGGCTAGGATAGGATCACATGTGATTGTTTTTATAAGAGACCATAAAAAATTTCCTAATGGGAGCTTAGACAATTGAATGCATGTGAAATCCAATTTGAATTGAAGGGGTATATCACTCAATTGGTTGAGGTGTATGGATGGGATTATCTCCTATTTTTTGGCTAGCCAAGCACCGCCAGGGCGCCTGAGTGGTCGCCATCATATCCATGTGGCTCAGTTTAGTTGGAGGAATGCATGGGAGTTAGCTCAAGGTGGGATGTGGGCTGATGGCTTCTTCCCTTGTCCCTTGGCTTCGACTTGTAAGGGAGGTGAGTTAACTCACCTCTGTTTGGTCCATGGCATACCTAGCCCACTTAGGGTGGGCTAGGTGGCTTAGGTGATGCCTCATTTGGGTGCTTGATGGATGCGAAGGATGATGCAAGAGTAGACTTTACCAATTTTGGCAAAATCCCACATAGGGAGGCATATCAAAGGGGGATTTGCTTTGGGTTTGGCTCCAATTGGGTTTGGGATAGTTTTGGCTGACCTAGGATGGGTTTAGGTGGGGTTTGATCAGCTCCCAAAGTCTCATGGGTTGGTTACATGGGTTTTGGCTCAATTTGGTCATATGGGTTCAATTTAGATCAACTTGAGTTAGGTTGACCAATTGGTCAAATTAGGTAAAACTAAATCTTAGGTTAGGAATGATGATTTAAAGAGTTTTAATTCAAGTGATTTCAATCAATTTGACCTAAGTTTGATTTTGACTTATTTGGATTCATATAGGTTAAATCGGCTAAGTTGACCAATTTGGTCAAATTGGCCAAATTAGCTTGGGTTGGGTGTTGATTCAAGTTCAATTGGTTGATTTAAAATGATTGTAGGCTTTGGTTTGAATCAATTTGGATTTGGGCCATTTGACCTTTTAAGTCAATTTGGGCTAGGTTAGTCAATTGGGCTAAGTTGGGTCCAATTGACCAAACTGGTCCTTTGGTCAAGTTCAACAATGAATTTGGAATAAACTTGTGCCATTGGTTACAATCAATTTGGGTTAGATCATGATTTGACCCTCTTTGGCTTTTTAGGTCAATTTGGGTCAACTTGGGTCAATTGGTCAATTGGGTTTGGTTTGGCTCAATTGATGGTCAAGTCATGTTTAAACATTGATTATGGGTTGATGTGAATCAATGGTTTCAATCAATTTGGTGTAGGATGAGTTTTGGCTAGTTTGAGTTTTATATGGGCTAAGGGTTGACTTGGTCAAATGAACAAGTTGACTTAGTTTGACCCAATTCAAGATGATTGATCATCCTAGGGTGATTGTTGATCATGATATGAGGCTTGGATGGGCTTGGTTCAATCCAATTTGGGTTGGATTAGGACTTGGCTCAAAAAGGTCCTTTAGGCCACTTTGGGTCAAGTGGACCTAAATGGGTCAATTGGCTTGATTTTGGTTTGATTTGAGCTTAGTTGAACTTATATATGAGCCTATGATCGAAATATAAATTCAACTGCAATCAATTTGGAGTCCAATGGACTTTGGCTCATTTTAAGTTTTCAAGCTAAAAGGGCTAACTTGGGCTTGACTTTGGTTGACTTGAGTTTGGTTTGATGATTATAGGTTTTATTTATAGTTGGATAGATGATTGAAGGAATGATTGATTCAAGAGAAATTCATTGGTTTTGACTTGATTTGGATAGGATTTGGCTAAGCCTATGGAAATGGCTTAAAAGGCTTGAATTGGGTTTTAATTTGATTTTGGATTTGGTTTTGGCTATTTGAATTATATGTCATTTATATTTGAGAATATAAATGAAGATATAATTGATTCACGAGAAAATCACTTGAGTTTGGAGTATTTTGGAAGCAAATTTGATAAACCTCATGGAGGTAGGTCAAAGGAGCTTAAGTAGGTAATTGATTTAGTTTATTTTAATTTTGGTCATTGGGATGTAGGTTTCATTTATATTTGTGAATATAAATGAATATATAATTGATTTATAAGTAAACCAATTGATTTTGTGTTGATTTGAATGAGATTTGTCCAAGCTCAAGGAGGTAGGTCCATATGGCTTAGGAAGGGTCTTGGTTGGATTTGGATTTAGTTTAGTTTGGTTTTGGTCATTTGGGTTTATATTTCATTTATATTTGTGAATATAAATGAAGATATAAATGATCCATGAAGGGATCAATCAAATTTGGGTTGAATTGGGTGGAGATCTGGCTAAGTCTATGGAATTCAATCATAAGGTTTATGAAGAATTTTGGACTTGAATTTGATCATGGGATTGAATAATTTGAAGTTGGATTTAAGTTAGAATTTGATAGTTTGATTGAGGGATTGAATTGATATTTGAGAAAACCAAATGAATTGGGAATGATTTGAATTTGGCTAAGGCAAGTCCATAAGATGAAATCAAATGGCTTTGGAAGGGTTTTGAATTTGAGTTTGATCATGGATTTTAATCAAATGTTTTTTTTTAGAATTTAGATTTGGATCTAAAATTTGAATTTGGATTTGAGGTTTAGTTTGAGATTTGAATTTGGATTGGATTTGAAAAGGTGCATATGGATTAAGTTTAAGCCATAGGGTGGATGATTCTCTTAAGTCTTAAGGCATGACCTAATCCTATGATTAACCTTTCTAAGTCTCTAGGCTTAGGTTAAGTGTCCACCTAATCACTAGAAGTATCTTGAGACTAAGAAACTCTTAGTGTCTATAAGAGCCCTAGATCTATGTTGTGGAGGTTGAAGACTCACTCTAAAGTGAGGTCAATAGGCTCTACTAAAGAGATGAGAGCTTATCGTGATGAGGGCCTTTGCCAGCAGCTTCAAGACTTTGTAGGACCAAGTCATCAACATATATGGGATGAGATTTTACTCTTTGATTGAAGTGATGAGCTACTCTTTGGTGGTAGGAAGTAGCCTGAAGTAGGGCTATGTCATGAGTTTCGGGGAGTATATCTAAGTTGTGTTGAAGTTTTCTTCATTGTTATTATGATTGAATGATTAAAATCTTAGGCTTGGGATTTTGATATCCACTGGAATAATAGCCTCTATGCTAAAACACAAATTATATGGTGTCTCACCGGTTGGAGTCTGTGAAGTAGTGCGGTTAGCCTAAAGAACACTAGAGAGCTCCTCCACCCATTGCCCCCAGCCTTCTCGAGGTGTATTTTTAACCCCTTGAGTATAATCTTGTTGATAGCTTCAGTCTGTCTATTAGTTCGAGGATGGGCTACAACCATATGCAGCAGCTAAATGCGAAGATATTTACAAAAGGATGTAAAAACTTGTCCATTAAATTAGGTTCCATTATCGATGATGATATTTACAGGGAGACTGAATTGACATATTATATTCTTCCAAATAAATTGCTTAGTGTTTGCCTCTGTGATTTCAGCGAGTAGTTCAACCTCCACTCATTTAGTGAAGTAGTGTTGACCTCACTTTTGGAGTGAGTTCTCAATCTCCTCATCTTAGATATAGGAGTCTTCTATACACCAAAACTTCCCTAGTCATAAGACACTTCTAGTAATTAGGTAAACACTTCAACTAAGCCTAGAGACTTAGAAGGGTTAACCATAGGATTAGGTTATGCCTTAGGGATTAGGATAATCCACCTACCCTACAACTCAAATCCAATCCATGTTAACGTTCTCAAACCAAACCTCAAGTTCAATTCAAACATCAAATTCAAATCCAAATCCAAACAAAATTTCAAAACCAAATGATTGAAGCCATGATCAAATCCAAACTTGAAATCCTTCCAAAATCCTTTAAATCAATTTTATGAACTTAGCCAAAATCCCATCTAAATCAAGCCAAATTAAATGGATTTTCTCATGGATCAATCACATCTTCAATCATCTCTATAAATATAAATCAAATTTACAATCACATGATCAAAACTAAATCCAAATCTAATCCCTATGACCTACCTTCATGAGCTTAGCCAAGTTTGCCTTCAAATCATTTCAAACTCAATTGATTTTCTCATAAATCAATCATAATTTCAATCATCTTCACAATTATAAATGAAATATACATTTAAATCATCAAAAACTAAATCAAACTAAATCAAAATATAAACTGAAGCCACATGACCAACTCCATGGACTTAGCCAAATTCTTTCAATCCAAAACCCAAATTCAATTGATTTCTCATGAATTAATTATTCCTTCAATTATCATCCAAATATAAATGAAATCTATAATCATTAAGCCAAACTAAATCATCCCATGTCAAACCTAACCTAACCCATTTGACTTGAAATATTCAAATGAACCAAAACTCATCCAAACCTAAATCAATTGCAAGTGAATTTATATATCAATCCCAAATCCATATATAAACTCAACTAAATCAACACAAGTCAAACCTAACCTAACCCATTTAACTTGAATTTTCAAATGAACCTAAACTCATCCAAACCCAAATCAATTGCAATTGAATTTATATATCAATCCCAAATTCATATATAAACTCAACTAAATCAAACTCTACCCAAAATCAAAGCTAAACTGGTATTGCAAAGTGGCCAATTTGACCTATTTGAGCGAAGTTCCTATCCTACCAAAATTGGATTGAACCAAGCCTACCTAAACCTCCTATCATGATTATGGATCACCCTAGGTTGATCAATTATCATAAATTAGGTCAAATCAAGTCAACTTGATCCTTTGACCAAGTCAACCATCTTAACACATATGAACCCATGTTGACCCTCTTTTCCCCCATACGACAATTTCCTCTCGTTCAATTGGTTCTTGCTCCCATGAAGCAACTAATCCTACCTCCTCCCATAAATCATTCCCTCTTCTTTCCTCAAAGACACTCAACTCCTCCAAGCGGATTCCTCTTGTTGAAACTCCACCATTTATTTTTCCCTCTCCCCTTTGACTCCTTCTTTTTTTTGCATTTCAGAAAGAGAATGTAGATCCTCATCTTTCTTTGTCACTCTTACTCTCCTCTTCTCTCTCTCTCTCTCTCTCTCTCTCTTTTGGGTTCAGAGCAACAAGAAAAAAAGAAAAAAAATTCCCTCACCACTCTCTCTCTCTCTTTCAAATTCACAACAACAAAACAAAAAATAGAAAAAAAGAAAAAAATTCCCTCATCTCTCTCTCTCTCTTTCTCTCTCTTTCAAGTTCACAAAAATAAAATAAAAAAAGATAAAAAGAAAATCCTCTCCCTCTTCTCTCTCTCTCTCTCTCTCTCTCTCTCTCTCTCTCTCTCCCTTTCAAGTTCATAGCAACAAAACAAAAAAATCCCTCTCCCTCGCCTCTCTCTCTCTCTCTCTTTCTCTCTCTTTCGGGTTCACAACAACAAAAAGGAGACGTAAAAGAAGAAAAGAAGAAAGACAAGAAAAGAGAAAATAGTGAAATATATTGCATCACTACATTGCCGATAAAAAAATCAAATCAAATATTTGAATGTGTGGAATTATCTGCATATATATGCTTGTACTTTTGCAGGCTTGAAGGCCTCGTCATGCTCATTAGGGCTTGACGAGATGAAAAAAAGTCATGTATTGCAGACATCTCACTATGCTCATAAGGTGTTGCGAGTAAGCCAAAAAATTGTTAGAAATTAGTCCCCTATCAAATCGCCAAAATTTTGACTAAATTTGGGACTTAAAAAAAGAGGGAGGAGAATATTTGCATATATATTTACTTTTATGCAGTGATTGAAGGCCTCATTATATTCATTAGGGCATAACGGAATTGAAATTCAGCCGATGTGCTTGAAAACACCAACTGTCACGCTTATTAGAGCGTGACGGGTAGGCCAAAATAGTTCTGATGTAGCCTCCTATGTAGGGATGATGCTGGAATACTGCCAAAATTTTATCAGATGTTATATTGACAAAAACTCAAATAAATTAGTTTAAATAAAAAAATTCTAAGCTAATTTTAAAATTTAATTTGAGTTTGTTAAATTTTGAAGTAAACACAATTATCAAAATTAGAATCCAACTAAAATCAAGAAATAGTCAACTACTCTGAAATGAATAAATAAATCTCACTCAATATTTGTATTATCTTGGATTTCACATCGATACAATCAAAAGAAAATTTTAATCATTTTTAAGATTGAAACATGCAATGTCTGAAAATATATTTAGATATTCAATCAGGAAATAATTAAAATGAGTTGAATATTTTGGTGATAAACATAATCTTAGCACTTCAATACCTCATTTCAATTGATGTGTAAGATGATTTGATTGAATATCTAATCAAAGCACAAGAAATCCCTTTAAAATTAAGATAGTCTTTAAATATAATTCACTCCAAATAAATTAAAGAATATCAAAGGATGCATAAGAGATTCCTAATGAAATTGAAGGATTGCTAATAAGTATAATCAAGGAATTCTTAAAAAATATTTGAGACATATTATTCATCTTATTAAATGCTCAAATTAGATCAAAGAAAAATTGAACAGAGATAGTAATGAGTTTGAATATCATCAATATATATAAATGAGAGTCTATTGAACATTTAAAGACTAATCAACTTTGAATAAAAGAAAGCAATTAAAATTTCGAGGGATCTAGTAAGCTACTAGAACAATTTAAAATGCTTTAAACACCGGATTTGCAATTCTTCATACAAGCAGACATAAGGTGACACTAAATTAAATTCTGCATGAGTTATGGGGCTTCTTTCAATCCAAAAATTAAGGAATTTTATTATAATTATGATTTTAAAAGTCAATGATTTTATTAATTAGATAAGATTATCTAAGCTATAAATACCTACATGTGCTCAAACATAGAGATTTAAAGTGTAAATTTTACTATTTAAAAAGCCTGTGCAGGCTAAATTGGAATTAAATGAAAATATGAAATAAATCTCATAATTTAGAAATAAAAATTACCTAAATTATTAAACACCCACATGGGCCCCAACACTATGCTGAATGCTTAAACTTAGTATCTGAGGATGCTGCGCGGGTTGTTTCCCGATTTGATCTTAGGACCGGGTCCGGGTTAACAAAACCTAAAAATTCAATTATTATAAGAATTTCAGCTTATTAAAATATTTGAGAAGCTAATTCCGTCATATGACAATATATCTGATCCTCTGACAGGAGCTAAACAGAGTTGACATGATCTAAAATTCTTAAATATATTCAAATTAATCAATTAACTACCCGATGATGGCTGTGTTGAATGAAGATTTCAATTGAAGGGGATACCTACCATCAAAATGTGCTTGCAAGTTCAAATTGGATTAATCAAAATCAAATGTCAACTCAAATTGAAAATTTAATATATCATTAAGCTATTAATGCTTAAATGAAATTCAATGTTTAAAGAACTTAAAGCTAAAACTCAATCCATCTTCCACAATTGTTTATCGGAGGTGACAAATTAAGAAAACTCTAGCTCACAAAGGAGCCAATATCAAATCAAGTGTTCTACTATGTTCACTCTCAATCAATCTCATGCCAATAAGGACATGGATGTCCTCTAATTGTGTGGCTTGACTAGTAGACTCCACATATGATGCAGTTATGACCAGAGTCCTCTAATCGGGTGGTTGCCACCAAATGGAACCATCATATTACGATCAGTTGACCTCACTTTTAGGATGGACTCTCAACCCCTCGATCTTAGACATAGGACTTATCTTAGATTTTAAGGGATCCTTAGTCTTAAGACAGATCTAGTAATTAGGTGTACACTCAACCTAACCCAAGAGACTTAGAAGAGTTAGAGATAGGAATAGGTCATGCCTTAGAAGTGTTAGAAAAATCTGCCTACCCTATAGCTTGAATCACATTTCTTACTTCCTTCCTTCAAGTCAAACTCCAAATCAAATCAAAATCAAACCTAAATCAATTCTAGCCTAATTGATTTTCTCCAAACTCAAATCAATGCCATATGATTGAAACCCATGATTAAAATCCATGATTGAAATTCCAAATTCCAAATATTTTATAAGTCCTTAATTTCTCTCTTAAGGACTTAGCCTGAATCATCTTCAAATCAATTCAAATTCATAAAATTTTCTCACAACTCATTTATATTCTCATTTATATTCACATATATAAATGAAATATAAATTCAAATCAATCGAACTAAATCCAAAATTCAAATTCCAAATTCAAAATCCTTCTTAAGTCCTTTGATTTCCCTTCATGGACTTACCCTAAATCAAATCTAAATCAATTGAAATTCAAGAAATTTTCTCATAACTCTTTTATATTCTAATTTATATTCACATATATAAATGAAATATAAATTCAAATTAGTCAAATTAAACCAAAAAGTCAAATCCAAATCACAAATCTTTCCTGAGTCCCTTTGATTTTCCTTCATGGACTTAGCTTAAATCAAACCTAAATCAATTCAAATTCATGAAATTTTCTCATAACCCATTTATATTCTCATTTATATTCACATATATAAATGAAATATAAATTCAAACAACCAAAACCAACTCCAAAAATCAAACCCAAATTCGATCAAAATGCAACCTAAGCCTTTCAAGTAAAATTCTTGAACTTAGCCAAATCAACTTCAAATCAAGCCAAACTCTTGATTTTTCTTCATAATTCAATCAATCCTTCAATCATGAATCTATATAAACTTCAAGCACTTAACCAAAACTCAATTCAAAAATCATGCCAAAATCCATTTCATGTTCACCTTTTGAACTTGAAATTGTCAAATGTATCAAAACCCATTTGACTTCAAACCACTTGCAAATGGATTTATATTTCAATCATAAGTCCATATTTAAGTTCAATCAAACTCAAATCAAGCTTTGCCTAAGCCATTTGACCCACTTAGGCTCACTTGACCCAAAGTGACCTAAAGTACCCTTATGAGCCAAATTCTAATCCTAACCAAATTGGATTGAACTAAGCCCACCTAAATCTCTCATCATGATCAACAATCATCATGAGATGATCAATCACTCAAATTGAGTCAAACCAAGTCTAACTTAAGGGTTGACCAAGTCAACACTTAGCCAAAATGAAACCCAATATAGCCAAAATCTACCATAGGCCAAATTAATTGAAACTAATGATCTAAGTTTATTCATGATCAATGTTTGAACTTGACCAAGTCAACATTTGAGCCTAACTTAGCCCAATTGGCCACTTGACCCAAGTTGACCCAACTTGACCTAAAAAGTCAAAATGTGTCAAAACTTGATCTCAGCCAAATTAATTGAAACCAATGGGTCAAGTTCATTCCAAAATGATTGATGAACTTGATGAAAGCCTTAATTGGCTAACTAGACCTAACCTAGCCTAATTGACCATGAACCCAACTTGACCTAAAGGGTCAAATTGAGCTAAATTCAAATTTAACCAAAATTTATTAGAAACAAAGATATAAATCCCTTTCATATGACTGACCAAACCTAAACCTACCCATAACGTAGCTCAAATTGGTCAACTTGACCCATTTGGCCTAAATGAAATCAAATGAACCAAATTCAAACCTAAACCAAATTGAATCAAACCAAAGCCACCAAAATATTTCAAATGATCATATAAACTTGACCCAACCCTTGGTTTGACCCAATTTGACCATTTGGTCAACTTGACCCAAGTTGACCCATTTTGACCTAAATGGGTCAACATGAGCCAAATCACATCAACCCAACTCTAAATTCAATGAAACTTAGCCAAACCTATTTTCTCATCATATCAAACATACCCAAATTGAAATCAAGGTCAAATGACCATTTTACCCCTAGGACATAGGGTAAATTTTGGTCAAATCCATTTGGAATTTGGTCAAATCCTCTCCATAACCACTTGACACCCTCTCAGTGGATCAAGTGAACACTAGAGAGTGTGGTGCACCCAACGCAATGGGTTTGGGTCAGCCCAACTTAGTCTAATGGCCAAATCGATCACTCCCATTGAAATGGCTGCATGTAAACCTCCTCACACTCAATCAAGCACATGGCCACCTCACCGACTCCTTTTCTGGCCAAAACTGAACCACATGCAATTCAAAATAGCCTAACTAACTCATTGTATGAGATGTATTGATAAAAAATGGCACAATCCTTCTCGACCTTTCGATTTCTCAAGGAGGAGATATACTCCTCCTAATTCAATTCAATCTTCACTCTCCCTCAATCGATTGAAGCATAGGAACTCAGAGCAAGCATTAGAGAGTCCTCCCAAGCTTCTTAGAGAGGATTTGAAATCTCCATTCTCGATTTTCATCACTTGAAAATAGGGGAGCTTGACTGAAATTTGAATTTACTCCACACTCAACATCAACCCAATTCCTTCTTCAAGCTCCATCAGGACCAAGTTGAACTTGCCCAAGCTCTTTCCCAAGCTCCAAAGGCAAGGGAGGATCCAAGTCGATCAAGGTCGAGCTCAAGGTAAGGAGGAGTTGACCCATAAAAGCATCCACTCAATTTTAAGAGCTTAAACTTTCAGCAAAGCTTCATCTCAACCAGACAAAGCTTCACCAAGGGATTCGAGTGCCGAGGAGGTATGCCATTTTTTGAGCTTAAGTTCAATGTATGTTGGTCCTTTGTGAAGTGGATTTCAATCCTAGGTTGATCTAGCCATTAGATGTTCTTGTATTCATACTTAGATGGTGTGGGTTGATTTTCATCCCAATCTGAGCTCAATCGAGCTCGGATCATGGCTTCAAACATGGACGATCTCCATGGCTCACAAAGAGTGGCAGGGATGAATCTCTGGTCATCCATCTGCACATTTTGGATGGACAACCGAGATTAAAATGCACAGCACCTATAATTTCCACCCTCAGATCCGCGGTTTTAATCTCAACCATCCAATCCTTGATCAGAAGGCTGAGGAGAAAGCGTGTAGTGCCGCCGCCATGTGGCGCTATGATGCAATGGGTTAAGTACCCAATCCCATCTCATCACATGTAAAGTGCATGCCGCGTCGGCACATGGCATTGATGGGATTAATAATATAATTAGGGATTATTTAATTTCTAATTAATCACCAAATCTTCTAAAATTCAAATCTAAGTGTAATAAAAATAAAAGAAATATGAAATAAATTGCATGGGAAAGATAATTGAACATAGAATATTCTAAAATTAATTTCAATGGATTTTGAATAGTATTTTTCTCTGAATTTGAGTTTTATTAGAATGTTATTTTGTTAATTACCCTTTAATTACTCCTCTGATTAATCCCAAACTTTTTGTGCTTAATTGGTGGGATGACTCCTGCCTCCCCTATTTTTTTTTGGATTTATTGGCTCCTTAATTAGGGGAATTACTAGTTCATTCCTTAATCACTCCCTTAATGTAATTAAGCTTAATTAAGGACATAATTAGTGGTTTAAACCCTCTGATTGAGTGAATTAAATTTTGATTAAGTGAATGTAAGATTTAGGGAATAATTTAAGGATACTTTCCTTGAGATATTCCCTAAACCCTTTTCTTCCTTAATCCATCCTTAATTGAGGGTTAATTCACTAATTACCTCCTTAATTAATTTAATAAAATTCTAAAACCTTCCAGAACTTAATTAATCTATCTTGGATAGATTCTTAAGTGTTTAAGAGGCTAAGTACATTAAGGAAATCAAAATCCAACTCACATGTGTGAGAGGGGTTATGCAATTACTTACGTTAAATCCCTTAGTTTAATTAATAACTAATCATGAGCCAAAATGCATTAGGCCTTTTCTTCCTAGGTGCATTGCAAATTTAAATTCCTTGTGAGATTTTATGTCATCTCATTGGCTCATGATTATTTGATTAAATATGCTAAGGCGGTATATGCAAGGGGTAATTAATACACTTAATTCATACCTTAACCTCATCAAAATATAAAATGAATCTAATCATCTAAAAATTGGACTTAAATATCATTCACATATGGGAATGGGTTAAGAATACAAATGCATCTCACATTTCTCAAATTAAATCAAACTCAAAACAAAACCAAACCTTCTTTTAAAATAATTTGATTTGCTTTAAGCTTTCTTATTTCATAAGATTTTCTTTAGGAATTAATTAGGGTGAATGTGTTTACATGCTTTCATCATTTTAGTTCCTTCCCAACATGCTAAATATGTATGTCATATGAATTTCATGCATTCATTCTTTTCAAAAATCAAAATGAAAGTGAAATGTTTCTTTTATATCAAATTGCATGTTTTGGCTAAAATAGGAATATGATTGGCTATTGTCACTATTAAATCCAAATTATTTCCAAAATATATGAATCAATTATCAAATCTGAAAGTGTGTTACTTATATTTTATTTTGCATGTGAGTAAAATATATATGCTTTATTGTAGTTTTCCTTCTCCCCTCTTTTAGTATAATTTTGAATAGGATTTGGTAAAGTGTTTAGTTCATTTGAAAAGCACCTAACACTTGCCTAATTCCATGTTCTATTCATTTTTATGCTATTACTTAAGAAGGATATCTACACTTGTACATATAAATTGCAAAAAAAACAAACAATCAAGTACAAACTTTTGCATTTTTCTTTTCCATTCATTTCATTTGTATATATGCTTGTATTTAAGGAAAGTAGTATATTAATCTGGAAAACCCCAGGGTTGCAAGGCTTTGAGTAGCCCTAAGTATGTCTTGTATCTTACACCCATGGTTAACAATTATGTCATACTCACTTATGTCTTTCATACATTCATGTGTGCATGTGGAAATTAGAAAAGAAGCTCATTTTCTACTTAATGAAAATCATGCATCATAAGCATTCAAATTTTCTTAAGTAAACTACTTAGCATTCATTAAAAAGTGTGTTAAATATTCTCATTTGTATGTATATATATGGTTAGGGTTCATTCATATGCATGTTATACATGTAGGTAAAGAATGAAGTGATGTATGCTTTGTGAATTTAGTTCACTTTACTTAATCTTAAAATGTCTTTCTTTTTGAATAGGTTTGTTTAGAATTGATCTAAACTTATAATTAATTAAAATACATAATAAAACATTCACTAAGCAAAACTAAACATGAATCCACTTCAGAGATTACTGAAGGTAGGGAAGGAAAGAGAAGTTCTCTTCTCTTTTTCCTCTCTTTAAAACTTAGTAATTAATTGTAGGATTTATTTAAACTAAACCAAAAATACAAAATAAAATCAACCCAAATAAAATAAACACTTAAATTAAACCACTCATCTAAGTTGAACATCTTCACACTTAGAAAATCCAATCCTTAAAGCCATAGTTAAGAATACCACACAAACCTTCTAAAGCACATACATTAGACTAAGTCACTACTTCTAGCTTTAAGTTAGGGCGGTGTATGGTTTGATGTTTGCTTTTGTTTGGTGATATATATTTTTAGTCTAGATGTTAGGGTGAATGTGCATAGAATGTATGGTAGGACAATTTAGTCTAATCATTATTTTTTGCAGGGGATTGTGCTTAAGAGGCAATGTAATAAAAAATATAACTTCTTTTACTATGCAGGTGCTCATACCCCTAAGAATAATCCAATTGGCGAGGTTGACTTGGTTACCCATGTGTGGGGAGCTATGTCCAATATGCATGCTTGAGATTTGTATGATTTGTTTAGCTAATCTTTGTTTTGCAGGTGTTAGTTAGATTTACTTTTCCTTTTCATGTATTTTTGCAATTAGGATTTTGAATGTTTGTTATGGGGAATTAATATGAGCATTGGTCATAAGATTACACCTTATATACCATGTGAAGCCTTTGGAGCATCCACCTTCTAGCCATCCAAAAGAAGGAACTAAAGAAGAAAGAAGAAAAGAAGAAGAAAAAAGAAAAGAAGAATGAAGAAATGAAGCTTGAAGACCCCCATAACAATGAATTCCTTACTTAATTGTAAATTAATTCATTTGTAATCTGGGTTGTATAAGGGTAGAGCTCATCTACCCAGCTTGTTTGTGGGTTTGTGTGGTGGTACTGGATCACAAATGCCTCTTATTCTTTTGCCTTTGCTTTTTAAATTGATTAATGATTTGTTTAGCTTGTGCATTAAGATGGTATCTTTTTTCTAGTTTCTTCCTTGCTTGATGTATGGCTTGGATGTGGATTAGGCTCTTAGGGAAAAAAATATTCTACTAAATTTAATAATTCAAAATTAAAATAAATAATTCATAACCCACCTAAAGCTTAGGCTAAAAATTAAGATAAAAGAATTAGCAACCCCTTAGCTGGATGAGTATTTCTTTTATGAATTCATGCACAAATGCATATTGTTTTCATTCTTGATTAGAGGGCTTTCACCTTTGCCAGAGAAACTGGGCTTGACCTTTGAAAACCGTGGTGGAAACACACCTCCTCCCTTCTCGCTAATTTTGGCTATTTATCTTACTTCTCATGCATTAGGCATATGAATCCTATAAGCCTGAGTCAAATGATTGTCCAAAAATAAAAACAACATGTAATATGATTTGCATTAGATTCAGGTCATTTGAAGCATGCCCTTACATAATCTAGTCTCTTCAGGGAGTGAGTTTAAGGACATAGTCTCTTTATAAATAAATAACAGCCTAGCTATCTTGCATAAATCATATGACTTGCCTACATGAATTTAAAATTATAGGAGGAGTTAGTTGGCGGCCACCCCCAGGCAGTTGTAAGTCCAAGTAGTTAGGTGGTTTGTCCTCTCTTGTGGAGGCAAATCAAATACTCATTTTTTGCCTTAGATTTAGGTCGTGCTTTTGACCCTCGCCAAAACTCCTAAATTTAAGTTCTGAGCTTGCTTCTCCCTTCTATGAGTCATAAGCATAAACCCTCACCTCTTAGGCATTTTCATAATCTTGTATTATGAAATTATAAGCCCTAAACTTTTAATAAAAATTCAACTCAAATGAATAAATCAATTTCAAAAATGTAAAGCCCAACCATATAATAGTTTGAGATGCTCACTAGATTTCCTAGCATCATGAGCATCTCTTACTTATCTTCCTTTGACTTCGATAATAACTCCCTCCCTTTGATCAATCTCATTTGATCTTCCAAAATAAAGTAATCGATTGATAGTCCTACCTATTGAAATCTTTGGAGATAATGATCATTTATCTTAATCGAGAGTATTCCTAAGGGATCTCATTCTTTATGATGTAATTAACTATGAGGGCTTGCCCCTGTAGGGAACTTAACGAACCCGGTTTAAAATAAACCCT
The DNA here is from genome assembly GCA_021442155.1 of Cymbidium sinense. Classification (NCBI taxonomy): domain Eukaryota; kingdom Viridiplantae; phylum Streptophyta; class Magnoliopsida; order Asparagales; family Orchidaceae; genus Cymbidium; species Cymbidium sinense. Next base: position 104,643,976 of record CM038217.1, on the reverse strand, counting down.
ACTTTACTTTTCCATATAAAGTAAGGGAAGAATCTTTGGTACACATGCAGACCTATTGTCCTTAGTAGACCTTATTGAGGTGATTAGGTCCATTATAGGGTGGCGACTTCTATCTTTTGAGATAGTACACCTCTTCTCAATGTCGTACTCAATCACCCTCAATAAGAATATCTATGGATCTACGTGGTGTCAAAAATGCATAAAAAAGATGAAGTATATTTCTATCTTCATTTTCTTTCACATAGAGTGAAGATGGAAGTATACATCTTAGAAAATCTTAAAAATTTCACCATAGATCACGACTGTAGCCCGTATGCTCCCTAATGACTCCGGTCTTTGAGTTGTGGATCATAGGGTACACTTGATAGGACAAAAAGCTATATATCAGCTAAGGTAGACTTAAGCCTGTCTCCTTAGACAAATATCACCTAAGGCCTACAAGGATTTCTTAGACGACGTAACCCATGTGTTGCTAATAAGAATCATTCAGTCAAGTTGGGTCGACTACCTCCTCTGACTAAGTAGACTAGGGACACAGCCTGGGATGATGAAACCATGGGATCTAGATCGGGCACATCATCATTCCCCTAACCATTTGCTTTAAGGTAATAATGATGAATTTCATAAATTCATAAATTCTAAATCCCAAATTTCAAAATTCCACATGCTACTACTATACGCTATGCATTTAGGATTCCAATGATTAGCCTTAATCAAAAGTTCTCTCTCAGCATTGAGAGGGGTAATTAACTATAGGTTCTCACACCTATAGGAAACCTGGAACCAAATCTAAAGTCCTCACCAAATGAGGGCGAAATCTTTGGGTAGTGTCTTATCTAGTATTCCATATGCCTTCTAAAAATTACACTGATACATAAATCACTCTCCTCATTTACGAGAGGTCGACGATAAATTTTTGGAGCCCACAACCCAAACTAGCCAAATTACAACATAAGATAAATCCCTTGAGACCAAGAATTCATACCAACTCAAAATCAATATTTGCACATGACTTGACCTTCAATTGAGCCAAACTAAACACAATTGGCCCTCTTGACCCAAGTTAACCCAAATTGACCTAAAAGATCAAATTGGGTCAAATCAAAACCAAATTGATTGCAACCAATGGCTCAAGTTCATTCCAAATTGATTGTTGAACTTGACCAAGCCATGATTGAACCCAAATTGACCAATTAAACCCAATTGATCCACTTAGCCCAAATTGATGTAAAGGGTCAAGTTGGCTTAAATTAAAACCAAATCTAAATTAATTGAAAACATAGCCTACAATCATCTTCAATTGGTAAACCAAACCCAAACCAACACCTAACCCAAGCCAATTTGGCCAATTTGGTCAAATTGGTCAACTTAACCCACTTGACCCATTTGAACTCAAATGAGTCAAAATCAAATCTAAGCTAAATCAAACCAAACCAATGACACCAATACATAATGATCATATGAACTTGACCTAACCCTTGGTTTTACTCAATTTGACCAATTGATCAACTTAACCTGAATTGACTTAATTTGACCCATTTGAAACATATTGAGCCAAACCTAACCAAATGAACTCTAAATCACTTAAAATTTTGGCTAACCCACTTTTGTCTCATGTCAAATCTGCACAAATCAAATCCAATGTTAAATGACCATTCTACCATTGGGTATCACATGAGACAAATCACCCATGTAAGTGGTTATTTCTATTCCTTGGCCACTTGGCACTCTTCCATTGGTCTACCTATGCACTAGGACATTGCCCAACCTGACCCAGGGGGTGGTTGGGTCGGCCAAGATCCATGGGTGGTGAAATCACCTCACCCTCCCCATTGGAGCATTTGAAACTCATATGACACTCATGATTCCTCCCTGGCAGCCACCTCCACACCTTCACCCACTCAAATTGAGCCACCTCATTCACTCCCTGACACCCACGACCCTTTGAGGTGGCCAGACAGCCACTAGGAGCCAAATTTGATCGGATCATTTGATCAAGAGGAGGAGGGGGTATACCCCCGCTCATTCCAACTCCAAATGAGCATTAGACCTCAATAAGAACCCTAACACCCTAAAGAGAGCATCCTAGAGCCATTTCCAAGCTCCCCATTGCCGGTTTCACCCAAGCCAAATAGGGCATCCCTCCTTCAATCCCAACTTGCTCAAACCTCCATAGAAATCAAATTAACTTTGCACATACCATCCCTGAGCCCATCGAGCTAGAACAAATCTTCTCCTGAGCTCCCTGACCACCAGAGATAGGATTTCGATCAACACCGGCCTCCCAAGCTTCGGGTGTTGGTCTTTCGAGAAAACTACACCAAAGCAAGGCTTGTGCTGATTAGTAGAGCTTCATCTCCACTAGATGATGCTTCCTCAATTGTATTTGCCACTAGTCTTGAGCTCCGGAGGTATGTCATTAAAATTGATCCTTAAGCAAAAATGAGTCGAGGCCTTTTGAAGAAAACTTGTATCTCATGTGATCTTGACCGTTGGATCCCCTCCGATCGACATCGTGAAGGTGTGGGATTCTTTTGGAGTTGATCTGAGCTTAGGTAAGCTCGGATCAAACGAGCAATGGTGGAAGGACTCTGTTCTCCATCGCTTGTGTGACGATAAATGACACATTGCCTGTTTCGCATGATCAGAATGGACGTTTGTGATTAGATCTGATAGTTTAACTTGATTTAATCATATTAAGCCATGGGATTAATCGTAGCTATCCGATATTAGATTAGATGGAAAACGAGAAAGCGATCACGCCACGTGGCAAGTCGAATATAAGTTTTAAGTAGCCAGTCCCGCAGCGCCATGTGGAAAGCGTGCCATGTGGCACCGATTAGATTAGGCTTAATTAAATCTTTTTAAGGGCTGAAACTTCTAAAAATCATAACAAATCATAGAAAAATAAATAAATAAATAAATATTTCTATAGGGATGACCTTGTCTCCCATGATTTTCTTGGAATTTATTGCTCACTTAATTTGAGAAATTGACTAATTAAATCTTAATTACTCTTTTAAGTTAATTAATGATTAATTAATCCCATGAATAGTAATAAATTGGTTAATTAAGTTTATTAATCATTGTCCAATAATAAGTGAACTAAGGAATAGGGTTGTGACCTCTTTCTTAACCTATTCCCCTAAGTTCATTTCTCTTTTTCAAAAAAAAATAAAAATTAATTGAAGATTAACTAATTAATTAAATTGAAATCAAAATTATATTAAACCTCAATTAATCAATTCTAGGGTAGATCTTTAGGTGTTTAATAACCTAAAGGAGTTTAATGAAATTATAGTTAGTCCACATGTATGGGAAAATCATAAGAGTAATTAATGAAGTCCCTTAATCTAATTAACTATTAATCATGAGCCAACTCCATTAGGCCCCTTTTATTTCCTAGGATCATTGCAAGTTTATTTTCTATGCATTTCATGTTGGCTCATAATTATTTAGTTAATTACTTTAACGTGACATAGGTAATGGTAATTAATTGATCTAATTAAGAGCTAAGCCTAATTAACCCATAAAATCAACTTAATTATATTTCCTTAAACTAAATCAAATCACTAATGTGAGAATGGGTTTAAAAGAGCAAGTGATAATTTCTCTTCTCCTCTTTAAATCAAATCAAATTTAAAACTTAAGTATTAAAGAAACTTTGGTTTGCTTTAAATAATCTTATTTGATTTTATTGTCCTTAGGAACTAGTTTGGTTGAATGAATCACATGCTTATATTTGATTGTTCTCTTTCCAATCATGCTAAATTTGGTATGTCATTTGAATTCATGCATCCATCTTTTCAAAATCAAGTAAAATAAAATGGATTTTCTTTATGCAAGTGTGCATGTGTTTGACTAATTTATAATATGTGTGGCTATTATCACTAATAAATTCAAATTATTTTTTCAAAGTTTACAAATTAATTATATTGATTAGAGTGATTATAGTTATGAATACATATAGGCTTTGCATGTGCTTATAGCTTAGGTATGTGAAGTAAAACTTTATTTTCCTTAATTCATATGTGGTTTTACATGTATTTGAATGGTAATAAGTATATAGTCTAAACATCCCGGGAATACGAGGCTTTAGCTAGCCCCAATGAGGCCATTCAATTACCTCACTTACTAGTTAATAGCAACACATACTTTTTGATTTCATTTACATGTATTTCTACATTAGAATTTGAATAGAACTTTGTTTAACATAAATAAATGTTTTAATCAAATAGAAATATAATTTTTTCATGATTTTCTTCCCTTTATTTACCCATAAATTCATGTATAATGAGATAGCAAAGTATATAGTCTGGAAATCCTGGGAATACAAAGCTTTAGCTAGCCGCAAGGAGGACATTTTATTACCTCGCTTTCTTGGTTAATAAAGGAATATACTTGCTCATTTCTCTTTACATGTGTATATATGTGTGGCTAAAAGATGAAAATTCCTCTTTTCTGCTAAAAAGAATACATACATCCATAATTGGCTAAGTGATTGAATTAATTAATCATATGACTTAGAGTTGTTCTTTCATATGTTCATGTGTATAAGCTTACATAGATTTGAATGCAAGTGGGTATATAGTCTGGCCATCCCAAGAATATGAGGCTTTAGTTAGCCTCAAGGAGGTTATTTGATTACCTCACTTCTCTAGTTTAATAATGACACGTACCTATTTAATTTCATCCCTATGTATTTTTGTATAAGAATTTGGATAAAACTTTAAATTAATATGATTAAATAATTCAATCAAATGAAAGAATATAAACTTTAAACATACACATACATTCATCATTTAAGTGTGCTAAAATATGTTGAATGTATAGATACACTTAGGATTGAATCATATGTGTTATATGTGATGGGAAGGAATGATTTGATATATGTCATGTGATAGTAATTCAATTAAATTAATCTTAAGATACCTTTCATATTGAATGAAGTTATTTAAAGTGAACATAAATTTAGAATTAATTTAAAATAAATAATAATCCATTCACTAAAGAGAACTAAATCAAATTAATGTACTTTAAAAGTGGCTTAGGGTAGTGATGAAAGGAATGATCCCCTTTCTTCTCTTTATAACACTTAGTTACTAAGTGTAGGTTGTATGAAACAAAAGAAAAATACAAATTAAAATTCTCAAATCAATTAAACAACTTGAAGTGAAACCATCCTCTCATGTTAAATTAAATCTTCTTACACTTACAAAAATATAATACTAATGCTTACTTGAGACAAACCACACAAGACCTTAACACACACATTAGAATTAAGTCACTACTTCTAGCTCTACATTAGGACGTGTATTTGTATGTTTTATTTTGTTATGTAATATTTTAGATTGGATGTTAAGGTGTATGCTTCGTAGATTGGATGGTAGGCCGCTATTAGCATAATCATATTTTCTACAAGAGATTATGCTTAAGTGGATGCTTAAAATAAATATAAATGCTCTCTTTGCAGGTTATTTAAATCCCTAAGTATAATTCAAGTTAGGATAGGTGTGCTTAGTTACCCATGTGCAGGGTGCTAAGTCCAATCCATACATAATTGCTTGAGATTATATGTGAGTTTAGTTAACCTCTATTTTACATGTGTAGTTAAGTTTACTTTTCCTATATATAAATGTAATTTTGTAATAGGAATTAGGATTAGTGTTATGGGGGATTAGGACGACCAGTGGCTAGAAGGCTTTCTCCTGGGGTTCTCTATGATGTCGTTGAAGCAAACACATCCAAATCAAAGGGGAAAGAAGATACACGAAGACATGAAGACATGAAGAATAAAGAAACGAAGAATCCCATAACATTTAATAAAATTGTAATTTTTCTTTCATATATCGGGTTGTATAAGGGTAGAGCTCAGCTACCCATCTTTTTTTTTGGTTGTACGGCGGTGCCCAATCGCACTAGCCTTGTATTCTTTTATGATAGTTATAAAATTGATGGTAATTTATTTATTTTGTGCATTAGAAATGGAATGCTTTTTCATAGTTTCTTAAATAATTGATGCTTTAATGTGATGCCTAGATACGATTATGCTCTTAGGATAAAAATAAATTTTCTACCCAACTAATCACTCATAACTAAAATTTTCTACAACTCATAACCTCATCATAAAGCCTAGGCTAAAATCAAGATAATTAAAGGTTTAGTAACCCCTTAGTTGTATGGTTGTATGTTTCACTTCATGCATGCATATTATTTCACTCTTGAAAATAGAGGATGCACGATAGGGGAATGCTTGACCTGTGAGGGCATCCGTTGTGATGGAAAACACTCCTTCTTACTGATTTTGCCAACAACCTTATTTCATCATGCATGTAGGTATCAAAATCCTAAAGCCTTTGTCAAAATGATGTGTCAAAAATAAAATGAAATTTGAAAATATTTTGCATTTGTAGATTAAGTCATTTCTCATATCACTCATGTTCTAGTATCTTAGGGAGTGTGTGTATGATTTTAGTCTCTTTTCTAAATAAATAATAGCCCAACTATCTTGAAATTTCATATGACCAGACTACATGATTTTAAAATCATAGGAGGAGTTAGCTGGCGGCCACTCAAGGTGATTATAAGTCCAGAAGTCGGACGGTTCATCCTCTTTTATGGAGGTGAACCTTTATGTCCACTTGTCACTTAAAATTTAGGTCAGGCTTTAGTCAATAGCTAGAATGATAAACTTTAATTGTCTTGACACTACTAGAAAGGTCCCATGATATTAATTACCCATTGAGCAAAAGGTCATGGGCTCTGAAGGGATGAGAGCTTTGTAGGTGGTGTATGAGAGATATTAGAGTGTAACTGATAACTTGTATATTTTTTTATGAAATCCAGGGCATCTTCCCTTATCGTAGGTCAATAGAACCCTTATCTCATGATTTTAAGGGCAAGTTCCCTTCCTCCTAGGTATTCCCCATATATTCCAGAGTGAACCTCTCTTAATGCGTAATCAACCTCTGATGGTGAGAGGCATTTAAGGTATTGTCCATAAAAAGCTCATTTGTATAATTCGCCTTTGATAATAATAAAGTTTGATACTTATCTTTGGAGATGAATTACAGCAGTTAGGTCTTTGGGAAGGGTCCCTTATAGAAAGCATAGGATGGGGTCCATCCACTAAGGTTCTTTCATCTCATTAATAGCTTGTATTACCCATGACCCTTGAATACTTGGAAAATATATCTCCTCAACGCACTATCTCTTAAGAAGATCTCCAGTAGTTGAGGTAGTGAGCTTAGATAGTGCATCAGCTCGAGTGTTCTTCTCTCAAAGTATGTGAATAATTTATGGCATCTTGATATGGACTAGAAGCGACCTCACCAAGCTAATGGTATTATGCTAGCTGAGGATTATGAGCATTAAAATCTCCCTCAACTTGGGAGGTGACAAGGTGAGAGTCAATATAGATCATTAAGTTTTGAACTTCATAATTGATGGCAAGCATTAACCCTATGAAAAGAGCCTCATATTCAGTCATATTATTAGATGCAGTGAACTTTAAGCGAAGTCAATACTCTAAGGTGTCTTGTCGGGGGGAAATAAGCAAGATCCCTACTCTGGCATCAGTGTTTCTTGAAGCTCCATCAACATAGAGGGTCCATTAAGGAGATGAAAGGGCTGTAATAGATAGCTCATTTGGAGTAGGGATAGTGCACTCAACTATAAAGTCTACGAGTACTTGAGACTTTATGTATGGTCTGGGCAGAAAATGAATGATAAACTCTCCTAATTCTATGGACTACTTGATTAACCTTCTGGACACCTCCGATTTCTGTAAAATGACTCTCAACGGTAAATGGGAATAAACACCAATGGTGTGAGCTTTGGAAGTAATGATGCAATTTTCATGCTGAGAAAATTAAAGCCAAAGTCATCATATCTGCTAATGGATAATGGCTTTTTATATTAGAGAGAATTTTGATAATGCAATAGATTGGTCATTGTATCACATTTTCCTCTCGCACTAACTAAACTTATGATAATATATAATTCCATGACACTATTAGATATTATATAATATCTTAAAGAATGATTGAGCTAAGAAATGATAAGGTAGTAATCCGTCCATTCAAGCGAACTTCCTTGATATTTTTTAGAGGAGCCATATCTCTGAGTGCTTTGATTTTCTCAGGGTTAGCTTCAATCCTGTGATGGGTGAGCATGAACCCAAGAAATTTTCCCGACTTAACCCCAAAGGCACACTTGGTTGGGTTGAGTCACATGTTATAATGTCAAAGAAGGCTAAAACATATTTCTAAGTCGAAATATGTTGTGATTCTTTCAAGATTTTCACTAATATGTCATCCACATATACCTCCATTATGTGTCCTAAGAGTCTTTAAACACCTTATTCATGAGGCGTTGATAGGTAGCACCAGTATTTTTTAACCCGAACAACATAACTTGGTAACAATATAAACTTTTATCTGTTTGGAAAGATGTCGCTTCTTCATCTGCTGGGTTCATTTTTATTTGGCTATAACTTGAGTAAGCATCTAAAAAATTGAGCATTTCATGCCCAGATATTGCATCGACCAATTGATCAATCTAGGGGAGGGGAAAACTATTTTCGAGCAAGTTTTATTTAGATCAGTGTAATCAACACACATTCTCCAAGTTCAATTTACTTTCTTAACCATGACAATATTTGCTAATCATGTAGGGTAATAATATACTTCTAAGAGCTTGTTAACTTCTTGTTTAATAGCTTGAGGCGGTTTGGTGCAAAACTTTGCTTATTTTGGATGACCAGTTTGAATGTTGGATCAATGTTGACAGAGTGTATGATAACATCAGGGTCAACCTTAGGCATATCTGTTAGACTCCAAGCAAAGATGTCTTGAATCTTGGGCAGGAAGTATATATATTTTATCCTCTGTTCGTCTAAGAGTAGAGATCTGACTTGCATCATTTGTAGAGGTTGGTCATCTGATAATAAAATAAGGAAAAAGCCTTCTACAAGAGAAGCTCTCTGAGGTACTTCTTCATCTAGAAAGTTAAAATTTTTGATGTTGAAGGTCATCGAAGGACGTGGATGAGCCTGTCTGAGATAACATGATTGTGCTATTTGTTAATTTCTGTAGACCACTCAAACCTCAATTGGTGTTGAAAATTTCATCTTAATGTAAGGCACCGAAGTAACGGCACCAAAGATCGATTGGATGGGCATTGAAAAAATTGTATGCTGAATCTGACTTGACTACTATGAATTAGATTGAATGAGTCACTTGTCGAGGGAATTCTCTGAGAACAATAAGAAGGGTGATTGTCCCCTCCACTCATACATGGTGATTATCAAACTCATATAATGGTATTGCAGTGGGTTGGAGCTTTTCCCTAATCAGGCCAATGCTAAGGAAGGTCGAGTAAAATAAAATATCAATACAACTCCCATTATCAATCAAAATTTTCTTAACATTATAACATGAGTCACCGTTCCCCGCACTGATGACAAATGGATCTTGATGCGGACTTGGACTCCTTCTAAGCCTTAGTCATTAAAAGTGATGGAATAATCAATACGATATTTCTTTAACTCTAGCTCTTCAGAAGTGGCAATGAAGACTTGATTAGATATTAGTGATCCTCCTACGATTGTTTCAATTTCTCCAACTATTTGGCGACTATTTTGTTGTTTCTATGATGATTATCACCGTTGCCCCTAGTTGAAGTTATGTTTGCTTGAGTTGATGATTTTGCATAAATTGACCTAGATATCCTTGCCAAATGGGCCTCTCGATCTCTTCTTTGAGTTGTTTACATGCCTCTGTAGTATGTCCATGGCTTCGATGGAAGTGACAATATTGCTCCTAATTTTTTGAATTTGGTTTTAGTGGATGTGGCCACTTAATGGTCTTTTCATATCGAATGGCCCAAGACGTTAGCACGAGATGTGTTCAGTGGTGTGTAATCTTTTTCTTATCGCTCACGCCATTGGTGTCAGAGAAAGATTGCATTATTGCTTCGATGGGGTTGTTGATCGGTGTTCTTGGGTATTCTTATGTTTTCTATGGATTATTCAAACTATCGATGGGCATTAATATCCTCATCAAGAAAATTTTTCCCGATGAACTAAGTTGGCATATGATCGAACTGTATCATGCATTAAGGATGAGTAGAAAGGCCTAGGATGCTTGAAAGATAGAGGCACTAGAGTTGGTGGAGCTCTCTAAGGAAAACTCTTCTTAGTAATTTAGGGTCCACCCCTAGTATTTAGCGAGCTTCTAAAGAGAATCTTTGTAAGTACTCCTTAAGTGATTCACCTTCATTTTGACGTATGCTTGAGAGATGAGAGGAATCTTTGATGATCCTTCGATTCACAATAAACTATTCTACAAAAATCTTAGCGAATTTGTCAAAGGTATGGATAGATCCCCTTGGAAGAGAGTAGAACCAAGTGCGAGCTTGACCCTTGAGGGTAACTGAGAAGACCTGACAAAATAGTGTGTTAGAGCTCATTGGATGTGCATGATGGTTCTGTAATGGTCGATGTTTTCATATGGGTCAGTTGCCCCATCATAGGAGTCAATGCTTGGAAGCTTGAAACCTATTGAAATAGAATGTCAAGAATTTCTTCAGCTAAAGGTGAAGACTCCTGATAGCCATGGTGAGAGGGAAGATGATTTCTATCTTTAAGGTGAAATTCTTCTCGCATTAAACATAGTAATTCCGCACGTATAATATGATGGGTGGAATCAATAGGGCAAGAACGTGCAAAGCCATCATAAATAATTGGTGAGTTAGCGATCGGTTGAGCCGCAAGTGATGGATGAGTAGAACTAGCAAGAGAAGCCTGAAGCGAGGAACTTCAGCCTAATGGCGAGAAGGCCACATGTAAGCATTTTGACCTCCACTAGCTAATGATCGATCTTGGGAGAGATGCATTTGTTGTAGTAGTGGCTGTCGTGTTTCTTGTAAAAGTTAGATTATCTCATTTTGAGACTCTTCTATTTAGTGAACATGATCTTCTATATATGTTTCTTTTGCACTTTCGCTGATAGGGTAACACCTATCAGGGGAAAATGAGGCAGAAGCTTGATGTCCTTGGTTTAAGAATTTTTTTTGGGAATGGTGAGAGTTTGAGCAGGAGGCTCCATTGTTGCGAGTATTATGCTTATTGACCATAGTGCAGGTGTTCACATAGATTGCGATAGTGGGATTCCTTTCTCACAGATGGTGTCAAACTATTACGTGCAGGAAGATTCAGGCCGGTAGAGTAGGAGAACTCGATATCTTAGCATTGCACGAAAGTTCCACACACATAGTATAAGAGTTTGAGAGACATCAAGATTTTTACATGGAAAATCCAAGAAGGGAAAAACCACGGGGCCAAGCCCACTTAGAAATAATTTTACTATATCAGTTGTTACAATTATTATCCTGTCTCCAAAGTTGGAAAAGGATAATTTATAAGAGTAGGTTTTATGAGAAGCTTCACTGGATCAGTGAATAAGGCTTCGCTTGAAGTAGCAGTCTGACGAATCGACTACAACGATCGAGTGATGGTCGGATGGCGCGGTTGGTTGCGGTGGTGGCTGTATGTATGTCAAATGATCCAAATCGCCTAATGGTGGATTATGATGACACCCATGGTCCAACGCGATGGCTTGAGATTCTTCAATTATCAGAGCTCTCTCTCTCTCTCTCCTCTTCAATTTAGGTCTCCTCATGTGAAGAATGAGGGGCTATTTATAGATTGTTAGAGTAGCATTTATGTAAATACAGACAAAATCCAAACCACTCCATCAGACGGCTCAAACTGATTCCTTCGATCATCTGATATATTTTAAGTATTTGAATTCTCAAAAGAGTTAGAATTAAGAGATCTTAGGCTTATTAGATCTGGCTCATCAAGACGCTTGATTTTACTATAAATATTTCATATTTAGAAGCTATTTAGGGATCCAATGATATCTCAAAGTTTTCAATTATGTTTTAAGTGCTTGATCCGGGCTATCACTCGAATCGATTGCTTTCAAATCTAATCAAAGTATTTTATATTAGCTCTATGATGATCAAAAGAGAGTTTAAAAGATTAAGATTTTGATTCTAAGTGATGTTTAAAAATACATACATCAAGATTCGTGCTTCAACTAGGAGAGTTTTCAATGGCATATCACGGCCATTAACACCCCTAGATGTATTTGAGATCATTCTATGTCATTTTTGGGTTTGGTTAGGTATAAGGTGCCTTCAACATTCTTCATCTAAAAGGGTTTAGAGTGTTTTCACCAACTTAGGATCTATTTTGGACAACTGTGACTATCTAAAAAAGTAATGGTGAAGGAACTGTAGAAGAATCTATTATTTAAGAAGATGCGATGGGGCCTATACTTTTAGTAAATCAGAAGCTTATGTAACCATCGAGCCATGTCAGATTAGAAAATACAAATTTCTAACCACAGATTCTTTAAAACACAGGCAGATCGCAATGCCCTAAATGCCGCGCCGCCACCACCGTGCTAAACACACCATTAAAAATTCTATAAATATTCTTGATGTATCATTTTCAATAATGTTGCATCATCTGGAATTGTATTGATCAAGAAGTTTTCGGCAAGTGAGCCTTTTCGTCAATTATCTATATATATATATATATATATATATATATATATATATATATATATATATATATATATATATATATATATATTTGGGGGAGTGTCTCTATATCTTTAATTCATTTAAAACATGTTCTTTTAATTTTTTTTTCTCAAATTAAGGATTACAATATTATCTTTTTAAAGAAATCTATGCTACTTGAAGGTTCTATAATGAGGTTTTTAAAATGATCGTTTATCTTTAGATTTTTAAAGCAAACCCCCCTTCTTTATATTGTTGATTATGTTTCCACATTTAATAGTACTAGACCAGTTTGATAAGGCCTCTTTATTTTCTTAGAGTTATTCGGATGTATTCTTCTACATACCACTCTTATATCTAAGCCTTCAATTATCAGAGTATTAGTGAAAATTAATATTTTTCAAAATCATTTGGATGGGTTCGCAAATGAAAGGATATTCATGGTAGCAAGTAATATTGAGAGAAAAAAAGCTAAGCCGAAAAAAGCTGTTGAATGCGAACTAGTTGTGTATTATTTGATAAATCTTTCTAATGAGCTGTCGTTTATTAATCAGACCGGTCGAATAGGTGATTGAGTGTAGTTCAGCTTTTCTTTAAAAAAAAAGTAAGGTGTGTCTCAAATTGTAAGAAGCGGTGCTAAAATTGAAGTATCTGTGCATACGTAGCACTCTTTGCCAGTTTTGTGCGTCCCTTAGAAATCAAAAGCAGCATCTGAGGAATAAAATAGAGTAGTTTCTCTCACAAGAAAGAATACAACTTAAAGAAAGCATATGCGATGTGATAATAATCTTTGTGGCTTTGATAATGCTTTTTCCTGACTTTTTTTAATTCAAAAATATTGACACAAGGAGGAGGAAATTAATTTTGAAAAAACATTGAAGGAGAAAATTATTAATTCAACTATATTAAATAGATTCATGATGTACATGCATTTAGGAAAAAAAATAAACAAACCTAACTAATTCATAACAAAAAAAATTCTTCCAATATCATCAAAATATTATTACGCGTGAATCAGGAACTTATAAATAACTATTTATAATCTTGTACAGATATCACATGCCCACTCTTAATTAATTATGTTTATCTTCCTCATTCACTGTCAAAAAGTTCTCCTATAATTGGTACCACCGCCGTCATGTCTGACCCCTTCGTCTCCCCTCGCTGACCAATTCGCCATTGTCGCTCACCACGACTTGTACTTCTTCTTCTTCGCCGTGGCACATCTCATCATCAGGTAATTGAGAAGAACGTGTCGCATGTAAAAACAATGGTGTCACAATAGGAGATCTTAATTCTTCTACGCTCTGCATGAAAGCTGATGATCCCACGGAGGTGGTGCGATGCTTGCTGTCAGCAGGGGGGTCTTTACCTTCCTTTTCGTTTTCATTCATTTTGATTTTTTTTTCTTCATTCAATTTCTTCGATTCGTTGTGTTTTCTTCTGCATTTCTTTTCCTTCAATTACAGGGACCACTGAAACGACGGTAGTTTGGAATACCTACAGAACTTAATCATGCTAGCTGTAACGAAGGCAGATGGTAGCTTTAACTAATATTTTAACATATTTGTCTTCTTTGAAAAATGTAAAAACTTAGAAATCTTCATTAGCTCGAGATTTGAGAAACTATTACGTGTGTGGAGTTTATGGGAAAATATTACATGCAGAGTTAATGTAGCGATGCCGTTAACGTTATTCAAATCCGGCCTGGCCCGACTCATCAAAATAATAGGAGAAACGTTATTCAAATCTGGCCTGGCCCGACTCATCAAAATAATAGGAGAAACGTCGTTTGAATGTGCGGAGAAATTTAAAAGTAATATATAAATAGATTTAGAGCATAATATATATTTTTTTCTCAGATGAACTGAGCTCAAAGAAGAGAAATAAAAAAAATCTCATTTAAATTTTTAGGAAGAATTGTGAAGATGGAGAATGAATTTGAAAGTCAGCTTTGATATTTGACTAATTTAATGGATGATGTCTTAAATAATATATATAAATAGATGTAGGACATAATATGTTTTTTTTTCAGATGAACTGAGCTCAGAGAAGAGAAACAAAAAAAAATCTCATTTAAATTTTGGGAAGAGAAGTATTTAAAGAAATGGAGAAATTTCTTGAGCATTTCAATTAAATGATGTCTTAAATATAAATATATCGATAAATTTTTTTCCACCGTTTTATATATACAGTTTTTTTTTTGAACCAGTAAGTGATATTCTTTGAAATTCTTTTATGTAATATATATTTTCTATACTGTTTGGAGTTCTTTGCAAGAGAGAACTTATTTTTATATGTACTCTCAGACTCTCATGAGGGTACACCTCATTTTTTTAATTTTTTTCTACTATGAAGCTTATCATATATTTAGTACATTCTATTGAAAGATATATGGAGATGTTTCCTGAAGAATTTGAGATTTTGGCTGTTTTTATATGCTTTCCTCCTCATGAGACACCTCATTTTCAATTTTTCAATAGTGAGGCTTGACATATGTTTAGTACATTGTATTGGAGATATTTTCTGAAGAATTTTGGAATTTTTGGAGTTGTTTTCCTTATATACTCTATGTACTCACATGAGAGTACACCCCATTTTTTAATTTTTTTCAACTTCAGGGTTTGTCATATATTTAGTACATCCTATTGTAAGCTATTTGGAGATATTTTCTGAAGAATTTGAGAGTTTTGATATTGTATTTCTCTATACTTTCACAGGTACACCCATTTTTTTAAATTATTTCAACTGTGGGGCTTATCATATATTTAATACATCATATTGTAAGCTATTTGGAGATATTTTTTGAAGAATTTGGTGATTTTTGGAGTTATTTAGGTACATTGCTTTAATAGTAATAAGGCAATACAAAGTTTCTTTTATACATGCATGAATAAGTGTGATTCATAGGAAGAGTTTGAGCAAGCTTGGTCTACCATGATAGAAGAAGGTAATTTGCATGATCATGCTTGGCTATTTGAGCTATATAAAATTAGATGTAAGTGGTCCACCACATTCTATAAAGACTCATTCTGTATAGTATCTTATCAATGCAACTTAGTAAGTCCACAAATAATGTATGTCTCTAAACCAACAAGTTCTATCACGATTATTTAATTGAAGAAGGTTGATGGACATTATGGACACATGATGAAATGAATATGACGAAGATTTCAAGTATACAGAATTATTCCTATTGTTAAAACCAGTTCAATTTTGAAACAAGCTGCTATGTTTTACATAAGAAAAATTTATACAATGTTTGAAGAAAAATTTTTGCATGGAGTTGGTGGATTAGCAAAAATTTGTCAGATGATAATCTCATGGAGTATTTGGTGAGAAATTTAGAGAATAAAAGTTCTTCTAAAATATGGACTGTCCATTTCGATAAGACATGCTTAAATGTAACTTGTAATTTTAAAAAAATTGAAATGATGAGGGTGTTGTGTGCCCACTACATTTGAGTTCGAGTGAAGATATCAGACGCATTTTAGAGAAGTATCTTCAAGGATGGTCAACTAGAGCAAAGAGGGATATCTACTTTGACAGTGCTTACAGGAACTTAAAAGATGTGTAAGGTAATGATGGAAATAAAATTGGCATTATATTTTGGAACCACATCAGTTGATATGCATATCAAATAAGTACCAGAGCACAAGGTAATAAGAAAGCTTAGAATATGTTATATTATTTAAAGAAACTATCTGATAATGTTGATTCTATATTATGTGAGAATTAATCTCCAACTGACAAAAAAGCTAAGAAGAAGAAGTCAACTATAACATATAAATAAACTGACTTAATAAAGGATCCTTAAGAAACAAACCAAAGGGTGTTTTCAATACAATGAAAAGGATAGAGAAACAAGAAAGCCAAGAGTAATTTTCTACCTATCTCTAAATTTATAGTCTTCAAATATTACTGTTAAACTTTAAACCATTATGTCTTTAATATTACAGAGACGAAAGAACAAACTGCAAGAGGAGGAGAACATAAAGGGTCACCCATTGCAACACATTTTTCTGTTATGCTAGAGTGCTTTCAGAGATATGCAGGTATAACACTTCATTCTTGCTATTACATATCAATAACTGATACAATATTCTTCTGTCTTAAGAATTTAACTCAAGCTCAATAATCAGTCAGTCAGCTAAAGGATACACCAAGCTAATGATGGATATCATTACAGGAAAACATTAATGTGTGATATCATTTAATTGTCATGTGTTCTTTGAATGTATATACTTTAATGTCAATTTGATTCAAAGTGTGTCAATCAGTAGTTACTATATTGTACTTTAAAAGTAAACTTTGTACTTCGACCTATGTTGCTTATATTTTTAATATACTATTAATATTTTGTACTTTAAATCACTAAAAATTTCTCTTAATATAGTCTGGGTTATTACACCAAAATTTATTAAACATTTTATCTTCAAACAGGGTAGAATAGTTGAAAAATTTGAAAAAATGGGGTGTACTCTAATGAGTACAAAGAGTACACATAAAAAAAATAGCTCTAAAACCCATCTAAGCCTTCAAACAAACTTAGAATAACATCTACTAAATATATAATTGGAAAAGTGTAAAATAGCTAAAAAATTGAAAAATATGGTGTACCTCATGAGAGTATAGAGAGTACACATTAAAATCCATCCCACCAGAAGCCTCCAAACAGCTTATAATGGCATCTACTAAATATTTTATCTTCAAATAGGGTAGAATAGTTGAAAGAATTTGAAAATGTGGGGTGTACCTTCATAAAAGTACAGAGAGTATACATGGAAAATAGCTCTAAAAAGCCACCCAGATGCCTCCAAACAGCTTAGAATAGCATATTAAACATATAATTGAAAAATAGTGTATAATAGCTGAAAAAAATTAAAAATGGGGTGTATCCTCATGAGAGTACAGAGAGTACATATTAAAATTGATCCAAAACCTCACCACGAAGCCTCTAAACAGCTTAGAATGACATCTACTAAACATATAAATGAAAATTATTATAGATTAGCTAAACAAATTTGAAAAAATGGAGTGTACTCTCATGAGACTACAGAGAGTACACATTCAAAATAGCTCCAAAAACCCACCTAGAAGCCTCCAAACATTTTATTCTCATCTACTTTGAAAACCTTTGAAATTAAGAACTAAACCAAATTTTACAATATAATGTATTAAACATATGGCAAGCCCCATAGTTGAAATAATTGAGAAAATGAAAAAAAACTGCACCAAATTATCAAAAAATAACTCTAAACATCTTACAATAACATGTACAACACAGATAAATAACATGTACAAATAGCTTACAATAGCATGAACAACACAATCAAATACAGAGATGATCTCCATTTAGATTTCCAAACACTTTATTCATATGCACAACAACCTTCTTGCACTCAATATTTTATAGCTCAATTATTTCATATTTAAATAAAAAATAGCATAAGCAAACTCAGCTCTGAAGCAATTCATTTTCTTTGGCCAATCTTGATGCTCATCCCAGTCCACTGGAGGTTTGCTGATCACTGCCTCCATGTATTTACACACAAACATCCCACAATCAACACTATTTTGTTGGACTGGTATACCACTGATCACTTCAATTAGCCATTCTTGAGGATTGCTCTCAAAAGCCTAGCCAACATCTTGGATGAGTAATTTGATCTAAAGAGTTAAAAATAAAGGTCAAGAGTTAGGTACAAAGTATGCATTTGAGATGAATTGAAAATGAGAAGAATTCTTATAATATCAGGAAGAATGGCCTTATGAGTTTGGTTTGGCAGTAAGTCATAGAAATACTAAACCCCTTTCTTAATATGCCCCACTAGTAGTGTCCAATGCTGATTATTGATAATTGAAACTAAGAGTAAATCAGCCGTCAAAACACTATCTGTAGTAACATACTGGATGAATATTTTTCTTTCTTTTGCTAGGCCATATTTAGCATAACTCTACAAGAATTCAAAGAAAAGTTAAAAATTAGTAGTTTATAACTATCAAAACTTTGGAAAGCAACATATAAAGTGTAGGCATGAGACATATAGATAGGAAACATATAGCCTAGGACAGATCTTATTCTTCTCGTCCAATAAATAAGCGAAGGCATCAACATGTGCACCTGACAGATACTGATCTGTTAGCAACTCATCAATTTGGCCTCTCGTAATAATGATATTTTCAACTGAGAATATGCTATCACTCTTGCATGTGAGAAGCATGGGAATGTGAGCATTACTAAATTAAAATGTGATTTTATGTATATTGAATAAGTTAGACTAAGCAATGACTTACTTATCCTAGAATCGTAAAGAGATGTCAATGAGCTGCAGCATTGGCTTGGGCAGTACATCTCTTGATGAGAAGTCTATGATATCATGTGTCTCAGTTGGCTGCAAGAAATTAACAAGATTTAAGAGCTAGATTCAATATGAATTAAAGTCGAATCTTCTAAGATGAAGAATAGCTCCGTCTGATGCTCCTCAACCACTACGACAATATTCATCTGTTCATCTAGGAACCTCTCTGTTAACCTACATAAGAAATTATTGAAATCAGCTTTTATTAGATTAAACTAAAAGGAAAGCCAAGAAATACCTCATATGTTATCTATTCATCCTATGTGGTAGCAACAACAGGAGTTCTTGTGCTACGTATCTTCCTGTACACTTGTGTGAATGGGGACGATCTGACTTTCCTTCCTCAACCAGCCTTCTTCACACCATGTTCTAGCTAGTAAAGGTGAGCAAGTGTTTCTGTGGTAGCCTCTTCAGGAGCTTCTCCTATGGTTTCCTCCTCGAGAGCTTCCCCTGTGATAGCCTCCTCAGGAGCTTCCCCCATGCTTGGACCCTTCTGTCCAGCAACCATCGCCTCAATTGCAGCTAGCCACAAATCAATACCATCAACTTTGTCAGTTATTGAAGCTTCAAAAAATGATACTCTTTCCCCTAGGGCCTAAAACTTGAAAGTATCTTATCTATTGCAAAACTTTGTAGAGGGGTAGTAGCAGATGGCAGGCTAAATACATAGGAATGGGGAGAATATCGAGGAGAGACATATGGAGATCCACTTAGGGCTCCACTCCTTAGACTTGGAATGGGGCTCCTATGGGGCTCACAGTGGGTTGTTTGCTAGACAGGAGGCACTATTTTAAAGAGTCAGGTCTCTTCCTCTGATATGTTCTCAAATGAAAGGCAGACATGTGTTACACCAATAAGAAAATATAATAATTTCTATTATGAATAAATACATTTTTAGTTAAATGAAGTAAATTTATTTCACATCACCTTGTGTCCTTGCAAATCACTGAAGGAATCATCTACAAACTTTATTTTTTAGCCATCGTAAAATAAAGCGACTTTTAGAAGAAATGGGTGGCAATATGATTCTTGTGCTCGTCAGATTAATAAAGATTTACATAAACTTAGCTTCAATTGATAAAATAATATAAATAAAGATGTAAAATGTACTATTAGAAGAGTGATAAAGCCACTCATGTACTCGGTGCCTTTGTGTCAAAATTTTTGATGTAATACCATCAAACGTGAAAGCTCGGCTTATAGCCAATTATAATCAACAAATCTCTATGTCATCAATGTAGGCTATCAATTACATCACTCTATAATTATGATATATAAAAAGATTTGAAAGTAAAATGTATGTATAAGCACAAACTATGTTGTGGTCAATGAGCGATTCAACTTCTCAATTTTATTCTTAAAATCAACTAAGTTGGACTTGGAAAGTGGGGATTTCTACCATATGACCTTCTTTCCTTTATTTGGCATCTCTACAATTAATGCAACTTCATCAGGGGTGAAAGGAATGCATTAGCCATATATATGGAATGCTTGCTTTTCTATATTCTAATAGGACATAATTGAAGTGATGGCAGCCAAATCTTATTGAATTTCATGTTAATGAATTGATGCACATGTAGCCTTTTTAAAATAAGTACTTCATCAATAAAGCGGTCTGAAATAGAATCAAACACTACTCTAATGTAGTTGGCCTGTATCTGAAGTTATCCTTTTCCCAAATATTTTAAGCTTCAAAATGAAAAGTGAATTAATGAGAACATTATCTGCACAATGGAGGCCGAGAGAGTACTCATGGAAAACAACTCCAAGAACCCTCAAATTTTTTCGAAATATCTCCAAACAACTTACAATATGATGTACTAAACATATGATAGGCCTAATAGTTGAATTTTTTTTAAAAAAAAAAGAATGTATACACATAGAAAATAGCTCCAAAAACTCTTAAATTCTTCAAGAAACATCTCCAAACACAATAGAATATACTAAACATATGACAAGCCTGATTGAAAAATTGGAAAAATAGGGTGTACCCTGAGAATCTTGAGTACTGAAAATAAAATTTCTAAAACTATCAAATTCTTTAAGAATATAAACAAATAGCTTACAATAGGATGCACTAAACATATGATAAGTCCCACAGTTGAAAAAAAATAAAAAAATGGGTTGTACCATCATGAGAGTATGGAGAGTATACATACAAAATATCTCCAAAAACTCCCAAATGTTTTAGGAAATATCTCCAAATAGGTTCCAATAAGATGTAC
Organism: Cymbidium sinense; assembly: GCA_021442155.1. NCBI lineage: Eukaryota > Viridiplantae > Streptophyta > Magnoliopsida > Asparagales > Orchidaceae > Cymbidium > Cymbidium sinense. Next base: position 104,622,795 of record CM038217.1, on the reverse strand, counting down.
TAAACATATAAAATAGTTAAAAAAATTAAAAAATAGGGTGTACTCTCATGAGAGTACAAAGAGTACACATGTAAAATAGCTTCAAAACCTCTCAAATTTTTCAGAAAATATCTCCAAACATCTTACAATAGAATGTACTAAATATATGACAAGCCCATAGTTGAAAAAATTGAAAAAAAAATGTATCCTCATGAGAATCTGAGTACATACAAATAATAAAAACCTCCAAATTCTTCAGGAAATATCTCCAAAGAGTAAGATGTACTAAACATATGATAAGCCTCACAGTTGAAAAAATTGTAAAAATTGGGTGTACCCTCATGAGAATATAAAGAGTGCACATGCAAAATAGTTCCAAAAATTCTCAAATTCTTCAGGAAACATCTCCAAACAGCTTAGAATATGATATACTAAACATATGATAAGCCTCATAGTAGATAAAAAATTAAAAAAATGGGGTGCACTCTCATGAGTGTATAGAGAGTATACATACAAAATAGCTATAAAAACCCCCAAAGTCTCATTTCCTTTAAAGAACTCAAATGCTCTTTAAAGTTCAAAAATATAAGAAGAAATACTTCATGGAGTCCTAGATGGAGAAGATGATATAATACCTCAATTTTTAATTCCCTAGATTTAGCAAATCTCTGGGGGAAGGTCAGATGCACGCTCGGAGAGGAGCTAGGAAAAATTTCTGCACAAAAATGAAAATACCTGAATTTTCTAAGACTCGGAATCTGAAACACCGTCCGTAATATTTTCTCCTACTATTTTAACGGATCGGGTTAATGGGTTTAATAATACGATCATTACATTACTGCGTTATAAAGTAAATAAATCATATTTTATTAGTGGACAATTGAGATCTGTTTGCGACGTAAAAATTTACCTGACTTTTTCTGTAATATTTTCTTAGAGTCTAGACATCAAGTAGAGTTACGTCCGAATTTTCGTAATATATTAGTGTGTAAATGCCAATTTTTCCTTTTTTTTTAGTTTAAAAATATCCTTTAAAATTAGTATATACATATTGTGTGTACAGGAATATTTTGAGTGTAATTAAAAAAATTGAAAAAAAAAATCCTAAAAAATTAGTTATTTTAGCTTTTTTTTTTTAATTGTGCTCAAAATATTTATGCTATATAATATATTCTGATGTTAGAAGTGTTTAAAATATTTCATAAATCTTAAGAAAAAAAAATTAATGTACACACTCTATATATCAGTACACAATAAAAATACATAGGACTCACATGTAATAATTTCTTCGTTAGCTCACGCTCAAATGCAGTACTATTAAATTTTAATAAATTTACTTCAATGCTCAATTATTGAATCAAACATTAGGTGCATCATCATTAGAAAAAGGCAATGTGAAGACAATTTACCAAAATTCAAATCTCTCTCTCTCTCTCTCTCTCATACTGTCTTTGCCATAGTAAGTTCACAATTATTATTTAATCTTCTGCCACTTTCATTGTTTTTCTTTTTAAATCTCATCTCAAAGAAGATGATTGATGAGATGTTGAAGCCAGTATAATCTTTCTTTTCTTTTTTCCTCTCAACTTTATAATTCAGTTGCGTGTAGGTGATTTCATTATAATCTTAAAGATATCTATTACCACAATATTCCTTATTTTTACTTTATTTTATTCACAATTATATTAATTTTAAAATTTATTTAATAGTTTTGAAATTCATTCAAATCAAATCTTTAAATTTATTTATTAATTTGGTGGGGAAAATTTTAAATTAGGCATAATTATTAGTTTAATTAGCTAATTAGATATCGAAAAAAAATTAACAAAATAGGCCAAATCGTCATTTGAATGGGCCGGCATCCATTGATTCGTCGGACAATATTCTTTTAATTTTTTTAAAATTAAGCATTCGATTTTGCTCATATCTACCTCATCATGTGTCAGAATTGAGTGAGTTTAGTATCGTTGGAATCATAAAGAAATTTCTCACAACTTTTATGTTGATCAAAAATTAAGATTGTGACCCAATAAGCGGATTTTGAGAATCAAAACAAATCACGGTCGAAAGCGACCACCTTTATTTGTCTATCGGACTCATCGGTGTGAATCAAGAGAACTTAGTAAATTCCACAACTTTCATGTTGACCATAAATTACGATTGTGGACCAAAATTTTAATAATTTAAGGTGTGTTTATTTTGGTGGATTACATACCGTGATAATTAGATTGGATGGAAAAAAGTAATTAAAATAAAATATTCAAATTAAATAAAATCTGAATTATTTTATTATTATTGGTCTGATGAATCTATTATTTTTTAGAGAATGAGACTATTCTAAAAAAAATTTAATTATTTTTTTTTTGTGTTAGTTTCATTGATTTTGTTGATCGAGTTATCTAAAAGTTTAGTTTTGATGATTTTGATTGTTTGGATCTGTAGCTTATATTATTTTATGTGACTAAATATTTATTAAATTTTAATTTTATTTTTTTATTAAATTTATTATTGTTTGTACTATTTTTAAATAATATTATTTTATTTAAGTCTATGTTTTAGTATTATAATTAATTGTATTACAAATTTCTTAAAGAATAAAAAATACTCATTCAAGGTTTGAGAGCATATGATATGATATGTATGTATGTATATGTATATATATATATATATATATATATATATATATATATATATATATATATATATATATATATATATATATATATATATATATATATATATATATATATATTATATATTATGTTATAGTATAATAATTGTAATTTGCGTGTCCATAAAGTTGTGGAGAATTTTGTTCGATTCCAATGAAACCAAGCTTCGCTTGGGATGAGTCGATATAAAAATAAAGGTACTCAAAATTTGATTGCCGGTTTTTCGTCGTTAGCAAAAGCTGCTGCTTATCAGTCACAATTTTAATTTTTTGATCAACTGTGAAATTTTGTTCGATTTCAATGATACTTTTCAATTCTACGTCGGGATGAGGTAGATATGAGCAAAATCTGGCGGTTGCTAATATTTTTTTTAAAAAATTACATCCGTTCCGCGTTGGCGGCAGGTCGTCGTTCAAGAGCGACTTGGCTATTTACTAAATTTTTCTTGATTAATTAGCTAATTAAATTTATAATTATACTTAATTTAAAAATTTTCCAGTAATTTGGTTTAGGATTTCGGAGGTACACTAACATATTTAGTGTTAATGAGTACTAAATAATTTTTCCCAATAATAGCAATTGAATAATAATATATATATATATATATATATATATATATATATATATATATATATATATATATATATATATATATATATATATATTTTATTTTATTGTATTGACTCTCATTTTGATAATGCATTAAAATGTTTTGATAAATTTTTCTGGATTTTTTATTTTAAGAAAATCTTGATTATAATATTTTAAATTATATTTATACCTATTAAAATTTAATTTAAACAAATAATATATAATTAATCTATCAAAATTGTATTTATTTTACATGTATTACAAAATAAATTTATTTATTTGTTCCTTCAATGATCACTTAAATCTTATAAAAAAGATGTAGATTCGCTGAATTTTAAATTAATAAAATTATTTTAAAATAATATTGAGATGACGAAAATTCTACTAGAAACGAATCTTGGCGTTAAAAGCTGATCCAAGTTGAAACTAGTCGAAATCAAGAACTTAAAATATCATTGAAACCTTTGAGATATCAGTTAAACCCCCAAAAAGCTCTCAAACATGGAGTGTTTATAGTCAAATCGAGCGTCTCGACGAGCCGGATCTAACAAGCCCAAGATATCAAAATTCTGACTTCATTTGAGCATTCAAATATTTGAAATACATCAAATGATCAAAGGGATCATTTGGAACCGTCCGATGAAGTGGAGTAGTGCGGGTTTTGCATATATTTACGACGTCACTCCTCGATCATAAATAGCCTCATTCCTCATATGAGCCAGCGAGGAGAGAGGAGAGCCCTAAAGCTTAAAGATCCTCCAAAACACCGTCGTGCCACCACTGACGTCGTCGCCAGCCGTCTTGCCGTCATCGTCGTGATCCTGCCGTCATCAACCACTATTTTTGGTTATCATCGCCGACCACTACCGCCGGTCATCTTCGTCAACATCGTCATCATCTTACCAGAACGTTGTTCCCTTCTTACATACTATTATGTAATCCCGTCATCGGGAAGATCCTGTACTCCAAAATAAATATATAGTGGAAGCTTTTATTTTCCTCATGGTTTTCCTCTTTTCGAGATTTTTCACGTAAAATTGAGTTTTCTTATCTCTTTAAATACATTATTGTCTTGGACTCTCCAAAGAAGCTAAGTTCTTTATTTGTTTGTGTGTTTAGTTACCCATATGCTTAATCATATTTTCTACAGGAGATTATGCTTAAATGGATGCTTAAAATAAATATAAATGCTCTCTTTGCAGGTTGTTTAAATCCCTAAGTATAATCTAAGTTAGAACAGGTGTGCTTAGTTACCCATATGCAGGGTGCTAAGTCCAAATCATACATATAACTGCTTGAGATTGTTTGTGTATTTAGTTAATCTCTATTTTACATGTATAGTTAAATTTACTTTTCCTATATATAAATGTAATTTTGTAATAGGAATTATTATGGGGATTAGGATGACCGGCTAGAAGGCTTTCTCCTGGGTGCCTATGATGCCTTTGAAGCAAACACATCCAAATCAAAGGGGAAAGAAGATACACGAAGACATGAAGACATGAAAAAGAAATAAGAATCCCATAATATTTAATAAAATTGTAATTTTTTTCATATATCTGGGTTGTATAAGGAGCTCATACCCATCTTTTTTTTTGGGTTGTACCGGCCACCGACCTTTTATTCTTTTATGATTGCTATAAAATTGATTGGTAATTTATTTATTTTGTGCATTAGAAATGGAATGTTTTTTCATAATTTCTTAAATGATTAATGCTTTAATGTGTTGCTTAGATATGATTATGCTCTTAGGATAAAAATTAATTTTCTACCCAACTAATCACTCATAACTAAAATTTTCTACAACTCATAATCTCATCATAAAGCCTAGGCTAAAATCAAGATAATTAAAGGTTTAGTAACCCCTTAGCTATATGGTTGTATCTTTCACTTCATGCATGCATATTATTTCACTCTTGAAAATAGAGGATTTCCATTCTTGCACGATAGGGGAATGCTTAACCGGCATCCATTGATGGAAAACACTTCTTACCGATTTAGCCAACAACTTTATTTCATCATGCATGTAGGTATCAAAATCCTAAAGCCTTTGTCAAAATGATGTGTCAAAAATAAAATGAAATTTGAAAATATTTTGCATTTTTAGATTAAGTCATTTCTCATATCACTCATGCTCTAGTCTCTGAGTGGGTTTATGATTTTAGTCTCTTTTCTAAATAAATAATAGCCCAACTATCTTGCAATTTCATATGACCGACTACATGATTTTAAAATCATAGGAGTTAGCCATACCAGGTGATTATAAGTCCAGAAGTAGGACGGTTCATCCTTTTTATGGAGGTGAACCTTTATGTCCAATTGTCACTTAAATTTAGGTCATGCTTTAGTCAATAGCTAGAATGATAAACTTTCGTTATCTTGACGCTACTAGAAAGGTCCCATGATATCAATTACCCATTGAGCAAAAGGTCATGGGCTCTGAAGGGATGAGAGCTTAGTAGGTGGTGTATGAGAGAGATTATAGTGCAACTGATAACTTGTATATTTTTTTGTGAAATCCAGGGCATCTTGCCTTATCGTAGGTCAATAGAACCCTTGTCTCATGATTTTAAGGGCTAGTACCCTTCCTCCTAGGTATTCCCCACATATTCTAGAGTGAACCTCTCTTAATGCGTAATAATCCTCTAATGGTGAGAGGCATTTAAGGTCCATAAAAAGCTCATTTGTATAATTCACTGAGCATAATAATAAAGTTTGATACTTATCTTTGGAGATGAATTACAATAGTTCTCTTGGGAAGGGTCCCTTCTATAGAAAGCATAGGATGGGGTCCATCCACTAAGGTTCTTTTCTTGTCTCATTAATAGCTTATGTATCCTCACGCCTTTCTCTTGGAAAAGATAAATTCTTCTCAACATTCATCATCTTAAAGAAGACCTCACCAAGAAAGGTCATATGGAGCGAGAGGGTGATGTTTTTTCAAAGCATGTGAACATTTTAGCATCTTATGTGGAAATAAGCAAGATCACCTGCTAAGAGAAAAGAAGGAAGATTATAAAGTGTAAAATTCCTCCAACTTCTGGAGTAAGTTTGAGTAAGATAGATAGTTTTGTCCAACTATAATCTATGGAGATTAACCCTATAAAATGACTCTCAGTAAATGAGTCACTTATTGTGAGCTTGGAAGTAATGACTGCAATGTGTCTGAGAAAATTAATGCAAGCCATCTATCCGCTTCGTGGATAATGACTTTTTATATTAGAGAGAATTTTGATAATGTAATAGATTGGTCGTTGTATCACATTTTTCTCGCACTAATACTGAACTTATTGCATGAGAGGAGACTGCGAGATATAAGTATAATATTTCTCTTGGGATGAGTTTGGATTGTAAGGGTGGAGATGCTAAATATTCACTTAGTTGTTCGAAAGCAACTTGACACTCATCGGTCCACTAGAAACTATTATTTTTAGCTCTCTTTAATATCTTAAAGAATGGAAAGTACTTATCTCCAGAATGAGCTAAGAAACGGGATAAGGTAACAATCCGTCCATTCAAGCGTTGAACTTCCTTGATATTTTTTAGAGGAGCCATATCTCTGAGTGCTTTGATTTTCTCGGGGTTAGCTTCAATCATGTGATGGGTGACCATGAACCCAAAAAATTTTCTCGACTTAACCCCAAAGTCACACTTTGTTGGATTGAGTCACATGTTATAACGTCAAGGAAGGCTAAAGCATATTTCTAAGTTAGAAATATGTTGTGATTCTTTCAAACTTTTCACTAATATGTCATCCACATATACCTCCATTGTGTGTCCTAAGAGGTCTTTAAACACCTTATTCATGAGGCGTTGATAGGTAGCACCAGTATTTTTTAACCCGAACAACATAATTTGGTAACAATATAAACTTTTATCTGTTTGGAAAGATGTCGCTTCTTCATCTTTGATCCATTTTATTTGGTCAGTAACTAGTAAGCATCTAAAAAATTGAGCATTTTATGCCCACATATTGCATAGACCAATTGATCAATCCTGGGGAGGGAAAAACTATCTTTCGAGCAAGCTTTATTGAGATCAGTGTAATCAACACACATTCTCCAAGTTCAATTTACTTTCTTAACCATGACAATATTTGCTAACCATGTAGGGTAATATACTTCTCATATGAATCCAATTTCTAAGAGCTTGTTAACTTCTTGTTTAATAGCTTGGAGGTGATTTGGTGCAAAACTTTGCTTGTTTTGGATGACCAGTTTGAATGTTGGATCAATGTTGACAAAGTGCATGATTTTATCAGGGTCAACCTTAGGCATATATGTTAGACTCCAAGCAAAGATGTCTTCATTCTTGGGCAGGAAGTCTATATATTTTATCCTCTCTTCGTCTAAGAGTAGAGATCTGACTTACACCGTTTGTAGAGGTTGGTCATCTGATAATAAAATAGAGAAAAATCCTTCTACAAGAGAAGCTCTCTGAGGTACTTCTTCATCTAGAAAGTTAAAATTTTTGATGTTGAAGGTCATCAAAGGACGTGGATGAGCTTGTCTGAGATAACATGATTGTGCTATTTGTTAATTTCTGTAGACCACTCAGACCTCAATTGGAGTTGAAAATTCCATCTTAATGTGAGGCATCAACATCAAAGATCGATTGGAGGGCATTCCAAAGATGGAGTTATATTGAATAATTTGACTACTATGAACTAGATTGAATGAGTCACTTGTCGAGAGAATTCTCCGAGAATAATAGGAAGGGTGATTGTCCCCTCCACTCATACAGGGCGATTATCAAACCCATATAATGGTCTTACAGTGGGTTGGAACTTTTCCCTAACCAGGCCAATGCTAAGAAAGGTCAAGTAAAACAAAACATCAATACAACTCACATTATCAATCAAAATTTTCTTAACATTATAACATGAGTCACCAATCCCCGCACCGATGATAAATGGATCTTGATGCGGACTTGGACTCCTTCTAAGTCTGAGTCATTAAAAGTGATGGAATGATCAATACGATATTTCTTTAACTCTAGCTCATCAGAAGTGGAGATGAAGACTTGATTAGATATTAGTGATCCTCCTGCGATTATTTCAATTTCTCCAACTATTTGGCGACTATTTTATTGTTTCTATGATGATTATCACCGTTGCCCCCTAGTTGGAGTTATGTTTGTTGAGTTGATGATTTTGCACAAATTGACCTAGATATCCTTGCCAAATGGGCCTCTCGATCTCCTCTTTGAGTTGTTTACATGCCTCTGTGGTATGTCCACGGCTTCGATGGAAGTGATAATATTGCTTCTAATTTTTTGAATTTGGTTTTAGTGGATGTGGCCACTTAATGGTCTTTTCATATCGAATGGTCATCAAGACGTTAGCATGAGATGTGTTCAGTGGTGTGTAATATTTTTCTTATCACCGCTCATCCATTGGTGTGTGGTAGAGAAAGATCACATTGCATTGTTGCTTTCGATGGGGTGTTGATCGGTTGGGTATTCTTATGTTTTCTATGGATTATTCAAACTATTTTGATGGGCATTAATATCCTCATCAGTAAAAATTTGCGCTTCCACACGATGAACTAAGTTGGCATATGAGTGAACTATATCATGCATTAAGGATGAGTAGAAGGCCTAGGATGCTTGAAAGATAGGATGGAGCCCCCAAGGAAAACTCTTCTTAGTAATTTAGGTCCACGTATTTTGAGAGCTTCTAAAGAGAATCTTTGTAAGTACCTTAAGTGATTCACCTTTATTTTGACAATGCTTGAGAGAGAGGTATCTTTAATGATTCTTGGTTCGTAATAAATTTTTAGAAAATCTTAGAATTTGTCAAAGGTATGGATGAATCCCCTTGGAAGAGAGTAAAACCAAGTGCGAGTTTGACTCTTGAGGATAACTTGGAAGACCTGACAAAATAATGTGTTAAGAGCTCGTTGGATGTGCATGATGGTTCTGTAATGGTCGATGTTTTTATATGGGTTGCCATCATAGTCAATGGGAAGCTTGAAACCTATTGAAATAGAATGTTGAAGAATTTCTTCATCAAAGATGAAGACTCTTGATAGCCACGGTGAGAGGAAAGATGATTTCTATCATTAAGGTGAAATTCTTCTCGCATTAAACATAGTAATTCGCGTATAATATGACGTGGAATCAGGCAAGAACGTGCAAAGCCATCGAAATAATTGGTGAGTTAGCATCGGTTGAGTAAGTGATGGATGAGTAGAACTAGCGTGAAAGGAGATCACGGTCTTGAAGCGAGAACTTGATGTGAGAGGGCCACATGTAAGAATTTTGACCTCCAGCTAATGATCGATCTTGGGAGATGCATTTGTAGTACTATGTGTTTCTTGTAAAGAGATTATCTCATTTTGAGACTCTTCTATTTGGTGAACATGATCTTCTATAGGTTTCAACATAGGTAACGCCTATCGAGGAAATGAAAGCTTA